>CM023957.1:23389471-23422838 GCA_013407115.1 Glycine latifolia
ATATATATATATATATATATATATATAATCATTATATATTATTCACATGTCAGAATATAGTTCATTTTTTACATGTATTTAAGTATGAGATTTACATGCTCAATCAAAAAGAATCAAGGAACCAACTAAGAAATAGTTGATAACAAAGCATAACTATCTCCCAAAATAAATTTCAACGTTATCACGTTGGTTTGGATACTCCAACAAAAGAATTTTCCTCCAACATCACCTACCGCTGCTCATCTGCTCTCACGAATGAAGATTTGCGATCATCATAGCTATCAACCACACAATACAAAATTGCAAAGTTGAGTTTATTATACAAGATCAACAAACATCATATGATAATGATTAGCAAGAAAACAATAACCACAATCATTCTCAATAATCCCAATTTAACATACACTTAACAAAGTAATCATCAACTTTTTGCACAATTCAAATCAATTATGCTCAGAATGATGCATGCATCTGACTCAACTCTCAATTGCAATGTGGTACCATTCATTAGGAAATAGCTTAAGCATGTCCACATGACACTCACTTAGGAAAACTAGGCAGCAACTGCCGAGTTCACCTTGTCATGCACAAGCAATTCCCCCCTGTTGATCAGCACAAGTCTCAATGGCGTTCCAAACTAAGTGATATGTCCCCAAGTACCGGCATTTTTCCTTGTGAAAATCACAGGTACTTATTGACAAATTTTATACTATTTTCATGCAATTATGAAGTATGAAACATGGGCATCATCAATGCACTAACCGTGAATAGTTAAAAATTTTAAGCAATCTCTTTTCCTCTCCAGGAATGTTTGAAATTTTTAAACCAACCCCATTCCCTCTCCAGGGATATCCAACAAGTCACTGCACCCTCCCTGTACATACACAACATACATCCATCATAATGACATCATCAACATCAACATCTCATTTCAATAACATCTCATCTCAATGTCATCATCAACATCGACAATCATATCATCTCAATATCATCAACATCACAAGAAATTGAATTCCACGTATATACATATAAATTCATGTCTGTGATTCACATTCTTCATGTCTTCAAACAATACAAATCTCATACAATCATAATTCATAATACCACGAGACTTATATTTTAGGAAAAATTCTAAATTAAATAGGAGAACTATGGTATAAAAGACAAACTCTTTGGCCCAATTAAAATTTAATAAAGTAAATAGAAGAACATATATAAAATTTTGGGCAGACTCTCCTCTATAATTAAGACTTTCCCCACAAATTTCAATCATTACAACAACAACATCCTTCACAATTTCATTCATCAATAACAAATATATCACATCTCATTAGTTAAAAACACATTTTTTCTTGAAGACCAGCATGCACAGGGATAAACATACATCCCCATATTGGGTTCCCTGACCCAAACTATGATATCAAAAGCTATAAAAAATAGTAAACTCTCCTCACTTATCTATATTTTCTTGTTAGCTCCTCGCAACGCTGTTTTGAGATCTCTTAGGTTCACGTCCAATAGTCTGAACACAAAGCTCATATATCAAATCGAAGACAATTTAATATAGATTTTAAAGACAAGGTTAACATTAACATTCAGGGTCAAATACTCACTCAAATTTAAAAAGGACTGAAATGATGTTGTTGGAGTCCACATAAAAAAACATCATTTTGAAATTTCAATCACGCCAATGTGATCGGGCTTTAGCAAAGGTCATGAAAACGACATCAATTTTATAAAAAGGCAACTCTTACAACATCTCATTTTTAAAGGTTTTTCAAAGGAAATGTAAAAACATCCAATAACGGTACCTAAATCACAATAGATACTAAGAGAGGCTTAAACTAACTAGGAGGAGACAAGGAAATCATGGTTACCTCGAAGAAACCACAAAAGGGAGGTGGAGAGCTTAGTTCTCTACCGAATCCTCAAGGTGAGTTTTGAAGATTTCGCTCTAATTAAAATATTCCTCTCCGTGCGATAGTCCAACGACAAGCAACGACTGCTCTTGGCGATTATCGATGGTCATGGATGGTGGAGGAGGAGGGTTAGGGCTTGGGTGAGGGTTTTGGGAAAGAAGAGTGAGAAAAACATTCTTTCTATCTGCTAGTCATATTTGTAACTTGCAGGACACGTCAATGTGAAATTTTGCTCTCCTGGGCGAGCTGGCCCAGCTTAAACACACCTGGGCGAGTTCTTAGCGAATCCCTATTCCAACATATTTCACTGCTTCTATGAAAAGGTCATATATCATGCTCTAGATGTTAATTTGTAAATCCTAACAGTCAAAATATGCAAACATGGGTTGCAAGCCTATAATCCAAATGTGAAGTCGATCCAATAGTTAACGAATCCGAGAGCGTGGTTTTACCAAAACAAGTTTTGAGTCCAACTTGAAATCACACATTTCTAACACAGACCAATCAAACTTCATATAATCTAACATTCACACCAAACAATTGCATAAGGATAATCCATACAACACTTCAACTAATCCAAATTAATCAAGTATTTAAATAATACAAGAAATACATCAAACATCTATTTTCAGTTATGGAAATTTTAGGACATTACAATAATAATATTTGAAATTGTTAAGAGATAAATCCTCATAAATAAATTAGATGATCATATGTGAAATACACATTTAGAATGGAAAAAAAATGATAATATTGTAAATGTATAATTTTTTTATGAAACTATGAATGTCTAATTAGGAAAAATGAGACTAAGAATAAATTTATGGGGGCAATATTTTTATTACAAATTATTTTTTATTACATTACCAATTATAGTGAAGGTAGTTGCCCTATATTCCATGAATGGATCTTTTTTATTTTATTTTTGTCATATGTTAGAGATTACGGGTGTTTCCTAATTCATTGAATTAGAGACTAATCTCACTTATAATGTATGGTTGTCATCGGTCCAAGAAAGTTTTTCACACAATGAGAATAAACACGAGTTATTCCACTAAATAGATTGTTCTCGCTCATGTGAACACAATAAGAATAAATATTTCCTTGATTATATAAAAAAATTCATTTTTTTTAATCTTGATAAAATAAATCTACTTTAATTTTTTTAATTAATATCCTAAGTATATTGGTTAATATTTATCTAATTTTTTAAATAATTATTATGAAAGTCAATAAATTTAATGTATATATATATAAACTTATAATTGTATAATGGTGAAAAATTGTTTATACTGTCCATAGACTATTATTTCCATCCACATTTTGTTGGTCATAGTCCAATAAGTTTAGGTATGTTTGATAAAATTAACTAAAAGCTAGAAAGCTAATTGATTAAATCATAAATACTTGGTAAAATTATCTATTAAAATAATTGAAAAATATAAAATTATAAAAGGATAAAAATAATAATTTTTTTCTGAAATAGAAAATATTAAAAAATAAATCTAATAAATTTTCAAGGACAAAAAGGAAATAAATATAAAAAGTTAAAAGTAGTAAACTAGTATTTTAAAAAATATAACTTTAAGTAGCATCTAAAAACGCTAAAAATTATTAAAAAATTGTTTTTAAATAATAAATTTTTTTTATTAGTATAAAAACTATAAATTAGTCTTCTGGATGAAAAGAAAAAACGTAATTAAGAAATTAAGAAAGGAACGAGTCCAGATAATAAAAAACAAATAAAATTTAAATATATTTTTAATTTTAAAACTATTTTATTCTATAATTTTAACTCTTATTCAAAATTTATTTATTTTAGTCTATATATTTAATAAAAAATGCATTTTGTCCATTGAGAATAATTGAATAAAAACAATCTTATAAAAACGTCATATTTACATAGAATAAACATTTAAATTCCTACATAAAAACATTGAATTTCTGTGAATATCCAATAATTTACTACATTGGCCTTGGCATGATTCGCATCACAGCCAAAATTATTGATGTGATTCGCTCAAACATATTGTGCTAACTTGCCCCCAGCCCCGTGAAACATAAATTTAACAACTAAAATATAAAACGGATCAGCATAAAAATTGTGACCAAAGTATACACGTATATGAACAAAAAAGTTATTAGACTGCAGTACTTTTTGTTAATATACCGTAAAAGTGACAGTAAGCTAAACAATTTGATTTGTGAAATTAATTATTTTCAAAGTAAATTTACAGCATTGAATACTATCATTAACATGAAGTGTTTTGATGATTAAAATTAATTGTTGATTAATCAATTTAAGTCGAATCTAAAACTTTAGATAAGAAAATTGAATCTAACAGTACTTAAATCAATAACTTATTAGTAGTACATACATATATGTATGGAAGAATAAATGGTGACATCAGTCTTTTTGTATTATTATTGGAAAATATCCCTTCCCCCTTTTCTTTTTATTACAAACATCCCTTCCCCTTAATTCCCTACGTCTTGCTTATTCTATTTTTTATAGTTCACTAATGTAGGTTCGACAAATCGATCTAGAATATAATTTTTATTTTAATTTAAAACTAGTATTTTAGAATATATATATATATATATATATATATATATAATGTAATGAATAAAAATTTATTTAATATAAATAAATGTAAAAATAAATATCACAAAAAGAAAATTTGAGTTGTGATTTAAATTTTTTCTTTAACCATTTTTGAAAACTAAAATTATTGTCCGATAAAACTTTAAAAGCAGAAAGCAGATAACGTGGTTTTAACAAAAATGTATGATCAAACCATATCAATAAATTCTGTAAAAATACTTTTCAAAATAAAATAAAAATTAATCAGTTAAACATAAAAAGATAGAGATAAGTCAATTAGAGTAAATAGATTCCTAACTATGTTATTCACTTGTAAGTAATTTTTCATATGAAGTTTATGTGGTGTAAGATAGATGTCAAAATTCAAAACCACTTAACATTAGTCATTAGAAATTGTCTTTCAATTAACTGAGTTAAGTCTATTAGACTAGGCCTGCTTTAGCATCCAGTCTACACGTTAAAGTTTTTGTAGAGTTAATGTTAATGATAACTTTAACCTAGGCCGATCCATTAAACCACCAAATCAGGAGGCTGATGCCATTAAATTTTGTAAACGTTATTATGACCTTTTAAACATGGTTGAAATGTAATCAAACACTCATAAGTACAATGTTGAATATTCAATTAAGGAGAAAAGATAGCCTAAAAATCAATGCAACCGTATACTGCAGTAGTTTTAAAGTAAAATTATTAGAAGGCCATGACGAGTACTCTATACCTACTGAATAAGGAAACAAATTTGCAACGTATTTAATAAACATAAAAGCATTCATTATATTAAAAACATACTCTATACAAACAGTTAATTGTTTAATATTTACTTTTTTATGTAATTGAACATATTTAATAAGATGTATTGAATATTCATTACCGTACTCTAAAGAAACTTCGCACGATCCTAATCATGGTCGTAACTTTGTTCATAATAAATACTAAAGCATGTAAAATTAAAAATGCCGTTTAAAATTCAAAATAAAAATAATGAAAATTTCCACGTAATATACTAAATTTTTTTTTTACAAATAAAATTTAGGTGAATTTAATCCTAAACGAATGCTTTTAAAGGTATTTACAAATTGCAAAGGTTCTCAAACGAGAGACAGTATTCAAAATAAGTCTTTGTGGGATATGAGTTTAATTTTTACCAAAGAAACAAATATTTGTTGGTATATTAGAAACTTTATATAATTACTATAAAAAAAGTAAGGAAATTTTTACATAATATATTTGAAGAGTGTTTTTATAAATAATTTATTTTTTAAAATCTTGGTTAAGAAGTTTTAACACCAAAAACTTTTTTTAAAGGCAAAAAACATATTTTTATTTATAAAAAAATTACAACCCAAAAAACATCATTTAAACTCAACAAAATACTACATATTAAAAATATAGTTTAATAGATAGACATTATTAATATAAAAAAAATTATATTGTTTACCAAGATGGTGTCTAAGGTGAATTGGTGTCTCAAGTGGTTTACCATGTACCATAATACATAATTAATGTTACATTAAAAAATAAAAATAATACTTTAAAATTTATTTTTCTTCTTACACAATAATTATAATGAGATGAAGGATGTATAAAACATATTTAATATCTATAAAATTAGTGTATGACTTAAAAAGTAAATATGACTTTTAATGTAAGAGTTGTATATTTTTATATCCTTATTTTTTAAAATACAAATTTTAACTTAATAGTTCTTTTTAGTAGAGTATAATAGGAGTTATATAAGGTTAGGTTGACTTGGTGGTTATAACATGAGAGTAGTGTTGAAGGAAAAAAAGGAAAGAGATGGTAAGTTTGAATCTTTTCTTTAATATTCTAAAAAAATTGACAAATTAACAACTAGTAAAGTATAATTTTCAAAACAAAATTTATATGTTAATGATTTTTTGGCTTAAATATATTTTTTGTTCTTCAAAATAAAAAATGATTTTTGACAATTTTAAACCACCAAAATATTTTACTTGTGTGGTTTGATGATATTTTTTTACATATTATGACAATTTTAAAGAAGAAAATAAAAACATGAACATGGAATTGTGGTAGTTTTCACATATTTTGCTGGTTTTAAACTGTCACATATTATTTTAAAAAATTAAATTAAAACAAAAACATTTTTGACTATGTAAAAATGTCACAAATTGTAATATAATTAACACAAAGAATGAGAGGGACTAAAAGTAGTTTTTCAAAAAAATTGGGACTGGTAAAAATAGAAATTTTTTAAGGATTAGAAAATAATTTTCCAAATTTAAAGGACTAAATTTATATTTAAATCATATTTTTTATATAAAAAAATGAGCTTTCTAACCAAACATTTCTAGTATGACTTTTTTTTATATAAAATAATAACTAAGTGTTAAGCTATATTATTTTCTCAACAAACCCATACTATGCTTGAATATTTTTATTTAAAATGTTGTTTTGATATGTTAAAAAAATTCAATCAAGAACTTGAATTTTTTTATTTTATCTCAAATGATTTTGGATAATTAAAATTTAAAAACTTATTTGAATATTTTTTAAATGAAATTTAAATTTATGATAATATTAATTAAGAATAGGTTTAATTATTTTTATTGATCTTGATGAATTAAGTATTTAAAAATTATATGTAGAAACAATGATAGTACATATGTATTATTTTGCATTTCAGATATATACTTTATGCATTTCAACATCATTCGCATATTTTTAGTTTTTGATATTTTGTTGATGAAACATATTATGATGTTACAAAACTATCAATGAAAAGCATTGAATAACTTTTTAGCCTTTAAAAAACACACCCTTTCAAATTGTGTGATTACTAACCTTTCATATTTTATATGTTTTATGTATTTCAAATTTTACATTTTTCTTTTTTGTGTTTTGTATGTATATTTTTAGTTTTTAAAAATAGCCACTATAAATTGGTTCGGTAATATAATTATGATATAAGGATATGTTGGTAAAAATCAAATTATCCAATCCAATTAAACAACATTTTATAAATTGGATCAGATATTTTTAGCGATCAATTTTAATCAAACTAAATCAATGGAAATCAAAGACATGCATGTATAAACGAAAGGAAAGAGATTTATAATAACTCATGTTAATTCGTTTGAATTAGATTATTTTAATATATAATAATTAATAATTAGATTTGTAAATAAAAAATTCTTATATTAATATTATCAATAATTCAATATATACTCAATTTTAAAATACAGAAAAAAAAACGAAAAATATTTTTAAAAAATGGAGAAAAATAAATAAATAAATAAAACAATCTCCGTCGTATCTTTAAACTCTAAGAACAATCTTTTTTTTTATTCTTTTTGAAAGTTGAAAATTAAAAATAACTTCAGAATTGGTACGTGTCAGTTTTCGTAGGTGAAAGGATGAAAGTTATGAATTGTAATGATGATGATGATATTACTTTTTTTTTCTCCGTTAGCAAGTAAGTAACTGGCTTTTATCATCTGGGATAGGATAGAACAAAAATGTTAATGATATTTTTTAATAATTTTTATTATTTAATAAATATTACGTAAATTTTATTATGGTTACAATTTTCAATTATATATTTGACATAATATTTTCTTTTTGTTGCTCTTGCCACATCTCCTTCTAATACGAGAGGTATAGAAATTAGGTTAGAAATCATATTAGGTCACCTAATGATGTTCTTGAAGTTGCAGATATAGAGCTCTCTGGGTCATGAGCCTAGTTATCTGATATACGTTCCATTAAGGGTGGCGGATATCATAAAGATACCCATGAAATCTCTATCTTTACTTATTTGCAAGGCATGAAGATTGATTTTTCTCCTTTTCTTATTGACTCCGTCTCTGTTTGGTTCCAAGCTATCTAATTGGTTGAACTCCCTTATAGGTGGTATGTCCAGTTCGAGTAGTATAATTATGTTATTTGGATTCAATATTATTCAATAATATTTCAGTTAAATTTATTTATTAATAAATATATGTTTAAAAGTATATAAAAAAAGTAATAAATTCTCTCATGTACATGATAAATTATATATAATTTTAATATTTATTTTTATCATTTTTATATGAATTATAATATTTATTATGTAAGAGATAAATGTAATATTTGTACACCACTTTATTATATGAAAATTGGACATGAGAGAATACATGCTCAAATATAAAAAAATATTTTTATCTTTCTTTTCTATTGTAATGATGACAACACATTTTTTTAAGCATGTTATTATTGAGTTATTTATTATAATTCTCCATTATTTAACAAATCTTATTCATAATTTTATGAGTTCGAATAAACTTCAGCAATAAAAAAAAAACTATACATCAATACGCTTTTCATGCCATACTATTTTTTTTCAAAAATAATTTAAGAGAGAAGATGATATCTCGATTAAATGTACAAATAGTTTTCGGGCTTAACAAATGATTGCAAAGATAGTGACATTTATCTCTTTCTAAAGAGAGGCTCAAATCTGCGATGTCTAATGACAGATTATGTCTTATTTCTTACGATCAACTTCTCGAAAATTTTGTCTTTAATTTAAGATAAGAGAAGTGTCACTAATATATCATTTCTTTTTTATAGTACAATACATTATTTCTAATACATTCTCTTTTATTTGATTTAAATTTATTAAAAATATAAAATCCACGATTAATTATTAATGTAGTACGTTTTTTATGCTTTTATTTAATCGCGAATCCGTACACAGATTTGCATTTTTATTTTACAAAAAGATTTGTATTTTAAAATGTGAACAGTGTATTCTTAATTAAAATTAAGATGCAATTAACAGCATTGATGAATAAATTTAATGTGTTAATATTTTTTATTTTTTATATAAAAATTACAATTATCTGAAGTTAAAAATAAAATATTTATCTTTTCCTTCTTTTTTCTCTGAAACTCAACTTCTACAGTTTTACAGTACTATAAGAACTACATATGGATCACGACTATCCTCTTTCATCGATGGATTCATTTGTTATAAAAAAGTAAAAAAATATTATGTGGTTACGATATTGGTAGTTGTATTTTCTCTATCTTATTAGAATTATTGTGTAAAAAATATTCTAAAATATTTTTTATTTTAACCTTTTAAAACATCAATTAATTATTATTTTCATTTATATTTCTTATATATATATATATATATATATATATATATTAAAGATGGATTACAAAATCTAAAATATAAATTAATGATCATATTAGATTAATTTTATAAAATTACTTTTTATTTATATAAAAAATCTAATATGACAATTATTTTAGAATAAAAGAAATAATTTCTAAAGTAATTATCATAATTGAACTCGATTGGAGATACAGAACATTTAAAATAGGCACAAATACTTGTAATAAATACAAATTAAAGTCAATAAATTAATTATACAGTGACCTAGTTAAGAGTTCAAAGATCTGAGGTTCATTGTATCTTCAGTGATGATGAACAACTCAGTTGTAGACACACATCATTTAAAAATAAATACATATTAAAGTCAATAAATTAAGTATGCTCAGTGACCTAGTTAAGCCTTTAAGGATATTTGAGATTCATTAATAAATCTTCAAGTTGATGATGATGATGATGAATAAGATGAGCAATTGCAAAGGTGGAATACCAACAAAAGTTACTATAGTATTCAAAGTCAATAAGCAAATCAGCAAAGTAACAAGGAAAAACGTGTGTAATGTGTTCCTAATAACATTGTGGGGGCTTTATTATAGGACTTAGATGTAGGTCAGTTACAATTATGACATTTGAGTATAGTTAAATCTTAAGAACATTGTGATTGATTATGCAAGTTGTTTAAAAATAAGATCGACATACATATTGCTTGATATATAAAAGTTACAGTTGAAGTATTTGACGTGATATTTGTTTTATTACTTATAATTGATACCATTGTTTGTATAAGTAACGTTTGATTATTTTTTATCAATAAAAATACATAGATTATTAAAAAAAAACTATGGAGCACTATGCACTGTAAAAGTGCTAAACAGTGAAGTGAGTCTAATGTCACTGCATACTAATGTTGACCGACTATAACTACCCCTAAACTTTATCCTATACATTAGATTGGACTCAATTATGCTGCTGGAAACATGTTATTAACCAGTAGTGCCTATTATAATACACATTTACGGTAACTTAATGTTTTACACGGAAGCTTCATAGGAAGAAAATGAAAGGAAAAAAAAAAAAAGACAATGACAAAAGCAGATAGTGAAAGGGAAAAGAAAGATAGTTTTGTGATATTTAGGAGATTCTTTTGCGCATAAATATCATTTATAATATTCTAAAGAGTCTTTTACTTCAGTTTCAAAGAAAATAAAATATTCGCTCTACATATTTCTTAATTCTTATGCTATTTATATAACTTTAATTCTAACAATAGAGTGACACATATGACCTAACTATTTTTTTTTCTGACAATCATATGGATACGAAATAGCATTTGTCAAAAAGCAGTGATTAATATTCTTTAAAAATCTTGAATACACATAAAATAAATAAATATTTTTTAATATGATTTATTTTATATCTAAATATCAATCGGTATTTAAATTTTGAACCAGTTAATTAAATGGAAGAATTCGTTACCTAATTATTATTTTTTATTAATACCTTAACAATTTTAATTACTCAGCAACTAAATCGACAATATATAGAAGACATATAATTTATATTTATATAGAAAAGGGTCCCAAAGCAAATTCGGGTGTGATTGTGGGATACATCTGAAGGGAGTATATATTTCCTGAAAAACCTAAACCTATAAGCATGAACTTGATCCTTTTACTTTGTCTCTATTAAGTAAGAGACTCGTCATCAATATTCAACAGAGTGAAATAAAACAAAAAACTTGCGTTTGCGTGGCGCGCATAAAGCAAATTACACGAACTCCATTATAACAAGCTTTTCTTTAAAATGATTTTTAATAATGTTATTTTTATTTTATATTTTCATCACACTTTTTGTAATATTTGTTAATTAATGTACCTTTTTCATGACATCAGTTATCCTGTCTTATACTTTTCTCTCTTTTTATCTTTTTGTCTTTATTGCAAAAATTATTGTGAGAATATTTATAGAGTAGAAATAATATTACTCAATAATTTTTAGCAATGTTTTTTAAAAAATAACCTGTAATTCAACTGATGAAAACACTAATTCACACAGTTTTGTCGGTTCTGGAATTGAACCGTTGATAAAATGGCAATAATTAAATCTTTTGTATATTTTTTTGGTATAGAATTTTGTATATTTCATATTTATAAAATTTTAAGTATAAAATAATATAAAATTATAAAATTAAGATGTAAAAATTTAAAATAAATATAAATGAATAAAATATATGTATCATAAGAACAAATATAACAATCAGAAAAATAATTTTTATGTGTTATATTTAATTATATGTTTTTATTCATATTAAAACATTTTTATTAAATAAAAAAGATTAAAAAATACAAAATTTAGAAAAATATTGATTTAAATTAAATCAGTTTTTTCTAAGATAAGATGGTTTTTTAAATTTAACAAATCAATTATTAAATCAATTCCCAGTTGAATCCGATTTTTAAAAGAATAATAATTTTCAGTAATCTAACATGTGAACATAAGTATAAAATATCTAAATTGAGTATGAGACATCTTATCTTTCATTTACCACCAGTACGATGACACAAACTTGGGCTACTTGCCTACCATGGATTATTATTATTTATTTATATTTATACGTAAAAATTATCAAATTTACAACACTCACACCAGGAATTATTGTTATTACTAGGGGAAATAGGCACTCCATGTCTAACTGCTTTTTAATTTTTAAAATAAAAAAAATAGAAATTAGTGGGTAATTTGTGAAAAAAGTAATTATTATAAAAATAAAATAGTAATCATAGATGTAATTATAGATATAAAATCATGTACACCAAAACACTTCATTTCATATATATATATATATATATATATATATATATATATATATATATATATATATATATATATATATATATATATTAGGTGTTTTCCCAGCATGTTATTACTATAGCGTTGTTGAAGTCTAGGCATTAGGTACAATACAATTGGTAGATCAATGTCATCAACTTTGTATCTAATCATCAACACGTAGCTTTCTTTCTGCGGTATTGCCCCTGTTGCTGTTAGGCTAATGCATGGTGAGAAAAATCAATCAACCACAACCTTAACATGTGGAACTTTGTGTTCCCAATTTTATGCAACTTAATGCCCCCATTAATTCATTGAATTTGGATACAATATTATTAAATAATGGTCAAGAACAATCTCTATCTCTCCTTAATTACATGCATGTGAATTTTCAAGCACTTCTATCTCATATCATATGGCTTCTAATTAACGCTGACTAAAAAGTTAGTTATTGATCACGTACGATTTATTCGTTTGAGTTTTTCAGTCATTGATGTTTAATTGTTCTTGTCAACACACAGCAAAAGTCTTATTCGTACGAGTTCCAGTCATTTTAAAATAAGAATAAGAATACTCCTATCACAAATGACAAATCTCAATAAAGAGGTAATAGTAATGCTAACTAATAAAGTATTTAATTTAAAAAATATTAGCATCGTTTTTTTATTATCATTCAGAAATAATTACGTGTGTGCTTTTAGGTTATGGCTGGCAAGCTTTTTTAGGTTTTAAATTCAATTTAAGTTAAAACCTAAAAAAGCTTACTATTACCTTACATGCATCGTTTCTAAAAAGCTTTTTTAGGTTTTAAAATCATTTTAACTAATAAAGTATAAGGTATTTTATTTTATTTTAGTTTGAGTTCGATTAAAGTTAAATGCTGTTTGGTAAAACTATTTTTATTTATTTTTATTTTTCAAAACTAATTATTTTACTTATTAGAAATAAGTTCATATCATTTTTAATCTTACTATATAAAGTATTTATTTTATACAGTCTAACGAAATATATTATTTTAAATTATATTTTTTTTTACCTAAAATCATTAAAATTGTTTTCACATATAATCTAAATATCATTGAATATTGATAAAAAAATTGGCAATATGCTGACCACGACTACTTACGTCCGTGAATAAAAAAAAGTATTATATACTAAGAAAAAAAATATTTATTTATATAGGTAATTATTTTACGAGCATAAATTATTTCTATAGGTTAATTTTGTTTCAACAAAATTTGCCTGGCAAACATATATAAAATGAATTATTTTATATATAAATATATAAAATTTTAATTTAATAACTAAAAACTTTATATAAGAATTAAAATTTTAAATATCTAACCAAAAATGAACAATTTTATCCTAGCTATATGAAAAATCTAAAAATTATTCCAACAATATAAACATGCTAATATTGAATAAAATAGTAGTACTATTGTTATACTAAAACATTTTTGTTCATTTTTTAATTCTAATAAATGTATTATTAAGTTTTTCATTATAATATTATTTATTAATGATAAAATTAGAATAAATATTTAAATATCTCATTAAAAAATAAAATAAAAACATTAGTTAATTTAAACAATTTTTTCAAAGATCAAAATTGCAGGAACATTTCTAATGGTATCAGTTACAATGTGATCCGAAAGTCAATGTGTACAATTGCACAGTTTTCAATGGCACTCAGTTTCCTTTGGGTCCACACTTCACACCTGGAGTCAAGGGACACGCACGGCACAATATTTTTATTCGATGAATGCTAAGGAAAGTCTAGGATCGAAATAGTATGACATTTATTTTTTTCGACAAAATTTAAGGTGAGTTGGGTTTGAGGCACACATAAGGAGCTGGGTATGTTGTTGGATAGATTTTTTTAAAATTTTTATCAATTCGCTCTTTAATCAAATTAAAACGATTCCTTTCAATTAATTAAAAAATTTCAGAACATTATATAAAAAAGATAAACATAATCAAGAAAATTCTTATAGCTTGATCGAAAAATAAAGTTTTTATGAGCTTTTAAGATCAATTTCAATATCAAGATGAATTATAAGACCAAGGGTTAAAATGAAATAAAATCTCATAAGAGTCTATAATAGTTCAGTCCATATAAAACTTACATATAATTGTTCTATAACCTTTTAGAACTTTCATTGTTAGAGAATCAAGTACAAATGTTTTGCATACACAATTCCTTAAAAGAAACTCTAAGTTTTCCCTTGAAACCTACACTAGAGAGATCTAGAATTGAAACCCTATCAATTCTCGGAATCTCTTGGTAACCCTAACCAAGAATCACAACCTAAAAGAATTAAAGAAAATGATTGAATACACCTGAACGTGAAGATCTTCAATATCTTCAAGCTTCAATCCTCAGACTAAATGCAGCGCAATCCTTTTAGAAAACTCTCTTGAAATACCTTTTTCTAAGATAGAACGTATCAAGAGTCTCCAATAAAAAATCACAAAGGCTATTTATAAACCTTGATAGTTAAACCATATTTAATTGATTATAAAATCAGGTAATCAATTAATTTATCAAAACCCCATTTGTTCTGCATTTCCAGAAACTAGATAATCAATTATTAGAAAGGGTAATCGATTAATTTATTTCAGTCTGAATACTTCTCATGCGTATGTGTTTTTTGGATAATCAATTATCACATGTGGTAATCGATTATGGAATCACACATAAAGTTTCTCATTGTTTCCAAGAGGAGCAAGGTAATTAATTATCTAGGAAGACAATCGATTATTCTAAACTACAAATCCTTATTTCTTCTGAAATTGACTTAGGTACTCGATTACCAAGCTAAGCAATCGATTAATTTGATGGTTCCATCCAAATTTCAAGTAGAAGTAAGTCTTATTGCTTGTACTTTGGAAACTTAGAGAAATATAATGCTTCATTCACTTCACATTTGATCAAAACTAAGCATGAAAAACACTTAAACTAAATCACACACATGTCTAGTCTAAAAATATTCGATACAAATGCTAGTTTGACATTGTAAAATTATCAAACCAAAACTAAAACTAAGGGCTTCAAGCTTTGATCTAAAATGTCTCAACTCTCAAGGTCCACTGGTAAATGTGTTTATAGATTATCACCAACAAAATTCTCATATGGACAATAGAATTTAAACTCATATCTTTATGAAATATGAACATGATCATTATCAATTGGATCAATCTTTATTGACAAAGTATGACAGTGTTATTAGGATACTTAGAAATTAAAAGTGGGATATTTTATATTAGGATATGTAAAATTATATTTTTCATAACTTTTTATTTTTTTTATGACTTACACATTTTTTTTAATTTATTAATTAGTGTGCTAAGAACACGCACACTATTAGCAAGATTATTGAAATAAAAGCAAAACAAAAAAACTTATTCATGATAATAAAAAAACCTAGTTAACATTATATAATTTTATCAATAATTTATTTAAAAATATTTTTTATAAATTATTATTCATTAGAATTTGATATTAAAATAAGAGTTATTAAAAATAAAATCTCAATTATGAAAGGTAATTTGATAATAATTTTATTAAATAGGATGAAGTTAATTAAGATTTATTTTTATTTTATTTTATTACATTTGAGCTTTCTCTCTCTCATATTTCAGTCTGAATGGACTATTTAGTAAAGAAGTGTTTTGTTAAATTAAAATATAAATCTTCTTCAATATTTAATTTTTGCTAGCGTGAATTTTTTTTTAAAATAACCCAAATGTTAAAAAACATTAAACACTTGTTATCCAGTGTCGTTACGATTTATAATTTATCATTTTTAAAGGTTAATTTTTATTAATTATTTAGGAACAAACTTTTTATTGACATTTTCTTCTGACCAATTTATAGAATTCTATAATTTTTACACGATCTTGAAGGTTTAAAATCTTTATATTTAGAATGTAAAATTTTTATTTTGAATGATTCCTCTTTTGTCTGCTAATTCATCTAATTGATAAATAAAAAGTGAACCTTTTTTACAAATAAAATACTTAAGTTGTTAGCCGGAAATATATATTATTTTATATCATCGAATATGTAGCATCACTTATAGAAAGCATTTGGAGAAAACATAATAAATTAATTGTATTTAAGACAGATTTTATAAATAGCTAAAACTGGTAAATTTCTTTTTGAAATAAACTGTCAATACATTTATTATATGTTTATAGTTATTAATATTTTCCTAACAAAACTAATCACCTTTCTTAAAATAAATCTTATCATAATAAAAGATTTAAGATTAGTCTTAAATACTTACAACGATGTATTTAAGTAATAGCAATTCATATCTCTTAATTAAGTGATTCAGGATTTCAATATTAGTTGATATTTGAATATGAAATAATTTAATTGGAAATGAAATATTCACTTGACATTCCTTCTAAATCTTTGATAAAGATTAGTCATTATTTTTTATAATAATTATTTTATACTAATACAATATTGAGAAAAAAAATAATCTTAAATTTATAAAAATAATCTTAAATTTATAACAACTATAACTAACGATAGTAAATTCATTAGTGGTTATTTTTATTGCACTTGTACTTGTACACCAAGAAAAAAAATTATGGTTTCTTTCTAACAATTTTTGGACACACATTTGAAAAGGCTTTATAAAATCAAAATAAATTTTAAAAAAAATCTAATCATGACCGTTACTGAACTTCTTGAGTTTCGGTCAGGGTCGGCTATTAATGATTAAAGTCTTTGATTTGAGCATAAACTGTTAAGCATCACAAAGGCACAAACGTCCACCGACCGTACGGTCATGGACATGACACGACTAGTTGAAGAACAAAGGATGGAGATAATATTTCCTCAATCTTGCGTGGCATTTTGCATATTTTTATTTATTTTTATTAATAATTAGTATGTTTCATTAGTAATTATAAAATGGAAACTGTTTTTTTTTTTACTGAAATTTTGGCTAAAACAAAAAGTTACTTTAATATTAGACTGTATTTTGAGATATATGTATAAATTAAACAAACCAATAAGAAATAGAAAAATAGTGTTTAATAGGAATATCATATATTTTTTTTTTAATTTTCTAATTGTATCCTTCGAGTTGGATAGTTATTCGATCATTTAGTTCAACGTCTATGCACATCATGCTCGAGGGTTGTGCATCCTCTGGATCAGATAATTATATGATCCTTTTAGCTTGGGCCATTCAATTTGGGCCCCGACCGAGACTAGTCTTATGAGGTTTGACCTCAACCCCACCTTCATTGGAGGGTTAAATACGTCATAGAATTGACATGGACATAATTGCACCCTAAGAATATTGGGATATGAGAAAACATTTTTATACGTAATAATGTTTTGACCCATGAATGTCACAAGGAAGACACGCTCCAAGCAAGCATAAAAAGCCTTCACCTTGACCTAAGATGGAAGGTTAAGCAACACACTTCACTTGAGTGCTTTGAATTAGGTTGCCTTCATCACAAATAATCCTTTTTCGGAAGACTTTGGCGCCCACCGTGGGGCTCGATGAAACACTTCCTGATGCTTTTTGTTGCTTTGTGTCTTTTGTTTTCTAGCGACGAACAACAATGGTGAGAAACCATGATGGAGGAGATGATGTAGGAGTTACAAACAATAAGGAAGTGTAACACCCCGGACGTGTTATCATTAACAATATCATAAGCGCGCTATCGGCGTTAAACATACGCAGTGCGGAAGCAAAAGAATCGTTATTCTTGATGTCATTATGCATGGAATATAAAAACCACATACAAAACCTCATACACAAGCCCCTACTGATCCAGATAACAAAACTGTAACAAACATAGGCAGAAAACATAAAACTGAACCAGAGATAATCAGGAGGTATATACTCAGAATCTGTACATATACATGCTCAAAACAAGACCACATCGGTCATACATCAAAATATGTACAGAACTATGGGTGTACACTCACACCCTATACAAACAGAGGTCAAATAAAGATTCTTCTAATCTTCATCTGCAGCCCATGACCACTCCAGCACTCTCAGCTAGGGCCTCCTGCCCTGTGGTAATTTCTCTCCTCTAAAGCTCCTGAAACCACAACCCACAACAGGGGTGAGATATACATCTCAGTAAGCTCAGGGTTCTGGGAGATCCTCCCTTACCCTGTTTCACCCCCAAGCACAAACACAAAGGACGAAACATAATAAAGCCCAGGACACCGTCCTGGCTATTACACCTTCCCCAGCTCTCTGGGTACTAACTGGATGCTATCAGCATCGGAGGTATTCCACCTCATACAGGCTCTCTAGCCATCTGACTCTCTAGCCATCACAGACTCGTCTCACAGAGGTACATCACATAACATAGTGTCCACCCTAGGACACGTCTCGTAACGGAGAGGCACCGCCTCATCACCGAACAAGCATTGCCTGAGTCATCTACTCAGGACTTCTCATACTCACAATGCCTGAGGAATCCCTAAACTCAGGACTTCCAGAAATCCAGATATGGCTCATCTAAGAGGCCTTAGGCTCTCATCCCCTCGGGAAGCCCTCTCTTAGAGATACAACATATCTGTCCACTGCCTGGCCTCTCCAGGACTTACATAGCACATGCCTGGGCAAGAACATCCATATAGGGCAATCACCTCCAGGACTTTCAATCCTCTGCCTGTGAGAGACAATCCACATCCGGGAGCTCTCATCCCACAGGACTTCCATCTCAATTGCCTGGGGAGTCATCCACAACGGGAGCACCGTCCCACAGGACTTTCCTCTGCCTGTGAGAGACAATCCTCAACGGGAGCTCTCAATCCCACAGGACTTTCCACTACCTGGGAGAGACAATCCACACCGGGAGCTCTCAATCCCCCAGGGATTCCTGCTCAGATACCTGAGAGAGACTATCCACACCGGGAGCTCTCAATCCCTCAGGATCTCCAATCCACTGCCTGTGAGAGACAATCCACACAGGGAGCTCTCAATCCCACAGGACTTCCAATCACACTGCCTGAGAGAGACAATCCACACCGGGAGCTCTCAATCCCTCAGGACTTATACAATCACTTGCCTGGGAATAACCCTCCAGGTCTTACACATGACTGCCTAAGGGAAACCTCTGTGCAGAGCCATCCACCCTTAGTACTTTAGTGGAGAGCAGTGGCACCTCCCATGGAATCTCAGCTATTCCAGGGAGTCCTCAAACTCTTCCTCTGGCTAGGGAACCTCACTAGCCCGATACTATCGCAGTATCCTCTAGGTTCCATCACCTGCAACATCAGGTACATATACATTCTCACCCATCTCGGTGTCTAACCTAGGATTCATCATGCAATCATATATCTCGAACGGTCTGAGTATCACTCCAAGAACCGTTCTTCTAGCCTCTCAGGCTTCAGTCATAACAAATCATCTAAATAGGCCATTCAGGCCTTCAGTCCACAGCATGTCCATAACAAAAGCAATACAAGCATGGCATGCATGAGTCACCCACTTGGGTGGTAAACAAGAGAAAGGGAATAATTCCCAGAGCGATGAGCTTACCTGGCAAACAGTGCCTCACAGCTCCAGCCTCTTGAATAACGGTCTGCCTCTCTGACACCCTCAGTGTCAAGCCCTAACAAGGCACACAAACACATATCACAGACCATTCAGGCACATAACCAAACATTAGCTCATCAAACAGCCCTCAACTGCCTCTCAACATGGCTCTTGCATGTCTCAAATCAAGTGACTCAGTCCAAGTCACACATGCAAAGCCTAGAGCCAAAACCAACAATCACCAAATCACAAACTGAAAGCTAATCCTTCCTCCTCTCATGATTCTAAGCACTTCTCTCAACTGGACCCAGAGCTAATTCCAGCTCTATCACAGATGGGTCACTATTCATCAAAACCCCCAGATCAGAAATTAATCGGAGAAACTCGAGTTTCTTACCTCAGAACTGTCGAGGAAGACCTCTGGGCTGCTCTCCCTAGCCTTGGCACGGCTGAAACCCCGCTGTTCCTTGCCCAATCTCGAGTTCTCTCCACTTCTCTGAAGGTTCCTCAGAAACTGAAGGTTTTGGTGAATTGGAGGAAGGATTCTCGCTCTCACTTGGTTTCTAGGCGATTTACTAGGCTTTAGAAGGTGTTTTGGCCAAGATATAAGGTCCTGGGAAGCTTGGGAACAGCTTTAATGGAGGTTGGGGTCGTGGGGAAGAAGGAGAAGCCTTTTCTCTCTGAAAAACGCGACCCCCTTATATATAATGGCTGCACCGACCTTCCCGCGCGATCCGCGCGGGACACCGCGCTATCCGCGCCAGCTGCAAAACCTTCTGGCGCCATCAGCGCCACCTTCACGCTATCAGCGTGGACCTGCCAAGCCTGTGGCGCGATCCGCGCCACATCCCGCGCCATCCGCGCCAACCTCTAAACCCAGTTGGCGCTGCCAGCGCCAACCCTGACGCTGGTAGCGTGGAAAACCAGAGGAACTTGGCTTTCCAGGCCACTTACCGCGCCATCAGCGCCACCCCTGGCGCTATCCGCGTGGCTGGGAAACCTTTGGCGCCATCAGCGCCAGCCCTGGCGCTATCCGCGCCACACCCTTAACAGGGTTTTCTGTTGAAAATGCTGGCGCTATCCGCGTGGGATCTGGCGCCAGCCGCGCCACAGGGAGGGTCCTTACAGGAAGCATTATGAGGACATAAGGAGACTCACCCATAAGGCCTTGAGGGAAAAACAGATGTTGCATCCTCAGAACGAGGAGATCAGGATGAGAATAGACGTTGCTTAAGCAACACTGAGAACATTGAAAGGAAAAGTCGTAGTTGAACCACCAAGGGATTTTCAACCCTTTGTAGAGGCGACTGTGGCAGAGTAAATCCCTCAAAAATATTTTCTTTCCACGGTCACTTGCTATGACAGTAACAAAGATCTTGTTCAGCATATGAAGATTTTCCAAGCTCAAATGTTGATCAACGGAGGAGGACACGATATACAATGTAAGATGTTTGTGAGAACCCTAATTGATATAGCTTGTGTCTAATTTAGCGATTTAAGGGATGATCACTCACAGGCTTTAAAGAGTTCTCACTATAGTTCGTAACCCAGTTTATCGCGAGCAAGTTGAGGCCACCCTCAACAATAGACTTGTTCGATGTAAGACAGCAGGGAGAATTGCTAAAAGATTTTTTTGGCAAGATTTAATGGGTTTCGGTTTGAGTTTTTGATATGGACGAGTGAATGATAGTGGCAGAGGTTCAATCTCGTGCAACGCGTCACCTAGAGGTGGGTGAGGCCATGTCAAAGAAAATACCGGGGAAGAAGAAGGACGTCATTTCCAGTTCGACATCCAAACTAATCCCCAAGGACTATTTCCAACCAATGTCAAACTGAAGCAAAAGAAGTGATGGGAAAAATGATGGTTCATGGAGAAGCCAAGATGTCGTTGTGGGACCAAGGGTAGTAGTGGAGGTAGTGGAGATGACCCTTTTAAATACAATCCAAATGGCGATCTTAAAGGATGTGAACAACAATAGGCTGTTAGATTTTCCAACACCAACTTATAGGTGGATAGGGTCGGACTGAGATCGTTGGTACGAATTTCATCAAATGTTCAATCATGATATGGAGATTTTTTCGCTTTGATCTGATAGATAGAGCACTTAATCTGGAATGGGCCAATGGCAAGGTTTGCTTGGAAAAAGGGATGATCAAGGAGCTTCAAATCAATATGGCGACAAGGACGGTCAGGTATCAAGACCTTTGCCCATCAGAGGTGATAATAGTGCATCTCACAAGACAAGCTTGATTTGATAGATCTTAGTGAACAAAATGTAACATGTTTGTTATCCAAAGAAAATGAATCATGGATTTTGCATAAAAAGTTTGGGCATGTCAATTTGAAGCATATTTCAGAACTATACAAAATGGATTTAGTGAAAGGACCACCTAAGATTTGTTGGAAAACTCATCTTCTCTATTAAGCATGTCAGCAAGGGAAACAAATCAAAATTTCTTTTAAATCTAAGGATGTTGTTTCCACTTCCAGACCGTTACAATTGTTACATATGAATCTATTTAGACCAACTAGAACGTTAAGTCTATGAGGGAAGAAATATGATTTTGTGATACTTGATGACTATTCTAGAGATACATAGGTATATTTCCTTGCACATAAACATGTGTCTTTTAAGTCTTTGAAATACTGTGTAAAAGAGTTCAAAATTAAAAAGGGTTTTGCATCTCTTATATCAGAAGTGACCATAGGGCTGAGTTTGAGAATATTGAGTTCAGATCATTTTGTGAAAAGAACGGTATCTTTCACAACTTTTCTTCTCTGAGAACACCTCAGCAAAATAGGATAGTTGAAAGGAAAAATAGAACTCTGCAAGAAATGACTAGAACCATATTCTATGAGAACTCGCTCCTTAAGCACTTTTGGGCAGAAGCACTAAGATCTATCAAAACATTCTCTTGAATAAGAATAACAAGCTTTTCCAATACAAAAGAGGAATAGGTAAAGGGACATAATATCACCATGTCGAAGACCTCTTCTAGGTCTAAAACTCTAAAGAATGTCCTTATTCCACTTAAGGGACAACTGGAAGCAATTGTGCAATTCATAGTTAGTTGGATATTTTCTTTAGGGAACCCAAACTCTAAGAGGCCAAACCTAAGAAAATTCCAATCAACTCTTTCTTTGGCTTTCTCAAAATCATTTTTGAAAGAAGATAACCTATTTTTCCTTTCTTATTGTGCATACGATGAACCACTTCTTGGGCTAAAAGGGCATTATATTAGAGGTTCTTCTCCCCGGTATGAAATTGCTTTGAAGGGGGGCAATAATGGAGTCCAAGTAAGGACAAATTCTGTGCATGCACTTAAACTTTGGAGATGATCTTGAAAAGCACATTACAGAGATTTATTGGTCTAAATTCCTTCAAGGAAGTCAAAGTAACAACCTTGGGAATAGGAACAATAAGAGTCTCAGCAAGGGCCATAGGAAAACTGCCTATGGAAAAAGTTGTGTTAACTAGAGCACACACATCCTTACCCACAATATGCCAATAATTCTGATAGGACACCGGTTGAAAGCTTCTTGGTAGGACCTTTGAAGTTGTGCATCATTAGAGGATTATGATATGAATTATGGGGCAATAAGACCTTAACCAGAAGATACTCCAATCAGAGTTAGCCAAGCAACGATCTAATTTCTTTCTCACATGACAGCCATTTTGGATATTCTTCCACCAAGTAAAAAAACCTTTTATAGTTTTAAATTTAATATCTAGAGAAGATCACAATTAGATAGAACCTCAACAAAATGTTGAGAATGGGGAATATTAAAATTTCCACCAGAGACCTCCTTTGAATTAATAATCTCATTAAAGTCCCACATAAGAAGCCAATGGACCTGTGATGGTGTCTTCTATAGAGGAAAGAGGATTCACAAAGAGATACGCACCATATGGGTAGGGCAACCATAAATAGTTGAACAATGCCAAACAAAATTCACCTAAGATATAGAGAACGTAATAGCTTGATTCATGGATTGAATAAGGTTGAACCCAATGTCGTCCCTACTAGAGAGGATCCATATACCCCCTGAATGCCCCTCGGATTCCTGCAGAAAGATAGGTTTGAATCCCAATTGAATTGGTACCAAAATCGCTCCACTTGAGCGAAGAGTAAATAAGTCTCATAAAGAAGCAACAAATAAGGTTTATGATTCATCACTAACTATCTAGCATGTCTTTTTGGTGCAATGACTGATTGCACCCTAATGTTCCATGAGATCACTGAAAAATCTTGAAATACATTCATAACAACAATAAGGATGCAAAAGAAAAAGGGTCACACAGGACCCCTAAGTCACCATTGGAAGAGTGTTATGGCTTCCATGGAAGCCAGTAATTGTTCTTCCGGGATGGACGAAGGAACCAACCACGTCCATATCTCCTCCCTGATCAGCAACAAGGAAATTCTCATGAATCATGACAGTAGTATGATTCACGTGCATGGATGATTGGACTCCCACCTTGGCACCATGCGTATGAGGAGTGTTAACTTGTGGTCGATCTCTTGGGCAGCTTTGCCCTTTACTATCTGCACATTTCTTTGAGTACCCACTGTAACATTTTGAATTAACTTCCATGTGGGTGTTTCGTAATTAGTAACAGATTGACGGGGTCTTTTGTTCTTGGAAGGAAGTTAAGGGTTATTTCCTTTTTTGACGCACCTATCCTCCCTCAATTTTGGTAGGAATATTCCACATGGGTCCCACTCCATAATCATGTTTCTTTTTAAAAAACATCCTTTGATTGGCATGAGGTAATGATCAAATATCATCCATGGTCCATCCTCCATTACTTTAGCACGATCCTCTTGAATGTCAAACTTTAACCATGAAGTATCCATTCCTCATATCAAGCAATTCGAAGCCCAGTTTGAGTTTCAACAACCTCTGAAGTTTCTCCCTCATAATATTGAAGCCAATATTCTTTCCTAGAAGTTTGATTACTAGAGCATCTTGCCAAGGGGTGCACAATCCGTTAACCACAGACTCATCTAAGATCACCATAAGCTTGAGAGGATTACCATCCTCATATTCAATTTGTGCCCAATTCTGTTGAAGAAGATCCACCCGAGGTATGGTTACCATTACCTTTCTATTTTCCATCATTTTATCTCTAAATAAACCCCTTGTAACATTTGGAGCATTACCGCCGTTGCCACCACCGTCCAGTGGTTCATTAATTGAGCCTATGCCATTCATAGAACCTGCAGAGAACATGAAGCCTGAACCTTAAGCCATAATTAAGTATAAAATAAGCATTCAATTAAATCTTAAACATTCAACTCTAAATAAAATATCAAACATTTTTAAGATTAATATATACCTAATAACAAAACATCAAAGTTTTAACACATCAAATACTAAGTGTAAAGTGACTAAAGTTAAAAGTGTTTTTAATCCGCGGACTTCATAGATTTGTCTTGTAAAATCCACAAATTTCACGGCTAGCTCAGACCAAAATTCTCTTACTATTAGACGGACCAAAATTTTTTAAGCCCATAATCTGCACAAATCACCGGCTTCGCGTGTCAGTCCGCGAACTTGAGTCCATATATAACTGGCCCTCACCCTGCTCCATGAACAACAACCTATGTCAAATAACTGTCGCACAGAACCATTATCAAATTTCTTTTTTCTTTCATTTTTTTTTTGCATGGTGGACTTTAATAACTTAAAAAAAAGTAAGATAAGGAAAATGAAACTTGATTTATGGAGAAAAACAGAAGCTCTGTCGAATTGCATTCTCTTGTGCTTTATTATGATGGAATTTTGAGAGCACGCAAGCAAGGCTTTATTTCAAAAACAAAAGAGAAATGACAAAAATAAGGTTTAATTAAGTTCGTTATAATCTTAAGGTTGAATTTAAATTCTGTCTCTACATTTAATATTACCTTTCCTTTTGGTCTCTAAAAACATACATGTTAATCCTTACACAAAAGGTTAATTACGAATAGATATTTGTCGTTGGCCAAACACACAATATTGTTAACTTTTGTCTTTGTTCTCTTTTTTCATTAACAGTTATCTTAAAATTAAAGTAAAAAACATATATAGTCTTAAAAACAAAATATAATTTGTTTAAAAAGATGACCAGAGAAAGAGATTGGGAGAGAGATGCAAACACCAACTTTTTTTCTAAAGTTTTCTTTACCCGTATAAAAACAAAACTAGTTTTTTCCTTGTCATTTTATAAAATTTAAGTTGCTTAATTTTTAAAAACTGTTCAAAAATGTGTTTTGCCTAAACTTTTTTTTTTCCCTCTTAAGAAGAAGAGAATTCTTAGATGAACTAAAACATTAGAACATTACCTTCTTTGAATTCGCTATATTTTTGTCCAATATGATATCATGTCCTCTAAACGAAACTGTTAGATAAAATTACATTAATATTTAATTTGTTAAAATTACAGTTTTAAAATGCGTATGATTTTATATTTTAATTCATTCTTTATTATCAATCAAATTAATTTTTTTATAATATTTTAAAATTTATATTTTTTATATTCACTTAGGTTTTTAAATATTAAAAATATAGGAAAATACTGTACTGAGTAGTAATTCTTTAATCGAATATAGTTCAACTTTTCCATAAGTGCGGCTGTTTACGCTGATTGTTTCAGATTGACTTGTAAAACGAAAATTGTCAAAGGAACTTTCCTTCTATTAAAAGCGGACTGAAAAACGTAATTGAGGTAGGTCTGCCGTAAAAGAAAACAAATATAATGAGTAGTTTTTCTAAATCTTATTTAATTATACCTTAAACATTAACCAAGATAGTATGACATGATTAAAAGATAAATAAGAATTTAAAAATATATTAAAATATGACATATTGTTATACAATTATTTAAATATTTAATTTTTAGTAAGAAATTATTTAATAAATAATAAGTTTTATAAAAATATTTATTATTAATTTTATGTGTAAAAGTACATATAGAATCCATTACTAAAACTAAATTCAACAAACATCAACTCGCATTTTATTTCTTTTCTTTTCTTCCCATATATATAAAGGGCTTGAGAAAGGAAGGGAGGGGTCAAAGTCCCTCATTGTCTCCCTTGGGTTCATCCATGTAGTAGATAGTATTGTTTTTTAAACATGTGATCAAGAGTTTAATCTTAGGTCCATGTGGATGAAATAACACTTATCGAAGAAGATTAACTCCTTAAATAGATATTAATATAATAGTATCTTAAGAGATTACTGCTTGGATCCTGGATGAGATACTTGATTCAGTACCTTAAGGAATTGGTCCTTGAATCTCAATTAAGAGATATTTGGGTTCACCCAAAATTACCTTAAACTCTGAAATTTTAAAATAGAAGGGACGATAATAATTTTTAAATAAATTTAATGGTTATTTATTGTCCATTTAATAAACTTTATATCATCAACCAATTAGATAGTATGACTCAAGGTAATTATGTTAAAAGTTAACATATCTTTGATATATTATTTATTATTGAATAATAATATAAAATTATTTTACACAATTAAAATATAACTTATTTTTATTTCTTAATTATAATCCTTAGAGCTTTCTCTCAACTTGATTTAACCGAATGGTAAGGAACAATCAGCAACTTGTATGGTTGGGAATTGTCAATGAGAAGCTTTAGTTTTGATACACTCTAGCCAATGTTGTTTTCTATGCAGCATGCTTCATATGTGAGAGTACTTTTGACCATTTATGCTTCAAAAGAGGAAAAAAAAATGTGGTAGTTGTAACGAGAGAATAAAATTTTGCAACACAATTAGTGGTTCAGATTCAACGAAAATGGCGAGTCCTATTTGCATAGATACTGCCTTTTGAACAAAAAGGGCAATTTTATTTTTTGAATTTAATAAATAGAGATAGCTTTTTGAATTAATTTTCAAAATGGGTAAGTTGTATGGATTCTTACTATTGTCAAATAAGTCGTTAACTTTTTGTGATTTTTACTTTTTTATTTTTTAATTTATTTTTAATGAAGTAGTAAAAAATTTTATGAATTTTATATTTTTATATTTTTATTTTTTTAAAGTGAAGAAAGTAAAGTTGAACAATCCTATTTGACTTTAAAGTCATGACTTATCCTATGACTACTAACTTAACTTATTTTATGTATACTAATAATTTGTATGACTTTTATAGTATTATTAATCAATTTTATTTAATAAAATTATTTTAATATTAACAACATAAAATAATTTACTAATAAAAATATTTGTTAAAATAAAAATAACATAATTTATTTTATATCATTTTTTTAATTCCCGCTGCAAATAATAATTCATAATATTAGAAACATAAATAGAGAAAATAAATATTCATAATATTAGAAACAAAAATATATAAAATAAGTAAGTTAGAAATCGAGACATAACTTTAAAATTGTAGGAAATGATATGACTTTAAAGTCGTTCAGTTAAAAAAAATCATAAAAGTCGTGACATTTCTAACAACTTCATTAAAAATAAATAATAAAAAAAAGTTATACAAATTTTAGGACTTCTTATCTTAAAGTCGTGAAAATCCATACAACTTGTCTCATTTCGGAATTAATTCAAAAACGATAAATTCAAAAAACATTGTCTCCTTTTAGTAAAAAAAACCCATAGATACGATATATGATGGTACACATGAAATTAATTGATCCTTTTGCATTTGTGCCTATTACTTTGTATATATACTCTTCAAGCTAACAACAAAGTGATCCTTGGCTTTTGATGATGCCTTAGTAATTAGTGTATGAGTCTCATAAATATTCCTTACTGTCTCAATTCGAATATTATAATATGTAAATGCAATGGCCACAAATGCCTAGCTAGAGAGAAAAGTCAAATAGAATAATAAAAAAATAGGAAAAAAAAGAAAGGCGTGCTTAATTAGAAAAAAAAATATACTTGCACTGTTATCATATTGAGTAGGCGATCAAGATCAAAAGACTTTAATTTAGACTGATTTTTTTATTCTATTGTTCTCTCCTCTCTCACACATGATTACCAGAAATATTTTTGGTTGTTCATTGAAATTAATTTCTTTCAATGGATTTAAAAGTACTAAAATAGATGTTTCTTTCAACTAAATTTTTTTCTATAAGCAAAAGTTAATATTTGAACTCTTAACTACTTGCATAAAAGATTCAAGCTCATTACCACTTAAATTGACTACATGTTAATTGTTTTTTATTTTCAATTTCATCAAGTACTGTGCTTGGTACAACTATTATTCAATGTAAAAGAAATTTTAGAGCATATTTAATATTTTATTACAAAACTAAAATTTTGATAGGAGGCTTGTACATTTCTAAACTACATAAGATCATGATGATTTGAGTATAAATTGAGTGTGTTGTTAAATAAGCATTGATAAAATTATTTTTTTATTAAAAAACCTAGGAACTAAATTACAAAAATATTCTTCTTGGCTAAAGTCCAGTTGTCATTGCGTGAGGTGCACGCTTCTGAGCAAGGTATCTTTTGTGCAACATGGACCTTCTAGTGACTACCAAAAATATCACCATCCTAAACTTGGTTATCCATACTTTCTTAGTGTGAGCTCATAAGGGAAGTTCAAAATCCGGCTCCGGGTGAGCTGAATCAAGTTAGATGTTGTAGGGTGTACCTTTCACAACGAATTCTTAGTGAGTCAATTAGACTTAATCGAGTCTATTTATATTTCAAAATCCAAATTAAAAGCAAATAGTCGTTAATTTTCTACATGACATACTTGTATAGTAATTAATTGCCACCTACTATTCGTATTTGTTAATTAATACATTGTCACCTGCTACTTGATCCAAAACCTTCTCCAAACATCAAGGATGATCTAACTCAATTGGTTGAGCAAGATGCGCGAGTTGTTGAAAATTCACTAGTACCTGTCTTCAATTCTCGTGGATCGAAAAACAAAACCTTCTTCAAATACCTTGTTCCTGACTTCTTTTCTTTCTAGTTTCTTTTCCATTTCCAAGACTATTTGACATATGCTCTCTCAAATTCCCAACTCCACCTTTTTCTCATTTATTTTCCTAAAATTTCACTTTCCACCTATTTTGAGCCTCTACCTTCAATCTCACTATTTGCCCATCATTGTCAATTTCATATTCAATCTTGGATTACATTTTTTGCCTTTATCTCTCATTACATATTGAATACAAATAGACATCTTGCATATGTGGGTTCTGGTTTATTTTAAATTTTTGATCTAGGGTTAAACATCATCTTTGTTAATTTTTTCCCTCACAATTCTATTTATTTTGGGCTTGAGTTCATACTTGTACTTGTTACTAATATTATCCAATTAGAAAAAAAATAGTGATTAAAAAGCCCAATTGTAATACCTTTTAGCTTAATAAATGATCATTTGATCAATTAGGTTTACATTCTCCAAATACCTAATTCCCAATTCCTTTTCTTTCTTGTCTCTCCGCCGATTCCATAAGCACATTGAAATTTCTTTCTCTCGTTTGCAGTTCCTACACTCTTTGATTTCTTTCCCTTAAATATAACTCTCCACCCATTAATGGCATTACCCTATATTTCACTCTATGCTTGTCATGACCAACTCAGGAGCTAATCTTGTATCTCACTCGTCTGTCCTTTCTCTTGTTAATTGGAGCAAATGAAAAATAAAAGGTTAGGTTATTGGAGATGGCTCCGCTTCAATCAATTTTGGTGAGTGGGATATCATTAAATAGAGATAGATACGAGATGGTGAAGGTCTTGTATGTTCTTGTGTGTGTGTATGTTTTCAAATTTAAGCATGTATAGGTTTTTTTTTTGTTTTTTTTATTTTTGATTTAGGGTTAAACATTTTTTTCTATTGTCCTTTTAATTTTGTTCGTTGTGGCTAGGGGTGTTCAAATTCAATCTGATCCTATAACAAAATTGATCCATAAAACAAAAATTGAAACAATTTTTTAGAATTAGTTTGGAAATTTTTTTGGTCTAATCAATTGGTTTGGTTTGATATCCAGGTGATGTCTCGGAAAGAATTCCAAACTAGACCGAATCTATAAATTTGTGGTTGCTCACAAAAAATATGGTTCCTAAATTGTTTACACAAAAAATTTCCCACGGTATGTGTGTCAGCCCTTGCTTGGATTTCTTTCTTGCATTCTATTTGATTTGTTTTTGCTTTCCTATGATGATTATATATTCTAGTGTTCATCTTTTATGTCAATATCTAATTATTTGATTTATATATATATATATATATATATATATATATATATTAAAAAGGTGTTTGAATTCACATGATTGAGACACAAGTTATGCGTATAATAGTGATTTAGAGATTAATTTGGTTGTACATTAAGCACATTTAATTACCCTTTATCTGTGATGGATTTTTATTTGCCCCATTCTTTCTTGTTGATTCCTATTTTGCTTTGTTATATATTTTAATATTTGTTTTGTCTTGTGTCTTTTTTAGGTTAGTTATTGGTAATTGTCAAGTATATTATAATAAATTATTTAGTTATTAAAATATAATAATATTTAAAATAGAAATTATCTCACTTCTTGCTTTAAGACAATCCTATTCTATAATATTTTCATAGTTGGTCATTATGTTCTACTATCCAAGAATGATAAAGATTTTCACGGGCAACTCTTCATTGATACTTGCGAACACCTGTCTATGTTTAACATCTTTACAGATTCATTCATACAGCACTTACACACATAGGGAATGTCATCCTGATTGTAATATCTAAGATGAAATTCATCATTAAGAATATTCAGCTTGAAACACTCCCACATACATGAAACATAGACCAATATACTTGACTTCAGAAATACTACCTACTAGTTCAGCATAACAATAACAAGTAAAAGTAAGTGTAAAAATGTTGAACATATATAGGTATTCGCAGGTACCCATAAAGAGTTATCATATAAATCCTTATTAATCTTACCTATCTGACTAACTAACTATATCTATACATATGTACATACATACATACACACACACACACACATACACATACATATATATAAGGAGGGATCAAGTTATTCCAAGAGTAACTTTACTAGAGTTGTTCTTCATCCTAACTATTGATTTTCTTGAAATCTAATGATTAAGATTAGTTACTCATTATAATCATTAGATTTTAAGAAAATGAATGGTGATGATTACTCTTGGAATAACCTTATCTCTCCTTATATATATATATATATATATATATATATATATATGCAGAGGGATCAGGTTACTTCAAGAGCAACTTTACAAGACTATGATATTCTATAGTATTTTTATATTGGCCATTACTTGTCCCTATTCAAAATTGATAATGATTTGTATGGGCAACTTTTCATTGATACTTACGAACTACTGTGTATGTTTAACATCTTTACACTTTCTTTCATTTGATATATATATCATGGCAAAACAATAGACCAATATACTTGACTTCAGAAATACTACCTACTAGTTCAGCATAACAATAACAAATAAAAGTAAGTGTAAAGATGTTGAACATATATAAGTCTTCGCAGGTACCCATAAAGAGTTATCATACAAATCCTCATCAATCTTACCTACCTGACTAACTAACTATATGTTGGACTTTACACCTTTAATGCTGGCCCAAGCCCATTTGAAGGGTTTAATATCCCAGATCTAATTTACCATTATAAATACATTAGTTGAGGGTAAAATTAGGTCATACCAAGACAGACTGTGAGAGGCACAGACGTCGAGGAAGATTTGAGCGTGAGAGTGACTCCGCATATTTTGAGAGCCTCAAGTGATATTCTTGAGTGCCATCGTTGAGCAAGCCTGCGTGCCTGCATATTTGAGTGATCAGAGTGAAACACTTTGAGAGTTGATTATCACCATTGTTAGAGAGGTTGAGTGTACCACCAACTTGGTGTGTTTGATTCATTGTAACCATTCTCAGTTATAGTGAATATTTGATCTGGACCAGTGTCCCATGAGTTTTTCCTTTCCAGATTCAGGGAAGGTTTTCTCACATAAAATATATTGATTGTCTCTCTCGCTCCTTTTGTTATTTGATTACGTTTCCGCATTTTGTTTGAGGGTAAGACTGTTGCACCACTTTTACCCAACACTATATCTATACATATGTATACACACACACACACAGATATATATGAGGAAGGATCAAGTTACTCCAAGAGTAACTTTACAAGAGTTGCTCTTCATCCTAACTATTGATTTTCTTGAAATCTAATGATTAAGATTAGCTACTCATTATAATCATTAGAATTTAAGAAAATGAATGGTGATGATTACTCTTGGAATAACCTTATCTCCTCTCATATATATATATATATATATATATATATATATATATATATATATATATA
>CM023957.1:23422848-23445166 GCA_013407115.1 Glycine latifolia
CATACACACACACACATGCATACACACATACACATATATAAAGCATATCTTATGAGAGAAAACATCTTATGCTAGAGTCAGATGATTAAATCTAGACTGTATAACCAAACATGGACGATCAAGATTTAATTTCATGTGAGTTTTTAGTAAGTCATGTGACTTTCTAACATTAAATGTCAACACTCCATTTATGGTTATATGATCCAAATTTAATCCTCTGAGTCTCATATAAAATAGTTTCCTCTCATATGATATGTCTTCTCTCTCTCTGTATATATATAACATATCTTCTTATGAAAGGAAATCTTTTATATGAAAGTGAGAATAATAAATCTAAATTGTATAACCATACATGAATGATTAGGATTTAATGTTAAAAAGTCACATTACTTGTTCAAAAAATCACATGACTTTTATAGTGGTCATATGACATTAAATCTTGACCATATAAGGTTGGTTATACTATTCAGATTTAATCCTCTCACTCTTATATAAAATACATTTATCTCATATGGTATGTCCTATATAATAATAATAATAATAATAATAATAATAATAATAATAATAATAATATTTGTCTAAAAGTTTTGCATCAATCTCCACCAATTTATGAGGTTGCAAGTTTATTCCAACTCAACCAATGAAGCTTCATTTTGTCTACATTTCCCCTAATAAAATTTATCTATCATTCCTTCAATTTCTTTGCAAAAAGAATCAAGAGGTTGCTCTTAATCTATGATGCATTTTTACTCGTTTGATTCTTGCATGTTGATTCCTATTGTCAAGTATATTATAATAAATTATTTAGTTCATAAAATATAATAATATTTAAAATAACAATTATCTCACTTCCTGCTTTGAGACTATGATATTCTATAGTATTCTCATAGTTAGCCATTACGTGTCACTATTCAAGATTGATAAGGATTTGTATGGGCAACTCTTCATTGATACTTGTGAACACCTATGTATGTTTAACATCTTTTCACTTTCTTTCATTTGATATATATCATGGCATATTGGCCTATGTTGCATTGATTCATAAAGCACTTGGAGAACATTGGGAATGTCATTTTGATTGTAATATCTAAGATGAAATTCATCATTATCAATGTTCAGTCTGAAACACACACACACACACACACATATGCAACATACACCAATATACTTGACTTTAGAAATACTACCTACTAGTTCAACATAACAATAACAAATAAAAGTGCAAAGTTGTTGAACCTATGTAGGTATTTGTAGGTACAAATCCTTATGAATATTACTTACCTAACTATATATATATATATATATATATATATATATATATATATATATATATATACACACACACACATATATATATTGTACCGTCCAAAATCTGAAAAATACACCTGACTACTTATATGGGACCTTTGTACATGTGTCAACTCTCCATGTCAGCCCTGCTACAAGAGCACAGACTTCTACCCTCAGTAGCCGAGCCGATTAGGCCAACAGGTTATCTTTAATGCTTTATTATTCAAATGTTATTGATAATATTACAACCACCTTATCAAATGGCAGGAACTAAATTATCTATAAGCACCAGATTATCTATAATCCACTAGATTATCTATAAATGATTATCTATAAGCATCGACTTACCTTTTAGCTTATCTACAAGCTAAAGATTACATATAAGGTACACATTTTGTAACTTTAATTATCTATAACCTATAATTGTTTGTTAGTCTTTATCTACATGTTAATTAGTTACAAAGGCCCAAGGCCCACACTCATGCTATAAATACAGGTTTCATCTAACATTTCCAGACACCACAATCACTCGATTCATATACTCACATATATGATTTTCTCTCTATATAATTGATGTACTTACTTGAGCGTCGGAGTCACTTCCTTTGTTTTGTAGATCCCCCCTCTTAACAAGGTCGACTAATCATCTGACATCCACCTTAACGTGATCCATATCAAGATTTTGGTAAGAATATATATATATATATATATATATATATATATATATATATATATAACCTGGACTTATCTAAAAGCTTTGCATTAATCTCCACCACTCTAGGAGACTACAAGTTTATTCCAACTCAACCTATGAAGCTTCCTTTTGTCTACATTTAAATCTAGCAATCACTGCTTCAATTTCTTTTCAAAGAGAATCAAGAAGTCATTTTTTATCTATGATGGATTTTTACTTGCCCCATTCTTTCTTGTTGATTCCTTTTTTGTTTTGTTATATATTTTTAATAATATTTTGTTGTGTCTCTTTAGGTTAGCTATGTAAATCATAGTCTTCTAGGGTTTAATAACAAAAAATCAAATAGGAACTTAAAATCAATTATTCAATTCCCACAAACAATAGATAAATAATGTGTACTTTTCTCCATAGTGAGACTTCTTTCCAATGAGCTTCGATTCCTTGAAAGATGAGAGAAACAAGATTTTGCTTCCTTTGACTCTCCTTTCTATTGTTTCTATCTTATTATATGACTAGGATTGAGAGAATACTCTAATGTCAAGAAAGGACCTTATTTCACGTTAATGGGTATTAATCCCTTTAAACCACTACTATCATCAAATAGTAGTTTTCTAGAAACTGTTCCACTTAAGCCCATGGCCCATTTACAGTTTAGTCCATAATCATTAATTATTTATTTATCGACCCTTGCTAAGTCACAAGCATCTCACATGAGACATTAAATCTTACATTGCCACTTGACTCATGTGACATTACCTAACATCATGGACAAATAAATAAATAAATTAAACTTACATAATGCACATTGGAATGACTAAATCATTCCATACAATGGGCACATCATAATTTCATAATTAAGAATAAATACTAATTTGAGTCATGGCAGTTATACATCACTTAATCAACATAGTCCCTTCCATGTAGCACAAATTAGACTTCTCCTTAATATGAACATAATTAGGAGCACATATCCAACATAATGTCTTTATTTTAGAAGATACTTGTGAAAACAATAGGAATACCCACAATAACCAAGATGGGGGGTGAATTGGTTTAAACTTGATTTTTTTTTTGAAAAAAATTATTTATAAAATCAGTGTTAAAAGATCTTAATCACAATTAAACCAAGAATGATTCAAATCAATCAAACCACTCAGACTAACAAAACAATTGCTTCAAAATAGAACTTGTTGAGTAATGAAGATAATACAAAGAACTAATGATCAAGATAACAAGAAGAGTTTAAGGAATAGAAAACTAACACAATAATTTATACTGGTTCACTTCTCAAGAGAAGCTACATCCAGTTCTTCTAATCAAAACTAGATTAGAGTACCATTATTATAAAATTTTAGTTCTTACAAGCTTTACAACAACCACTCTTTATCAACCCTAGATAAAGAACAGAAATCTAAAACCCTATTAGATTCCTAATGATCAAGACATAGAGAACCCTTCTCTACTCTTCCCTCTAGAGAAACTCACTCTAGAAAAAGCTTAAAGAACCCTTTACAATAGTTTCAACTACCAAGAATACAAAAAACGAATTTACAACAAGAGATAATGGAGAGAAACAACCTGATGATCCAATGAATATGAATGAATATGGTTTACCAATCAGAGTTGAAATGTAGAAATCAAATTCAGAACATTCTCTCCAAAACTTCTTTGAAAATATTGCCCAAGAAATCTTTCAATACACCATGAAGATTGAAAAGTGGGACAAGAACTTTGTTAACTCAGAAAATACTATGTAACTTTGAGAAGACTTGTCTATGCTCAGAAATATCGAAGTATGTAAGTTGTAAGTTCAGACAAGCCTTCAAACTATTTATAACAAATTATTATAACAGAATGTAATCGATTAAAGCACCAAGTAATCGATTAAAATAGCATATGTAATCATTAAATTGCCAAATAATCGATTAAAAGGTTCTTAGCACAACCTGGGAACTGCAACGAGCAAATTAATCGATTAATCTGAGTCGTAATCGATTAAAGCAGTCAGGTTTAGTTTTGAAACCAGCTTATGTAATCGATTATGGAATGTGGTTATCGATTAAAGTAGTCATGCATATTTAACAATGAACTTAAGTAATCGATTACGATATCATGGTAATCGATTAAGACAGTGAAACATGATTTTCATTTTGTACTATGTAATCGATTACAAGTAGTCAGTAATCAATTAAAATGTTCTTCATGGCTTTTCTAGAATTAAAACAGTAGCTGGTAATCAATTAAAATGTTGTGTAATCGATTAAAACAGTGAGATTTCGTGTTTCCAAAAACTTGACCATGAGAAATTAGTTTCTTTTGAAAACATGAATAGCTTTGATGCTTTTCATGAAATCATGTATGCATGTTAATGATCATGTTCATACAATGCAAGGATCATAAGATTAGTCTCTTATACACTTAATCAAATTACAATTTCCTTGGCATGTGGAAAGCTAAAATCTTTTCGTCTAAGGCATAAGCTTCTTCTTTAGCTTCATCTTCTTCCTGCTCTCCCTATATCCAACAACTTGTTTACATTACTCTTATACAAATCTGCATGCAAACGTAGAACATGTAATTGTTAGATTCAAGTGTCAGAAGAATCAGAAGACAAGTATTGTTTTGATATTTGTTTCATGCCCACTCATGTGATGATGGCATTTGTAATTTTTCCTTTTGGTTAAGCTTGGTTCATTAAGGTTAAAATCTAATAATCCTTTGCAGTCATTAAAGAAATCAGACATACATGCATTCACTCTTAGGATTAGAATCATATTAGTATATGCAATTGATTAGAAATACATTGATAAGTCTAAACTAGCATTAAAATGTTTTCTTACTGATGTAATCGATTACACAAGTCATATAATCGATTACATAAGGCATCTGCATAATCCTGTTTAGCCTATGAACTAGTTTAATCGATTACCAAATAATCGTAATCGATTAAATGTGCTATAGAGTAATATGTATACTTCTGGCGTAATCGATTAAAACACATTATAATCGATTATCTATGCTTGTGACTCAAACTTGTATTTCTGGCGTAATCGATTACTTTGTTCGTTCAAGATTTCCAGAAATATCATGAACAACTTAATCGATTAAATAGACGGAATAATCGATTACACGTGTTAAAATAATCGATTACATTCTGTTAAATCTGTTTTTTTATAAATAGACAAGCAGTGTCTCAGAAAACCAGAGATTGATTTCGAGAGCTTTCATTCATACAAGAGTTTTAGTAATCTCTGAGTGCTTCAAAGAGTTAAAAGAATCATTTTGATAGTGTTGTTCATAAGAGTTAGAATCATCATGCTTGCTTAAGAGAAGGAGTTATTTTGTGATCATTCATTGAGCTGTGTCAAGATCAATCAAGAAAGCATATCATTTATCACCTCAGGTTATAAATTTCGTGTATATCCTTTATGCTGCAAAAGAATATAAGGTGATATCCTTCTTGAACATCAAGTTTTGTTCTTTGTAATTTTTTCTTTTGTTTTCTGGAATTTGTGTTGAATTTTTCCATGTAACAGTTGGGTTTCTTTAAAGCATTACTAGAAAGGGCTTTCTAGTGGGTAGAACTGAGTAGTGTTCTCAGGTTCTAGGTCTTTTGATAAATCTAGGGAATAGATTTAGAGTTTTGCCTAGGGTGGGTAAAAGAGACCTTGTTGATTGCTTGTAAAGAATTAAAATCTGTTAGTGGAACTCTAATCTGGTTTGGATTAGAAGGTAAACTGGATGTAACCTCAGTGGTTGGAGGTGAACCAGTATAAAATTGTGTGCATTTATGTTTTGAGTTACATTTCATTAACTGCTTGAGATATTATTTTGTGTATCAACTCAAACTTTGATTCAACACAAGAGTTAATTGATTGGAGAAGAAAATTGTTTACTAAATTTGTTTTTGATTTAAGATACGATCCGAGTTAATTCTTCCGCTGAGTTTTGTTTTCCAAGAAAAGTTCAAAAAGGTTCAAAAACCAATTCACCCCCCTCTTGGTTTATTGGATTAGGTATTCGTTGTATTTTCAGTAATTAGAAACATATCATAAATGAGCTCAAAGTTTAAATAATCCATAACAAAAGTAAACAATACACTCATCAACACTTAATAATAATAATGCCCATATTTTCAACATGCTTAATAAATGTATTAGGCGGTAATTGTTTTGTCAAAGGGTCAGCTATCATGAGATTTGTGCTAATATTTTCTATTAACACTCTTTGTTTCTGAACTTCTTTCACAACAAATTATTTCAATTCCACATGTTTAACACCTTTAGAGTACTTGTCATTCTTAGAGAAAAACAACGATATTGAGTTATCACAATACATTTTAGTGGCTTGACAATATTTTCAACAATTCCAACCCCTGAAGTAAAGTTCTGGAGGCAATTAGCCTGAACTGTAGCCTAAAAAAATGTTACAAATTTAGCTTCCACAGTGGATGTAGCAACAACATATTGCTTTGCACTCCTCCATAATATTGTTCCTCTTGCTAAAAGAAATACATAGCCAAGGGTGGATTTCCTTGTATCCACGCATCTAGCAAAGTTCGGGTCTGAATACCCAATCATCTCAAGGTGATCATACTTCTTATATATAAACATGTGATCCTTTGTTCCCTCCCATAACCTTCTTTGCAGCTTTCCAATGTTCCATTCCTAGATTACTTTGATATCTTCCTAACATTCCAATTGCAAAGCTTATGTCTAGTCGAGTACAGATCTGAGCATACATAATAGTGCCAGTAACAAATGCATACAAATTTGCTTCCATTTGTTTTTGTTCCAAATCATTCTTAGGACATTGTGCGAGACTAAATTTTTCTCCTTTCTAAATTGGAACAGGTAATGCTTGAAAACAATATGAATAGCACATAAACCAATGGGGGGTGAATTGGTTGTTCTTGGCCAATTAAAATTTATTTAACAATTAGAGTTGAAAGGGATTGTATCACAAAACAACCATTGAACACTTTCAATCAATCAAACTCCAATCTTTATAGAATGCAATTACACCAAGAAAGTTTCAGTTGATCATGAAAAGTTATACCAACAAATGACAATTAATAACCAAAAGAAAAGATAAATAAGAAGTAATCAACACCAAGATTTATACTGGTTCACTTCTCAACCTAGAGAAACTACATCCAATTTTCCTAACCAACTAGTTAGAATTCAACCATTAGCAATCTGTTTCTTACAAGCTTATACAATCACTCTCAATCAGACCTAGATTAAGAACAAGAAATCTAACTCTCTTAGACACTCTCATCAAGACATAGAGAAAATCCTTCTCTACTCTTCCCTCTAGAAAAACCTATTCTAGACAAGCTTTAAGAAAAACTATTGCACTAGTTACACAACTCATAAATTCTATAAAAAAAAATACAACCAAAGTAGCATGGAGAGAAACAACCTGATGATCCACTACATATGAATGCAAATGATTACAAATCTTGAATCAAGGTTGAATGAAAAATTTCAGAACATTATCTCCAAGTTCTTCTTTAGAAAGTTGCCTAAAAAAAGAAATTCTCTCAAGGTTTCTTGAAGCTTGAGGATTTGAGGGTTAAACACATAATAGCTCGTAGTATCTTTTCTCTCTTCAGAAAGATTATGATATTCATTGTTATTTAGTTAAAACAAGCAATATCTTTTTATAGAGAAAACTTTTTAATTGTCAGTAATCGATTGAATCACTTATGTAATCGATTAAAGTGTTCTTGAGGCTTTCTGGAAAAGACTTATTGAAAGTTCGAAATTGGTTCAACTGCAATGTGCTCACACGAGGGTAAAAACAAAAAAAAAATTGATGCGGAAACATAGACTATCTATGCACCTCATGTATGTGTGCTTAGGAATTACTCATTGAAACACATTGTAGTTTTAGAAATACCTTTATCACTTGAAGGCTCAAAGAAGATGACTCCCTCCAATGATGATCCACATGGTTATCTCCTTCTTGCAAGTGAGAAATTATTTTCCTTGATTCCTCATTCTCCTTGGTGGCTTGCTAGGCGCATGCAAGGTGTAAGGCTTTCAAGTATTTGGTTTCTTTTCTTAAGACTATAATGGTGCCTTGAGATCAGGTGAAGGTGCAGCAAAAGAGGAGAAAATATGAGGGAGAGGAAAGGCTAGAACTTGGTTCAGAACCAAGAAAGAAGGGGGCGAAATTTTTTGATGATCAAATCCTCCCTACATAGGCGTCTATTTAAGGTGAGATAAGGTTGTTGCATTGCATAATCCTCTCACTCCAAATCAGCCCCAGTTTGTTGGGAATTTCAAAATTCAAGATGTTACTAGAACATCCTTGAGTTTGTTCCACTCTTGCAAGACTTGAATTCAAAATTCAAGTGAATGGATCCTATCCATTTGTTGCAGAAAATTTGAAAAAGAATCTATCAAGATCCTCTCATCAAAACCACCTAATTCTCTCTCTCTTCCCTCCAAAGTTTGTTGCAACAAAACTCATTTGAATTCCGAATTCAAATGATTATGTTGTTGAGAGAATCTTCATTCAATATTTATTAGATAATTCATTTAGATAATTTAAACTATCCTCAAAAACCAATGTTGTTGAGAGAATCTTCATCCAATCTTTATTGGATAATTCATTTAGATAATTTAAATTATTCTCAACAACCTGACCTCATAGAATTTCAAATTCAAATTCAAATTTCAAATTTAAACTCAAATATAAATTCAATCTTATCCCAATTCGTAATTTGAATTTGAATTCAAAATTCAAAATTTCAAATTTGTCCAAAACTTATTTTGGTCAAGTCAGCTCCTTGACTTACTAGGATTCATGGCCCAAGGTCCATCGTGCCTGTCAATACATTTGGGCCTATTAGTGGAGAAAGCAATTTCATCACTAATGCACCAAATAGGGCATATGATTCAAGTGGGCTTGAAGTCCAACTCTAACCCAATTTAACTCATAGTCTTGATAAAGCCCAATAACTAATTTTTGGCCCAAACTCGCTATAAGTTGCAACAAAGAATAACCTTAGGTGTAACCCATTAGGCCCAGTTAGTCACTGACATAAATAAACTTGGACCAATTAAACTCTTTTAACGAGCCCAATTCATTTAATGACCATATAAGACACTAGCAATGCCCAGAACTAATTGAGTTGATCAAGTGATCTACCTTTTTAATTTGGATACCGTGTCTCCATCATCCCTCACATCGTCTTTCACATTTAGTCGAAAGCAAAGATAAAGTATGATCTCTCTTTATGGACTAAATATAGCTTTTCACAGGAACTAGGAATCTTCTTCTATTGACTCTAAGACAGATCATGACTCCTCATGATCTCTTATTATGCATAGATTCCTGAGTCAACTAGAAGTCACCCAAGCCCTACCAATCTTGTGAACGACTAATCCCTCGTAAAGGATTGTGAGTCCTTTCGGTATGTCTGTCTATACTCATGTATTCAGGTTATACCCAAGAGTACACTATTTTCCCCATTTTCAGACGAATAGAGTCGTACAGTCAAAGTATAACCCTAGGACACAATATTCGATGACATTCTCAAGTCTAGGACGATCCGCACTACCAAACGATGAGAGACTTTACAAATCCAATGATATTTTAAAGAATCCTTGTGGAGTCTCTCAGTGCGTCAGTTCAGTGCCATCTGTTCCCCAACAGATCCACCCACCACATCAACTAAGGCATCACCATGCCTGCATTCCATGAGTTCCCTACCTTATATCTCTATACAAGTAGAAGATGTCGTACTAGTCTTATTGAGATCATCAATGCCCTTTCTTGATGATTTAAGACTAGGAACAAGCTTTAGGCAATAGACATGTAGTGTCCTCGAATCCTCATGATCATGATCCCTATCATGGATCCTCGAGTATACACTTGTTCTATTTCTAGGGCCTTTATCTTTAAATGCATATTGCTATGAATATAGGTGAGACATAAATATGATAAAGATAAAGTTTGCTCTTATTTATTAATCATGAAATAATAAATAGTACAAGGTGTTCAACTGATAAATCAGATTGTCTCTAGGACACTTACATACTAACACTTATGAACAATGTAATCGATTAAAACGCAATGTAATCGATTATCACATGAAGCTTTACTTAAAATAGTTGCCAAGTAATCAATTATTATAGGAAGTCCATTCCGTGATTTTGAATTGTGTAATTGATTAGCATAATCTCATAATCGATTAAAATGTTCTTAATTCTCAAGTAATAGATTACCACTTGCTGGTAATCTATTAAACTAGTGAGAAAATATTTTTCCAAAACTTGAAACATGAAACACTTGGATTTTTATGCACTCATGAAAACCTTGTATTTCAGAAATTCTTTTTATGAAACTTTTGCTTTTGTGAAAACATGAATGAGTTTTATGCAATGGATCATAGGAGGCATCATCTTAGACATACACAAATTACAAATGTCATTCAATTGAATTAGAATGTAAAAAGCCTAAACATTTCAAAGTCTAAGAACCTTAACTTCATTGATCCTTTCTAGCTCCCCTTGAGTCTAACAATGCTGAGTCATTTTCCATCCTGAATCTCTCTAGTACTTTATTGATATATGTTTTTTGGGACAAGCCTAACAGTCCTTGTAATTGATTTCCAAATATTTATATTCCTATCATGTAGATTGCCTCACCTATATCCTTCATTTCAAAATTACTAGAGAGAAACTTATTAGTCTCATGAAGAAGACCAAGATCATCACTTGCAAGCAAGATATCATCAACATACAGAATAAAAAATATAACCTTACTCTCATTGACCCTTTAGATATATACATCAATTAATAATGTTTTCCGTAAATCCAAAGGAAACAATGGTATCATTAAACTTAAAATACCATTGGTGGGAAGCTTACTTAAGATCGTATATTGATTTCTTTAATTTGCACACCATGTGTTCCTTTCCTTCAACTGAGAACCCCATTGATTGGTCCATGTAAACATTATCCTCTAAATTGCCATTAAGAAATGCAGTTTTCACATCCACTTAATGTAGCTCCAAGTCATAATGGGCTACTAGTGCCATGATAATCCTGAAGGAATCCTTTCATAAGACGGGTGAAAATGTCTCTTTATAATCAACACCATCTCTCTAAGTAAAACCCTTAACAATAATTCTTGCCTTGTAAAATATTAGGTTGCCATGAGAGTCACATTTAGTTTTAAAGACTCACTTACATTTAACTCTCTTGCAACATTCTAGATATTCTACAAAGTCCCAAACACTATTTTGTTCCATGAATTTTTTTAACTCTTCTTTCATGGCTTCCAACCACTTATCAGAATCATCACAACTTATGGCTCATGAAAATGAAACTGGATCATTATCATTAATGCTTAAGTCAGTTTCTAACTCATGAAGATATACCACATAGTCATTCAAAACAGTTGACATTCTTTCTCTTTGAGACCTCCTTAATGCTATGTCATGTGGTTCTTCTACAATACGTTCATTTTGAATGATAGGGCATTATTATGTTGCTTTTCTTCTTTGTTGTTTGGAAGAACATCTAGAGGAACACTCACTTTACTTCTACAAGCACAATTTAAAGGAACTTTCACTCTAACTGGTTTAATTTTCACATTTTGTGGAACTTTGCTCCCACTAATTTCACCATTTTCAATGAAACTTACATTTTCAGTTTCAACAATTCTCATACTATGGTTAGGACCATAAAACCTATACCCCTTTGATTTTTCTAGATAAGCAATAACATATCCCCTGATTGTTCTTGCATCTAATTTTTTTTCTTGTGGATTATAAATCCTTATTTCTACTTGGCAACCTCAAACATGCAAGTGCCTTATGTTAGGTGTCGTATTAGTCCACAATTTAAAAGATGTCTTCAGAACTGCCTTACTAGGGACCATGTTCAACAAATACAAGGCAGTTTTCAATGCATACATCCACAAAGATATGGGTAAATTAGAGTTACTCAATATACTTCTAACCATATTCATTAATGTTTTGTTACGCCTTTCTGATACACCATTTTGTTGTGGTGCACCTAGCATTATGTATTGGGCATAAATACCATGTTTCTGAATGAGTTTAGCAAATGGACCTAAGTGTTGCCCAGTTTCATCATACTGTCCATAATACTCATCACCTCTATCAGACATGGCAACTTTCACTGTCTAATTGTCTATCTACTTCATTCAAATAAATTTTCAAGGCACCCACTGCTTGAAATTTCTCAAGCAGTAAGTAGACATAACCATACCATGAATGGTCATCAATGAAGGTGATAAAGTACTTTTCCTTTCTGAAAGAATTAACATCAAAAGGCCTATAAGTGTTAGTGTGCAATATTTCAAGAAGCTGATTGCTTCTTGTAGCCTTTCTTTATGTGTTTTGTTTGCTTTCCTTTAATACAATCCAGACAAATATTCAAATAAGTAAAATCTAGACTTGGAAGAATTTCATTATTTAATAATTTTTCCATTCTTTCTCTAGAAATGTGACCTAAACGTTTATGCCACAAGAAACTAGAGTGTTCATTCACTAAACTATGTTTAGTGCCAACATTATGATGCAAAGTCAAAATCGTTTCATCATACAAACCATTTAAATTCAATTTATATAAACCATCACAAAGAATATCAGTACCAATGAGATGATTATGCTTAAATAAATTGAAACATCCACTACCAAACTTAAAAGAGTATCAAGTAACATCAAGTTTAGACAATGAAACCAAATTCCTACATAAACTAGGTACACAAAGAGTTTCCAATAAATCTAAGTGATGTCCCTGTTAAGGATTAATGATAAGTCCTGACTGCTTCCACTGGAGTTTTCACTCTATTCCCCATGAAGACGAACTTCTAATTTAGGCTTATGATTTAGATTGTCAAAAATCCCTACATTGCAATAGAAACATGAGTCGTAATCCAGAATCAATCCACCATGTATTATAGGGAACTTAAGTTAAATTTTGTTTGAAACATACATAAACATTAAGCTCACCTTTATTTTCGAACCAAGCCTTACATTTTGGGAAATCCTTTTGGAAATGTCCACCTTTCCCACAGAAGTGGAAATTATTGCTCTTTGATGCTTTCTTCTAGATTTGCACACTTTGATGCTTTCTTCTAGATTTGCACATATGCCTTATTGATCTTTAATGGACCTTTTCCCTTATCATGCTTCTTCATAAATTTATTTCTGACTCCTTGATTCCTATGGTGGCTTACATAATAGACGGAGTGACTTCCTTGATTCTTAAGCTTTGTTTCACAGATACCCATGAAGAGTTGCCCAAACAAATCATTATCAATCTTACCAACCTAACTATATATAAAGGATTGCTAACATACTTTCACCCTTTTTTCAGTTGGAGTAGGTTAACAATCTACACAAAAAGTTTTGGACCAAAAACCAAGGGTAAATTACACTCGCACCCCCTGTGTTTTTCTCAAATTATACCTGATACCCCTCCTTTTTTATACATTAATTTTACCCCTTTCTGTTAACTTTGTTAACTAACATCAATTGAAATATCTAAGAAGACAAAATTGCTCAATAGAGTAAATTACACTCACACTCCCTGTGTTTTTCTCAAATTGCACCTAATACCCTTCTCTTGAATCTAATTATGATAGACGCACCAAGGCTATTGATGTCACTAGTCCCGACGGTGCTAGTGTTCAGGGAACTAGAAGCAGCGGTGATGGTTGCGGAAGCTACAATGGGGGACGAGTAGATGGTGGAGGTGGATATGGCGGTGGCTACAGTGGTGGCAGTGGCTACGATGATGGTGGTTGCTTTAACGAGAGTGGGTGAGCCCGGACACCGTGTTGATGGGAGAGGACAACTATGAGGAGGAAGAGATGATATTGTTGTGGGAGAGGGAGGAGGTGGTGGTAAGTGAAGAGGGGTTGTTGAAGAAGAGAAGGGTTTGTAAAACCCAAGATGATTTTGAGGATGAAGATGATGGTATTTTAGACATAAATTTTCATTAAAAGTCATGCGACCCTGATAAATTATTAAACGGTGTTTAAGAGGGAGGGGATCCAGGTGTAATGTGAACTAAACAATTAAGGAGTTTTTTGTAGGGTACAAAAAAGGAAGGGTATCAGATGCAATTTGAACAAAACATAGGGGTGCGAGTATAATTTACTCTAAAACTAATTAATTCTTTTGTTTTCATAAATTGTTTTAGGGATATTAAAGTCATTTAGCATTTATTTATTTATTTATACTATAAAAAAATATTTCTCTTTCTCTCTCCACCCACTTATTTCTCTTTCTCATTTGTCATCTACTATGTTCACATTTCACCCAAATTTTCCAGACGGATTCCTTTTGTTCTTCAAACTTATCTCCTGCACAAATTTTCTCAGGACTCTTACTCCAATTTTCCCATCCTTCCCACCTCATTAAGCATTTTGCATTTGTTTGTAATGGCTATATTTTCCCAATAAGCTTTCTTTTTTTGTAACTTTGAGGGTGGAATCTGAACCTCTCATTTTCCTAATCATATTCGACAAAGAAATTCTACTGCTAATAGTTCTCTAAGTTGTAATAGTCATCCTTGCTGGACCATGTTGGTGGCAATGAAAGTGGCCATGGCGGCGATTACGGTGGTGGTGGCGGTTAACAATCATGGTGGTGGTGGCCATGGCAGTTGTGATTGAAACGGTCATGACGGTGGTAGTGGTTGTAACACCCCGACGAATCTCACTGGAAAGAGAGAGATCCAGAGGTTGTGCAAGTATTGGACTATACAATTGAAGATGACTTAAAGGAATTAATTGGTACTACCTATACAAACAAGATGCATCTACTTTTTGGTAGACCATCACTTAAGAACTCCACAATTAAATGTGTTTGGCTTGGAGTAGTTATGGGATGAGTGACCTTCTAGGAAGTTTACCTAGAAAGCATGTGAGTGAGGTGAAAATTCTTGTGTTGGTTTATGGGAATAACCAATGATCCTAGAAGCCATCGAGGCAGATTGTCAAAGTCTTTAAAATGACTACATACTGAGGATTCTGACCATCAAGGATGTTGAGTGAAGTGTTGTAGTGTGTGAGTCATCGAAGGGACATTATAGTGGTCATGTTGGTGAAAAGTTTGGGATATTTTAGGATGGCATAAATTAAATCTTCAAGGTATTTAATTTTTTGTTTGGTAAATCTTTTAGAGATTTTATGGTTAAATAAAATTTCAATTTGAATTTTAAATGTTTTAATCTTAGCTTTTCAAGTCTGTTCCAACTCAACCAATGCAGTTTTCCCCCAATAAAATCTAGCTATTATTACTTCAATTTCTTTGCAAAGAGACTCACCCCATTCTTTATCTGTGATGGATTTCTACTCGCTCCATTCTTTCTTGTTGATTTCTTTTTTGTTTTGTTATATATTTTAAATATTTTGTTTAGTTATTGGTAATTGTTAGGGGGTGCCCATGATTTTTGGTATTTAAATAACTATAATTAACCTAATAAATAACTAGATTATAAGTAGGTATTATAACTATAACCATAACTAGTTTTCAAAATATGGTTATAATTTGATATACTAGTTATTATTTTTAAAATATGAGTATAATTTGATATAACTAGTTATTATTTTAATACCAATTATATGACAAGTTATATCTAAAACCAATTACATAACTAGTTATGGATGAACAAAAATAAGTTATTTGAAATAATAATTTCTATAAAACTATTTATAGTTTTATAACTATACCTATTTTTGAATAAAAATAAATTATTTGAAATACCCATAACTATAAAATTGGTTATAGTTTTATTCTTAATTTTATATAACTAGTTATAGTAATAGTTATTTTTTAAAAACTATTTTTTAGAACCTATAGTAATTGTCACATATATTATAATGAGTTATTTAGTTCATAAAATATAATAATATTTAAAATAGCAATGATTTCACTTCGTACTTTGAGACTATCATATTCTATAGTGTTTTCATAGTTGACCATTGGACCCAAGATTGATAAGGATCTATATGGGGAAAATTCTTCATTGATACATGTGAACATCTGTGTATGTTTAACATCTTCACACTTTCTTTCATTTGATATATATCATGGTATATTGTGGTTTATGTTGCATGGATTCATAAAGCACTTGGACACATTGGGAATGGAATCCTGATTGAATATATCTAAGATGAAATTCATCATTACCAATATTCAGCCTAAAACACACACCACATGCAACATAGACCAATATACTTGGCTTTAGAAATACTACCTACTAGTTCAACATAGCAAAAACAAATAAAAGTAAGTATAAGATGTTGAACATATATAGGTATTCGCTGGTACCCATGAAGAGTTGCCCATACGAATCCTTATCAATCTTACCTAACTATATATATATATATATATATATATATATATTAACCGATTTGTGTATAGGATTCCATTCAACCCATGGTTGGAAACTAGTGATTGGTTTGGTCTATAAAGATTTTGGATTATTCAATTCAACGATTGACCAAAAGAAAATTCAAACAATAACATTTAGATCACCCAAATTCCAATATTTCTATGAAACAATAATTAAATCTAATGAACATATTTAGATTGATTGTATTCATATGGAATAATAATAAAAGGTTGGGAACCATTTTCAAAAAGTGTAAATTATTTAGAAGTTTATTACTTTCAGAAGTAACTTGGTTTGTTCCAGCCTCTTGTGACTCCCCCTTTTTTGGTCATATAGATTGTCTCCTTGAGATAGAAGTTAATTACTTCCTTTATCTCCAGCCTGATCCTCTGTTTGTTCTTGAGATAGTTGACAACTATCAAAGTGTTGAATGGCCCCTTCTACAAGCTCTACCTCCAGTCCTCATTGACCACCAATTAAAATAATTAAACTCCATTTCTCTTGGTTCAACCTACTTCTCTTTTGATGGGAGCTTTTGTTCAACCCACAACAATTTGTTGATTCCCTAAAGGCTACATTTTTCTTGCATGTAGCCATATTGTTTATGGAGAGAGGCCCTAAGGTTAGGCATGGCAACAGGGCAGGACGAGGGCGGGTATTGTCTTTTCCATCCCCGACCCTGCCCCCGATCCCCGTTGGGGTTTAAAACCATACACATTTCCACCCCCGTTGGGGTCGGGTTTTCCTTACCCCGCCCCGCCCCCACCATCAATGAATAAAATATTTCAAAGCTTTCTTTGAGTCCCACCCCACCTCCTGTTAATACTTCCACACTCAGCTATAGCAATAACGAGCAATTGAAGGATTTGCATGCAAAAGCACAGGATGCACAAGGCAAGCACCATAATCTCCATGAGTAACCTACAGCTCCAACTCGAGAATGAATATAGGGTTGCCATATATACGAATAAAATATATATAATTGTGAATATTTGTCAATATTTGTTTTTGAATCAAAGGGGCTAATTGAATATTGAAGAGACTTTTGTGTTTATATCATCCAACGCGATAAGCTGAAATAATGAAAGTGGGTACAAGAAAAGAAGATGGTTTTGGTTTGGTTAGTAATATGTGTGAAGAAACAAAGATTATGTGGGCAATATATATAGGGAATGTTGTCCTGATGAAACACCTTGTTCTCACTAAAAAATAGAAAGAAAGAACACACACTATCTAGTGGATGAATACAATAATGTCTATCCTCACACACACTGATGCATCATTCCTTTGCTATCTCTTTTGCTTCCACACTCATCCTTGTGCAGTTATCAAATACACCAAATAGTAATACTTAAAATATATTCAACACTCATCTTTAACACACACAGATGAATAATAGAACTAATTAATTAATTAACAGTAATACATCCATACTCATCCTTGTGCAGGTTTTCTTTACCTGTACCAATTTGTTACGGAACAAATTGAGAAACAAATAATCAAACACACTGGGCCTATAATCAGATTTCAGTGTTGTAATTCCCATTTGTTCCACCTGATTCACATTTTGGGAAATAATTCTTCAACACATTTTTGTAGCATGAATACGAAAAACAAAAGTGAAAGATACACACCGTTTTGGGTCCCGACGACGAAGAAGAAGAAGAGAAAGAAATGCGAAACCGTTGGTTCCGAACACTGGAACATACCATTGGCACTAGGGCACCACCACCACCAACAACGGCTAGCGCCTTCATTTTCTCTCCAATCGTGCCTATTCACTGCTTACTTAAAAACACAAACACAAAACGGTGAAACTCAAAATGACACCACATTTTGCATTTTGGTAAACCCTAACAAAACCCCTACAAGAAGAGACAAAGAGCACCCATGTCGCAAACTCCAGGACCGGTGAAGGATGGATGCTCCAGCAACTGTGCATTACAGCTGAGACTCCCGCAAAAAAGCCAAACCTCTATCAAATGTTATCGGCACTGGATATCATCGATGGCACCGTGTCGCAAATGTTGGACCAATATATAATGGAAGGCAAAGTCATCAAAAAACCAGAACTCGAACGGTGCGGAGAAGCACATGCAGAGTATCATGTATGTGAAAGAAGAAGAGGAAAATAGAGGTAGAAGTAGAATTGTAGAAGTAGTAATAGGTTCTGAGGAGGCGCACGGGGTGACACAACATTTTAGTTTTAGGTTTATGAACATAGGGTTTTTAATTTTGGGGCGGGGTCAGGTTCGGTATCATATTTCCCATACCCGCCCCCGCCCCCACTTTTGGTTATCGGAAAAAACCCGACCCCGAACCCAATCAATGTAGTTTTTTCCCATAAAAGTCAGGGCGGGTTCGGCTCGGTCCCCACGGGGTTGGGTTCCGCTGCCATGCCTACCTAAGATAGGGGCCAAACGGAAGACTATCTAGATTTTCCTTAGCACCTACATCTTTTTCTTTGCACTCTTTTAAAGTATGATCAAGGTTCCCACAATAATACAAAAATTCCCCAATATCTCATACCTAAAGAAGACCTTTTTTGGCCATTCTCGCCACATCCAATCATCATTCCCCTCTTGAGTGGTTTGCAAATATTAATCAAAACCCTAACCCTCATGGTTGTTCCCAATCAACTCTCCTCTGAAGCATCCCAATCGATAAATTTTCCCAAAGCATTGCTCAGTACAGACATAGTGTCTTTTGTCCTTGGCCCCATCGGTAGATCATATATTTTGAACCCAAAATTAGGCATTTTAAGAGTAATCTCCTCAGTACAGACATAGTGTTTTTAACTAGTTTTTTTAAAATTAAAAAAAAAAAAAAACTTTCCCATGGAGGGAGGTGAGAATCTTAATTTTCCCAAGTTAATTTTCTTTTAGTACAGTAACAAAATATCATGTTACTCTTATTAAATTAAGGTAACTAGTAAAAATATCACATAACTCTTTAGTTCCCAAGAAAATTATCTAAATACTCACAATAGTCAATCAAATAGATTTTATTCATTCCTAAGAAATATTATTCCTAGGAATCATGATTCCAAAAGATATGAAAAAACTTCTCCCCTTACAAAACTAACATTTTGAATGGGTAAATTTTTCTTGTACATTTCTAAACCACATAAGATTGTGTTTTTAATGAACATTGATAAAATAGATTTTGAATAAAATAAATTTTGTAACGTTGAGTTTTCATAAAATTGACTCTTTATGTCTGTACTTAATTATCTTTTGTCTCAAAAAAAAATATTTACTAGCCATCTCTTCCAATGTGTCATTTTAATCTTTATTTTTGTATTTAAATTTTAATTTATTTTTTAAAAGTTATCAATATTAAAAATGATTTTGTATTATAATTTATATCATTCATTTTATAAATCAAAAATATAATTTATATAATTAAAATATTTATTTATTATAAATTATAATTATAATATAATTTTATCGTTATTTTGATTTATGTCGTTAATTTTTTTATTTTTAATTCTTGCAAATTATATTTATTTTATTTTTCTTCCGATTTAGATAGTACTTTAAACAGTAAAAAATATTATTTAAAACATTAAAAAATGAAAAACAAAACAAACATAATTTGTAAGAATTAAAAATAAAAAATATTTTTAAAAAAATGAAAAACAAAAAAGTGTTAAATTACAAGAACTAAAAGAATATTTAAGATTATAATTCATACATTAAAAAATATTATGAATTATATTGATATAAAAATAAATTTTTATTATATAAAATATACATACTAAAATACTAATTATATATATATATTTAAAAAAAAATAAGAAGGTGGATCGAGGACTCATGCTTACCCCACTTAGATCCGTGGAGATATATCTTGTAATTAATAGTGAAAAGGCCATAACTCTCACACAGACACAAGCGTCAAGTTCAAGGGCTGGCTTAGGTAAGTAAGTGTCCCTGTTTTAGGCACTTGAAAAACAGTACTTTCGGAATCGCCACTTTGATTTGCTAAAGACTATGATTTTTTTTAAACACATTAATACCACACTATATAATTGGATATTGATAACAACCCATCACTTCGGATGAGATTGCAGAAACTTCTCTTAGCCAACCCTTTTTAAAGTCTAGACTCTTTTTTTTTTCAATTTCTTTCTGCCTCCATCATAACAATTGTGCCACTGTTGGGTTATAATAACTATATCACAAATCAAAATAAAATTAGGGAAAAAGGATTATACAATGATCTAAAAAAAATTATACAATCATTTAATTATAACTCACCATGTATAATAAATTTATTAATTTTTATAATAATTACTTTAAAATTATATTAACTACGAATAATAATTGAACTACAGTTTAGAAGTATTTTACACCCAGTACAATACCCTTAAAACTCATAGAATAAACCTATTATTTTGTTTATCTCTTTGTTTGTTTCCTTTATTTATCCCGGTGGAGTTTTACTTTACATTATTATTAAGAGAAATGTTAGTGATATTTTCTTTTCAACACCAGTTATTTGCTGAAATTTATTAAATATCAATATATAATTTTGAAGGGTCTTATTTATCATTAATAATTATATCTTCTAAGTTAAATATGAGATCCATCAATTGATGATTATCAATAAATTTCAGTCAATTATATATAAAGTGTTAGATAATGTGTCAGTAGTATTTCTCTATTATAAAATAAAGGTAGTATGGCTTATGTGTTATTAGGTAATTAATTTTAATATATGTTTTTTTATAATTATGGTATTACTATAAAGTATTCTTCGTTAAAAATAATGACTATAATTTTTGCCAGATATCATAAACGTAAGTAAGGTGAGTATTCCATTACAAACATGATCCTGAAAGTGTTAAAAATATGCATCTAAACTAATTTTAAACCATAAAACTGTTTTCATTGACAAATAACTCTTAAAACTCTCCTTTTCAAAATGAAGATTCAAACGTATAATAAAGGAGCGGATTTATTAATGATGTCTTAAGAGTATTACTTAAAAATTGAAATATAAATTAGTAAACACCAAATAGAGAAATTTAATGTTTTGAAAAATATATTAAAAAAATTTAAGTAACTTAAATAACTTAATAAAAGATAAATATATCATATTATGTACTTTTCACTAAAACAAAACATATTATGTACTTTTTTGTTAACATCTTTGCTTCTATAGAAACAGTGGTGGAATTAGGGGGACTAGGGTGGGCCATCACCCCCCCTAAAAAAATTAGTAAAAAAAATGAAAATGAAAGGAAAAAAAAAATATTAAAAAAAGGTAAAAGGGAAAGAAAAAAAATATAAAGAAAATATAGTAAAAAAAAAGAAAACAATATGAAAACAATAAAAAGGAAAGAAAACATAAAAAAGGAAAATAATATATAAAAAAAGGAAAGAAAATGTAATAAAAATAAAATGGGAAAGAGAGATAACAGAAAAAGAAAAAAAGGAAAGAAAGATGATAAAACAGAAAAAAAAAAAAGAGGAAAAGAATAAAGAGGAAGAGGGAGAAAGGACACTATAAAATGGAGAGGTCTGGATACAAAGGAAACACAAATCTCAAGAGAATAGAAGGAGTCAAAAAAGTTGTTTAATTTGGTAAATCAGTGAAAGATAAGAGTTTCAGGTATCCCATCATTCCTTTCTTTTTTCCTATTTTTTTCTTTCTTCTTCTTGTTATTCTTCTAAGATAAAATAAACTACTATTTGCGCCCCTTATTGGAAGGAGAGGTCGTGCTCGAAATGAACAAGGTGATTTTTCTGAAAAATTTTATAGGGTAAATATCTTTTGTGCTATAATTGATTATCAATTACAAGAATTAAATAGCAGGTTCAATGATATAATATTGTTGAATTACTTGCTTTGAGCATGACTTTAGATCCAAGAAACAAGTACAAGTTATTTAATAGTGATGATATTTGCAAACTTGTTGATAAATTTTATTCTA
>CM023957.1:23445266-23504746 GCA_013407115.1 Glycine latifolia
GAAGGAGAGGTCGTGCTCGAAATGAACAAGGTGATTTTTTCTGAAAAATTTTATAGGGTAAATATCTTTTGTGCTATAATTGATTATCAATTACAAGAATTAAATAGCAGGTTCAATGATATAATATTGTTGAATTACTTGCTTTGAGCATGACTTTAGATCCAAGAAACAAGTACAAGTTATTTAATAGTGATGATATTTGCAAACTTGTTGATAAATTTTATTCTAGAAATTTCATAGAGCAGAAAAAATTGCATTTGAAAATGGAGTTACAACATTTTGAGCTTGACATTCCTAAACATCCAGATTTGATTAATTTATCAACTACATTTGAATTATGTCAAGGGCTAGCAAGAACTAGAAAGTCCATCATTTACCCTCTTATTGATAGAGTGATTAGACTTACACTCACTCTTCCAGTTTCTACAGCAACCACTGAAAGATATTTCTCAGCTATGAAGATAATCAAGACTAGACTTTGAAATAGAATAGAAGACCAATTTCTTAATAATTCTTTGATTATATACATTGAAAAAGAAATTGTTTTGAGTTTTAGCACAAATTTAATGATAGATGATTTTAACAATATGAAAACACGTAGAGTAAGAGTCAAGTCATGAAGTGATTTTAATTTCTGTAATAGTTTTTTTTATATTAGATTTGTATTGTTTTTGGAGTACTTTTATTTATGATATAATTTTTTTTATGTTCGCTCCTTCTCAATAAAATTTCTATTCCGCCACTGTATAGAAACGTCCATTATTTGATCGAATACAACGGTGAACGGAAATACAAGCACAGCCTTCAATGAATTGAAATCACTTTTTTGTCTCTTTAATTTCTTTTTTCTTTTCTGAAAACTATCATTCTCTCTCAATTGTTTATTTCTTGTGTTATATACTTATATATGTGGTGAGCTTAGCCAATACCCTTGATTAGAAACAAGATTTAAATTCAACTCTTTTGGCAGTGAGACTTAGATTTATCACGAGAAGAGTAGCACCTTCACTGTCACGAAAGCCCAAAAGTACATCATGGGTGGTGAAGTTCGTGAGTGAGTGAGTAGTCACAAGACTGAAAGGCACTAAACACGAGACAAATAACAATTTTGACAAAGTGAAAAACATTTGATGGTCCCAATTACTAGTACCAGATCGATGTTGTTGCATTATATGAAAGTTTCCCTTCAAATTATTTACGCCTTTTTATTTTTCAAGAATATTGATATTCAAAAGGTTTAGAAGGCATCTTACAAGATGAGGAAGTGCATGTATGAATAATTAAAGTTTGCAAATTTAACTTTGGGTTAAAGTTTTTAGAAAATTTCACATTGTCTTTTTCAATTTTAGGATGTAGTTTATATATCTTGGAATCTAACATAATATCACATATTATAATCCGTCTTGATTCTCGCTTGTTGTCATATGTGGATGTGAGTATTAAGAAGTTTTATATAATCTATTCTAATTTTTAGATTACAACTTATATATTTGTTGAATAATTTCACAAATTGGTTTTAAACTGAAATTTCACAAATTGATTTTAAACTGAAATTTAATAAAAATTTAAGTTTGCAAAGGTATTTTAAGTCTTATTTCTTTATAACTAAGTTTTGAAGGTAAAAATTTTCTTTTAATTAACATAACTTTGATAACCAAATATGATTCCAGACTGATTTTACTCTCGATCGTACTTTTAAAATAATCTTACACCTCAGCGAAGATTTATATAGTGCAATTTATGTATCATCTATGAACAAGAGAAATTTGTAAATCGGACCGAATTACCTAGTGTGAGCAAGAAGACTCGACCAAATGTGTCAAGTTCTGTTGGCAATTAGCTGTGCCTTTAATTCTAAGAACATAGCCGTCCATGATGTACATGATGCACAGATACTTGAAAGAGAAAGGATAGGAGTCTCGTGGATGTGTGGTCTAAGTCCCATGTGAGGTGTCACATACATACTATTAGGGTTGCATACAAACAGGTCCAGCACCAATTTAGGTGTGGACCGTTTTGCTTGTGAAAGTGTCACTTTTTAAATCACACAAGAATCTAAATCTTAGGCATGTTGGTTTGGTGCTGTCAATGTGTGTGTGAGAGAGAGTCATGGGGGTCATAATTTCTATGACAATCCACACAAAAAAAAACCCACTAGAGCCGAAAATCCCACTAAAGCTATAAAAGTGAGTTGATAATATGGTAAGTCCTGTTTCACTTGGCCTTATGCTCTCTTAATGGGAAGAGATGGTGAAGAAAAATTTTGTAGCTTACGTCTTCTCAAAGCATTGAAATGATTATAATCTGAATTATCATGCAAAAGATAATGTCATAGAGAGATTTATTTATATATATGTACTGTAAAAATGTCCATGTTCAAACCACACCAAAGCGTTGTTGAAGGGCAGAAATTAATTTCCCTCCCCTAAGAGTCTTCTAATTTTTCTTGTTTCCCTATGAACCACACAAACTCAATATACCATGACAAAGGGTTATAGATACGTGTCCAAATTCATCATTTTATGTGTTGGGATGAGGGTTTGATTCTACGGTTTCAATGGCCATGCCACAAGCTAGGTCAAATGGTAAACTGTTCTATACATGTTTTCTTATACATTTTTTGTATCTTCTCTGGTGCTATTTTCGGAGTCTCTTTCTGACTTTTTGCCATTTAGATTACTTTTTTATATAATTTACTTGGTGGTGACATGAAACTTGTTACTTTGTTAACCAATTTGTCAGTGCCATTTTCACGTGTTCATAGCTAGTATTGATCGCGACTGCCACACCAAGAAGTCAGTTTTTCTCCGTTGTTTTCTTAAAAAGTATCACTTTAATAATATTCTAATCAACTCAAAAAAATTCACAGCTTTATAATTTGAGAAAAACAATGTACTTCATAGGCCAATTTTAGACTTTCAGTCTAGTCTTTACCCCTTTAATAATTTATAGGATTAAGAGAGTGACATTAAACAGTAACCAATTTAATTAATTTTGGGTAGAGAAAATCATATTACAACAAGTAAAACAAATTTTAACAGAAGTTGAAAACTTTTAACTTAAAACGTGAATAAAATTAATTTTAAGCATAGAACCACACAAAAAAAAACTCATTTACATTTCAAGAGTACTTTATTAACTTCAAAAAAAATAATTTTTCCAAGCTCAGCTTTTAAAATATCATTCTGAGCATAAATGATAAATTATATTTATCAACATTAGTTTCTAAAAAATCACTCAAAATCAATTCTACAAGAATCTATTCCAAACGAAGCCCAAGACAGTTTATCTTGAGGAAGAAAAGAAGGTTGTGCAGGCCACAAGCCCACATCAAACAGGCAAAATGCATTTATTTTCTGTCAGACCTAATGTTTTTGTAACCCAATATGCGTAGCAATGCCCAAAAGAGAAATAAATAAAGACATCTCTGGTGGAAGCCTGAATCAGCTTTCAATCATTGATTCAGGTTCAGATGTTTCTATGTGGGATATGTTTGCTTGATACAATAAAATGAAAAGGATATTTTTTATTACTTACAGATAAAAGGGAATTGTGGTATAAAAAATTAAAAGAATTTAATGGTCAGACGTAAAGCAAGTTTTATATTACCAACCAATCATAAATCATTAATATGACTTATAAGATAAATATTATAAAAATTAATAAATTTATCATATAATAATTTAAAATTAAATAATTATATAAAACTGTTTTTACATTGTCAATACATACTATATATCTTATTTTCTCATTTCAAAATCTACAAATAATTGCCATAGTAACTTCTTAGCTGCATAGCCAAAAAAATAAAAGTGTAACAATGCAACTTTACAAGTCACCTGAGACATAAGAACATGCACCAGCTCCAGAGTGAATTTTGCACTATCCCATCATGTAATCTTACCATGTGCAGAATCTTCTTGCAATTCATATTGGCATGTGATGTGCAGATAGCAGGGAAATTTGAAAGGGAAATGTAAGAGTCAACATTGAGTGGTCTCAGTGGCTCACAATAAAAAAAAATTGAACAACATTTAATGAGTGACTGCAAATTCTAAATTGGTTTCATGTGGAAAAGGGTTGTTAAATTTTAAGCACATTGCATAAAACTCACCCCATCTATGAAACACCCATGTAACATATTTGTACACGTCTATCATGGAAATTTGAAAGTGCTTTTTCCAAATAATATGGTGGACAAACACTACCCATTATTAATACAAAACTTTTATTTTATATGTGCAGTTGCATGAAAACATGACTACATGAACATAGACACTTCTTTCTTTCGGTAAAACTTGTCCAAAAGAAAAGGATATGCAATGACTGAGGGTGATTCAATTGGCAGGGGATGAATGTAACCATATGTATACTTGTGGACATTTAAATTGACTAAGAAGTCTACAAAGGAATGGGGAAACCATTACCGCAAATTCAGCAAGCAGAATCCCAATTATCTTCTAAAAATAATTATTCATAAAGCACAATTCGTATTCCAACAATTCATTTATTTGATTCATGATCATGACTCAGAGAAACAAAAAGACCCCTAGTAGATACAAGATTTAGAAATGCATTTAGGCCATGGTTGGATAACTTTTTCATATATACTAATAGGAGAAAAAAGAAAGAAAAAAACTGAAATCGATAGAGTTGCAGGATTATTCATAAGCTAATTTTAATTTATTAAGAAGGTTATTTCATTTTTTTTTCTTGTTACTCCAACTTCTTTTAGGTGAAATTCTTATTACTCCAACTATATCCTTTTAAATTAAGCATTGGTGATTCCATGTTAAATAGAGTAATCGTGTTAAGTTATATTGTTATTGGTCGAAGTCAGTAATAAGAGAAATGTTGACAATATTTTTTTAACAAGCTCTTTATTATTTGAAATTTATTGAAAATCACATACTTTGAAAGATTTTACTTCTTAATAATCAGAAGAGAGCCTAATTTAATGAAATTTATTAAAATTTGTAATTTTTAATAAATTTTAACCAATAAAGAAAAAGTTAAAAAAAGTATTAGAATGTTATTAACATTCCTCCGGAACTAATTGTATTACAATTTGATATATAAATTTGGAGTCAGTCTATATATAACTATTATTTAGAGTCTTATTAGTAAAATGTATCCCCTTTTCCCTTTACCATCTAATCCCTTATATCAGCATGGTCTACTTGGTATCTAATTCCTAAAATGTCAAAATGGTATCAGAGAGGTACCATCTTCCATGGCTTGATTCTGTCACTGGTTCCTCTCAAAATTAGCAACTTCACTTCTTCACTCCCTTAGGATTTCTCTCATCCTTTGTCTTCATACACCAAAAAACTTCTTCCCAATTTTAGACTTCCCTGTCATTTTTTTCTTCTTGTCTCAACAAGGATCTAACCGCCCCTAATGATCTCAATGGTTGTGCTCACTTTTACTTTTTCAGATAGGAAAAGAAATTTCATTAAAAAGGAAGAAAATATACATAACACATGAGACTTTGAGAAAATAATAAAATATCCTCCAAAAGAGACAAAAACAAATTAGCTGAAAGAAAACACAAAGAAATGCCACAGGAAAATCAACCAACAAAAGAGAAAGTAGAAAAGAAAACCAACGTAGGCTTCCAAAAACACTAATAAAACACTCCCTCAATAAAACACCTGCCAAGATGGTGTTGTTCACTTTTCCAGAAAGCCCTCAATAAAACATCTTGTGTCCTTGTTTTTCATTTATGATTATCTACATGTAGAAATTGACCATTCTCCTTCACATGCAACTTGTCTGCCACTGTATGTGTCAGATGTCCTCAGTCAATTTTTTTTGTTGGCAATCTTCGACATCACAAATTTTAAGCCTTTCTACATCCTAACCTTACTAGAATCTGCCTGTGTTCCCACCTGAAAAATCCTTCTATGTCAGTGATAATTATTTTTCTCATTTCAAGCCATCATCTTGAAAAACAAATGCAACAATTATCTTTTAACTAAGCCATTGTTTAGTCCAAACTAAAAATTTGAGCTGGAGTTTTCACAATGTAGATTTGATTCCAAGGTTTGAGTCAATTATAACCACCTCCTACAAAGTGAAAATCAAATCAAATGAGTTATACTTATTATTAGTGTGGTTCACAAAGTAATCTGTTATTTCTTGTTAGCGTGACTTTGAATGTTATTTTATTATTGGTAAGTGGTAACGGATAAGTGATTTTTATATCACTTATTTGCTACTCTTGATTAGTAGTTTATTATCCTTTTTGGTGTGTATTTAATGTCTTTAGTATGGATTAATAATTTAGGCTTTTAAATAGATTTTTATCTCTTAGTCAGATTTGTACAATTTTTGTATTTAGGCCATAACTTTTGCTACCAATGTCTGTTTGAGCTGATTTTTATTTTGTTTTTGATATAACTCAAATATCTACAACTTTCATGAAGAAATCGAGCTCCAATTCTGTCAAATAGATGGACGAAATTGGCCCTGAAGTCAGCAGCAGAAATCTGGAATATATGTAATAGTTAGGGGTAATTATGTCATTTTGCCCAAAATTAAAATTTTAAGTTGTTGGACGGGGCTGGAACAGAGTATGCACTGTTTTTGTTTCTTAAAAATACAGAAAGCTACGAAGCTTGGGAGAGAAGAAGGAAGCTTTATACCATTTTCTGATTTTTCATGGTTTCATCATCTTTTCTTATATTTTTTTTCTGCAGATGTAACTATGGTAGGCTAAGATCTCTGTAACCAAAGAGATTTCCATGGATTAATCTAGAGGATTTATGCTCTTTTGCTCAGATTTATTTCTCCTCTATATTTTCATTTTTGCTCTTGATCATGTTTTTTATCATAGTTTTGTGTATATTTTTGTGTATGTTTCTAGGTTCTGATTTCTTTTCCATTTTCTACCCTTGTATTATGCTCCATTTTCATTTTTGAGCTATTTCCTATATATGCTATTTTCTATTTTAGTTGTATTTGTATGTTTTTGTTGTTTTACTTGCTCTCTGGTTTTTGTTTTGTTGTTTTTCTGATTAGTGGAAATTCATGTTTTGGTGTAGATGGTATTTCTGTTGTTGGTTCCCTTTATATTTCATTTTTATTGATTTTCTATTTTTCTATATGTATCTAGTTGTAGTATTGTGTTTTCTGTGCATTGTTTGTAAAATTTCTTATAATAGGGAAGGAAGAGATTAAATGCTAGATTTAGTATTTAGGTTGGTTTATCCAATGATCATTAATTAGACCGATTTAAAATGATCATTGTGCGATTGTAATTGTGAGCATGCTGTGTTTAATTGAATGCTAGGCGATCGTCTAGTAGAAAGGATATTCTAAGCGAATGCAGAGATTTCGTTTTGTTTAGAATCAACCACAAAGCTGTTTACTATTTTATCCGATGATAGATATCCAAGGAATCTCAATTTTGAGTTGGTTACTCGTTTTTAAATTGTTAAATTACTTCTTATGTTTTATTATTCTAATCTATTTGAAATTGAACTCAAACCCCCCCCTTTTTACATTCCTATTAATTCTGACAATACAGTGTCAGTTCCAAGTGTGAAACGATCCAGGTTTACTACTATACTATTGAATCTATTTAGCCTAGTATTTGACTGAGTTCGACGACTCAGGTTTACGATCTAGGGTTTGGTCCGTCTTAGAGTTCTTGATGTGTATCCTTTGAAAGGAATCGAAGGAGAGGAACGATGAAAGTTGGGTAATGTTTGGTTCTGACATTGGTTTAGAGTGGTTAACTCTTGTTCTTTGTAATCCTTTATTTCTTGCTTATCTGTGATATTGAGGCCTATGTTCTTGTTGAGAGTTCGGTCATGTAACCTTGATGAACGCTATTGAAATACTTTCTTGTAACTTTAGTTCTAGTAAAAGGACTACAGGTTCTTTGTCCTTGTATGTAGGTAACAATGCATTTTTTCCTAGTTACTAAATCAAGTAAATACTCGTGTTCTTTTTCTTTTGATTATGTTTCCGCTAATTTTATTTTTAAGATTGTGCGCTTAAACTCTAACAGCAAGACTACCCCCAAAAAAAAATATGGAATGCTCTTGCACTCATACTAGAAGGAACTAATTGCATTAAAAGACTAAAGATTGGGGTGTTGGTTTACTAACATGAAATGTTCATGAGTGAAGACGAAACCATAGAAGAAGTGATTAGAAGATTTCAAATTATTATCATTGGTCTTAAGCCTTTGACAAGGAGTTTAAACAAAAGGCAAGGTTAGAAATATCTAAATAAGTCTCCTAGAAGTTTGGAGATTAAAGATAGGAGTGTTCACGGATTTTGATCAACCAATGATCCAACTTGATACAATTATATTGGATTGAGTTTTTTCAATATTTGGATCAAACTCAACCTAATCCAATTAAGACTTGATCATATAGGGTTAGATAACGAATTTTATTCTTTTATCCGACCAAACTCATAACATATAATTAAATTAATTATTATATATAAATTAATTATTAAATATAAAATACATTAATTTTTAGTTCAGATAGTTTATTAAATTATTAAATTAAACCATTAGTTATTTTTTCCATTTTTAAGTTGTTATTTTAATCTTTGTCTGGATTTTGTTTATGTTTTCTTATACTAATACAATATTTTATTTCTAAAAAAAAACTTGATACAAGTTGTGTTTTTGTGACTTGTTAGTCATGAGTTCAAATCTGAAAATAGTCTCTTTGCATATGAAAGGGTAAGATTGCATACAATATTTCTTTCTCTTACTTGCGCATAACATAGAGTATATGAGTAATGAGGTATACAGATTTTTTTCCTATATAAAATAAAAATATTGTATTAACATTTAAATTATTAATTTTATTAGTCAAATGTTATCACAATTTGATTTATTTAGTATATTTAGTCATTATATACTTATAAAACTTTAAATAAAATAAACTATTATTCCAAAAAATTTAATTTTTACAAAATAAAAAAATTAAATATTGAGATCCAATTAATCTAATGTATTTTCAATGAGAATTTTTAAGCTTAAAAACTATATGGTGTGAAGTGACCTTCAAGATAGGAAAGACTCGATTCTTTTTTTTTTATTTCAAAATATTTTTCTAGGGAAAAAGTTGACACAACTTCTTTCAAAAGATATCTAAACCAATTTTTTTATTATAGTATATATATATATATATATATATATATATATATATATATATATATAATGTCTCGTTTTAAGTTTATATTTTTAACTATACATATTTTTAATAATTTAAATATTAATATTTTATATTTTATCTAAATTTAAAATATATATAGGAAATGCATTATATATTTGTTAAATTATATATGATATATTTGTTTGAATAAAAGAACACGTTACTGATTAGGAAAAAATTAATAATTTGATAATTAAAATAATCAGTAATAAGTGTGAATACATAATCAGTGATAAGTCCTTTCTGAATTCTGAATGATAAAAAAAAATCAGTGATAAGGTTAAAAATACAAAAAACACTAGGTAAAATTTTACAATAATATGAATACATAAATTTATCAAAATTTAAAGTAGCGAGATTAAACTGGCTGTAATTTTTTTTGGAGGAAAACTGGTTGTAACTTCTGTACCAAAAAAATATAAACTCTGTGAAAAAAAATGGTTGTAACTTTAAAAGAGGAAATCCACTATCACCAAAAAAACTGAAAAGTAAAATATTTAATACGCCTTTAAGTTAAACTATTTTACATTTAGAATAATTTCTAATGAAGTATTTTTAAAATGATTTTTAGAGGAAAAAAAACTCAAAAATTAGGCAAATTCACTTATTTTCTGTAAAAACAAAAATTAAAGATTTATTGGGCCATAATGAATTGAATGACCAAGTCCCCAATAACATTAGAGAAAACAAAAGAAAAAAAGCAAAAGCTATTTTCAGTACCCCTCTTTGTTTACACACTCCCCTTGTTAATTTGTTTTTCAAAAATATCATCTGTTAAAAAATATACTCATTTATAACATTAAAAATCAATAAGTTATAGCACATCCCAACACCAGTTTCAGAATAATGCAAACAACAAAACCAATAGAAATGACCCATCCAATTTGGAATTGTTCTAAAACGATTATTGTTAACAGCACATCGTGCTCCTTGCTGCTAGTGCCATCAATTTGGAATTGTTGATTATCCTTGCTTGGAGAATGTGTTTCATTTGAGTGTATTGCATCCGAAGGCAATTGATATCCTTTGTTATCCACCTCACTGAGACTGGTTTATAGATTCAACTGGTTCTGTCAGTCAGTCATAAAAAGTTGTCGTGAAATCCACTCGTTTAGTTTTAATCCAACACCAAGCCTTGAAAATTTGACAGATTCCAAAATATGTTGCATATCATCTTTAAATATAAATAACAAAAAAATTTTATTTTTTTATCTTAAATATAAATAAATCTCAATTATCTATATCTTATTTGATGAAATTTTAAAATATTATTTATTTAATAAGGTCAAAGACATTTTTTATGCTTGATATCAAGTTCCAATAAATAATAATTAAAACAGATTATTTTCAGGCTAAAATATAATTTTGATCTTCTAATTTTCACAAAATTTTGATTTGGTCCCCTGAAATTTTATTTGCAACATTTGGTCCCCTTGGTTTTCTAACATGACAATTTTGGTCCTTATGTCAATTTCTAACACTAACTTTATAGTTGACTATCTATTAGATGACATGACACATTTAAAATGAATTTATTCAAATATAAATATGATTCTTGTTTAATTAATTTAATTAAAAAATAAATAAAGGAAATCTAGCAGCCCCTTCTTTCCTCTCGACGTTTGGAAGACAAAGATGTTGACGTCGAAAGAGTATTTATGTTTTTAATTATTTTTTACTTAATTTAATTAAACAATAATCATATTTATGTTTTAATAATGTCATTTTAAATGTGTCATATCATCTAATAGACAATTAACTGTAATAGTCAATGCTTGAAATTCACATAAGGACAAAAATTGCAAAGTTTGAAAATCAAGGGAACAAAATGTTGCAAAAACATTTTAGGGGGACCAAAATCAAAATTTTGTAAAAATAGGAAGACCAAAATTATAATTTAGCCTATTTTAATTGCAAATGACACATAAATTTAACTATTTTTTTAATTAAGTGTGAAATATGTCTTTTTTTCCTTCTTATAATCAAGATAGAGTAACTTTTTCTAGAACTATTATTAATCGGGGAGTGTATTTTTTTAAAAAGACTTTATTTGGCCCCTACTTTATTTTCAGTGCTCAAATAGGTCCCATAATTTTTTATTATGTAAGTGAGTCCCTTATTTTTCAAATTTTACACAATGACTCTTTACCCCCAAATCTATTAAGTAGATTGACAGAAATATTATACATGGCATTAAAGAATATTTATTTATGATATTTACATTAGTGACAGTTAAAAATCGTCACTGTATTTAATATTATGTTTTTATTCCTGTTTGTGGTTTGTTTTAATATTAAATTTATGCCGGATGTCGATGATTGTGATTCTTGAGGACCTTTGATGAAGGAAGCATAGAGCGTCCCTATGGCCACTACCTCGTCGCCGACATCAAGAAGTGCCCCAACAAGGTCATCAAGAAGGACTCCGCGAAGAAGACGATGAAGAAATATAGGGTTAAGGCCTTTGTGAATCTCGTGAACTACCAATGAGAATAGGTGGTTCTTCACCAAACTCAGATTTTGATTTCGCAAGCGTGAGGAGACCAAGACGTACATGAAGCTTGACGAACCACCTTCTCAGATCTTAGATCTTGAAGCTTCTTAGTTGCCCAACGTCTCCAACGCTTCTCAAATCTCAGATCTGTCTCATCTGCATCAGAGTTTGATGAGGATGAGCAAGGTGGAGAAATCCGCATAAATTGAAGGGGAGGAGGAACCCTAATTTTTTGATGCAGCGATTTGGGGAAGCAGAAGAGACAAAAATGGTCATAAAATATAAACAATAAGTCATGTATACACTCAGTTAACGTGTCAGCCTCACTCTGACGGTAGGAATTCAATTGGGTAATTTTTACAAATAAAAGGACCCAATTGCACATTTAAAAAGGGTAAATAGTCATTTTCGTCCCTAAAAGAGCACTGACAAATTCATCCCTGAAAGATGAACATTCAAATTTTAATCCCCAGAAGTGTAAAAAGTGTGACAAATTCATTCATCTGTTAACTTTTGTCAATTAACATCAATGAAAGAGCCTATGTGACACAAAGGGATAAAAATGTCACAAAAATGATTGTCAATATGACTGTTTAATAGATTTTGGACGAAAATGTCAGTAAGTTATCATTAGATGAAAATGTCAATAAGTTGCCATTAGATGAAAATGTTAATAATTCTCTATTGGACTAAAATGTCATTAAATTATAATTGGACCAAACTGTCACTAATTTTTCATTTGACAACCAAAATGTCATTAAGTAACCATTTGATCAAAATGTCAATAATTTTTCATTAGATCAAATGTCAGTAATTTTTTGTTTGACCAGAATGTCAATAAGTTCCTATTGCATTAATTTGTGAGACTCCAAATTTCGTTTCATTTAAAGGTAAAACATAATTTAAGGGTAAATTTTTCCTTCTTTTGTTATCGTTGTAAGTATAATAATAACATTACAATAATCACTTAAAAAATAGGGAAGCAAGCATATGTTAAAAGAAACATCATAATAACCATAATATTGATTATTAACCATAATTTGTCTATCACATTAGAAAATATCCAAAATAAACATTCATATATTATTGAGACAGATTATTATGGTTATTAATCAATATTATGATTATTATTATGTTTTTTAACTTATGTTTGTTATCTTATTTTTTTAAGTGATTATTGTAATGTTATTGTTATGCTTGCAATGATAAAAAAAAGGAAGATTTATTCTTAAATTATATTTTACTCTTAAATGAAACGAAATTTGGGGTCTGACAAGTTAATCAAATGTAAATGTACTGACATTTTGGTGGAAAGAAATTACTGACATTTTGACCCAATGGAAAATTAATGACATTTTGGTCAAATAGTTACTTAATTACATTTTGGTCCAATAGAAACATAATGACATTTTGGTCCCAAAAAAATTCTAACATTTTGTTCTAATAGAAAATTACTGATATTTTCGTCAAATGGTAACTTACTAGCATTTTGTCCAATGGTAACTTACTAACATTTTCGTCCAAAATCTATTCAGCGGCCATGTTGATAATCATATTTGTGACATTTTTGTCCCTGTGTGTCACGTAAGCTCATTTATTAATGGTAATAGACACAAGTTAATTGATGGATGGATTTGTTACACTTTTAAGGACTGAAATTTGAATTTTCATCTTTCAGAAACGAATTTGTCAATGTTCTACACATTCAGAGATGAAAATGACTATTTACTCTTAAAAAACTAAAGGAATCAATGGAACAAAAAAAATAAATTAAGGGACCAAATTAATTACTAAGTCTTTTTGAAAAAACAAATTAAAAACAGAATGTGTGTGTGAAAAGAGGGGGAGTGGATATAGCAACTGCCAAAAGAAGAAGAAGAAACAAAATAAAAGGTCCAATAGAATGTTAAACGTGTCTCAAACGAATGACGCAAGCGCTGAGCGCTAAACGGGCCCAACTCATGGAAACGACGCCGTTTCAGAGTGTTTCACACTTTAACTTTAGGTTTTCTTCCTCCTTCCTCGCGTAGCAGCACTGCAATCTCGGACTCGGACTCGGACTCATCCTCGTCTTCATCGCGCTCTGCCCACGCCATTCAGTCTGGGACTCGGACTCATCTTCCTGGCGCAGCACTAAAGCCTCATCTTTCTCGAACTCCAGCCGTCCAGACTCCAGCGTTTACTTCATCGCGCCGCGACTTCGTCACTCCGTCCAAGCCTCCAAGGTTAGAACCCAGAACTTTAAGATAGTAGTGCTTACTGATTCAGTAGTCGGGTGCTAAGGCTGTGTTTGATTTCTTTCACAGAAATTGTGTTGAACTTGAACGTGCCCTTGAATGTGTGATTTTTGTAAGATAATGACAAATGTTGATTAGAAGAGTGATCCTAAATAGAATCAACTAAAAATGTTGTATCAAGGCAGGAAAAAAATTCCACCAAAAGGCTTGGACTTTGTTTTGGCTTTATACAGTTTTAAATTTTCATGTTGGCATTTTTGGGTTGATTCTTCACCGTTTCGTTTCGCCGACAAAGAACGAACGAAGGAAGAACAATTCCTCATTCATTCCTACTGAATAAATATATAAACTGTTCCTTCATTCGCGTTTTCAGTTTCAACAACAAAACCATCGCAAAACATTTCGCATTCCTTTGAAGCATGCCAGGGTTAACGTGCAACGCTTGCAACACCGAATTCAAAGATGACACAGAGCAAAAGCTCCATTACAAATCCGAGTGGCATCGCTACAATCTCAAGCGCAAGGTTCTTTTTCCTTTTTCTCTATTTTTATGATTAATTGATTTATTTATTTATTTTTGTTAAACCCTAATTTTTTTTATGAGGTTTGAGGATATGCGATGAAATAAGGTTTTTCTGTCCTCCTTAAAAGAATGAACTAGCTTCGTTAATTATGTGCCTTGCTATTTCATGTTTCTAAGTTAGAATTGTTATTTTACAAGTTGAATCCTTTGGAGAGATCTGTTTTGTGTTGTGTTATGGAATGTGTAGAATAAAAACAACTTCAAAAATCAATTTTGTTAAGAACATTTCATAGAGTAATTGTTGAGGGTATATCAATAAGAAGGTTTTAGACCCTGTTTGAATAAACTTCTTAAGGCTTGTGAAGAAAATAAGAAGGTAAAATAAATTGAGTTTTTCTTGTAAGTTATACATCTCAGCTTTTAGGCAAGTTAGATGACCGAGCTTTTATACAAAAGTTGAGTACACATATGTTGATTTTATGTTATGGGAGAAACTCAATTCATTTTACTTTTAAGTTTATCCAAATAGCGTCTTATACTGTTGGGACTTGGGAGGGAGATGTTGTTACCAAAGAGGCATATCAAGTGAGATGAAAGAGTGTGGGGAGGAAATTTATATCATACAATCACTTGAAAAAGATGAGAGTTTGAGGGAAGCAAATTTCATCCATATAATTGAAATCAATGACTAAGATTAAAATGCATTGAAATAACTTTTTTCCATCCTTGTACTAAGAATTAAGATATTTGTACTAAGAATTAAGATATACTCCTCTCGTACTTTCACTATACATAACCCTTCTATGTGTGTGTGTACTCACATGCATGTGTTGTTGGGGAGGGGGAGGATTTGGTGACTATCCATTTTTTATTTTGTTTTTGAAGAATTTGGTTTGTTTCCTTGGAAATATTAAACGAATGTCTGTTTTTCTTAAAAATGCATATAGGTGGCTGGGGTTCCTGGGGTGACCGAAGCGCTATTTCTGGCTAGACAATCTGTGCTTGCTCAAGAGAAAAATAAACTGGGTGAAACCCCCATGCTCTACAGCTGTGGTCTTTGTGGAAAGGATTATAAAAGTTCTAAGGCTCATGCTGAGCACCTTAAATCACGTGGTCATATGATGCGGGCCTCTGAAGGAACTAGTCATGCAGATGAGAAGGCAATAATTAAGCCACTTCCAAAACGTGTTCTGAATAGGCCTCCTCCTAGAAGAGAGGTAGGTGATTCTGAAAATGAGGAAACTGAAGATGAATGGGAGGAGGTTGATCCTGAAGAGGATTTGGTTGACGGTGCTGCAAAGTCCTTGACTGATTTGAAGGTTAATGAGCATGGTAAAAATGTTGATATGGAGGAAGATGATGATGAGGATTTTGAGGAGTTAGACCCCTCATGTTGCTTTATGTGTGATCAAGAGCACAAAACAATAGAAGACTGCCTGGTTCACATGCACAAGCATCATGGATTCTTCATTCCCGATGTTGAGTATTTGAAGGATCCAAAAGGCCTCCTCACCTATCTTGGCCTTAAGGTATGTTTCTGCATTCCCCCTCCCAAACAAAAGGAAAAACGGGTTGGGTTTGGTCCTTAACTTTGCTGTTTTCCATTTTCTAGGTCAAAAGGGACTACATGTGTCTGTACTGCAATGATCGATGTTATCCATTCAGCAGCTTGGAAGCAGTCAGGAAACATATGGAAGCAAAAAGTCACTGTAAAGTGCATTATGGTGATGGTGATGATGATGAGGAGGTGGAATTAGAAGAATTCTATGATTATAGCAGCAGGTTAGTCTAGTTCCAACTGCATGGTTTGAATTACCTGTCTTTAAAACCTATCCCTATAAAATCTGTAAGGCTTATTGATACATCCAATCTCGAATGTTCTTTATTTTTGTTCAGTTATGTGGATGATCAAGGCAAGCAGCTTGTTGCATCTTGTGATGCATCTAACAATGTAGAACTTGTCGGTGGGTCCGAACTCATAATCACCAGGAAATCTGGTGATAGAACATCAACCAAAACCCTTGGTTCCCGTGAATTTTTGCGTTATTATCGTCAGAAACCTCGGCCATCACTAGCAAATATGGCTATCACTGCTGCATTGGCTTCAAGGTCCACGTTTCTAACCTTGTTTTCTATTTCTTTGTAATGCTGAGGGACATTTGATGTTTCACAATTTCATTCAAGCAAAAATCATAGACACATGGTGGTGATGATGCTTCTTTTTTTTTTCTTTATTTTCAGGTACAGGAGCATGGGCTTGACCACTATCCAATCAAGGGAGAAGATTGTGAGGATGAAAGTGCTGAAGGAAATGAATAGGTCAGGTGTGGACAATATGCGTACCAAGATGGCGATGAAGAGTAATGTCATCAGGAACCTGCCCAAGAATGTACCATATTAGTCCTCACTAGTAATAGTTTTACTTGAGTGGTGCTTTGTATTAGTTTTTTCTATAAGTTTTCCTCATGAAATAATTTTACATTTCTTGATCTCGTGAACCATCCACAAGGTATCCATCAAAGGTAGTAGAGTGACTTGATATACATGATATTTTCCAATGAGGAATTAGGCATTCTACTTATTTCTTTGTTAGGGGTATCACCAACATCTGGATGATAAGGAGACCTTTTCTGGTTGGTGCTTTTTTAAGAGGGTGTGGGGCATGGAGTTGATATCTTTGTTTTTTTTAGATGATGGAACCACAATGTGTGGAAATTTTAATTTTAATCCTAGAGGAAGGTTAAACTCATTAGTAGTTATATGTTTCAGTTGTTTCCCTTGTTTAAGTTGTTTTCCTCTTTATTTTCTCTCTCTTTATTTCACTTCTCTTTTATTTTAGCTTAGCTGATTATTCACCTCTCTTTTATTTTAGCTTAGCTGATTATTCACCTCTTTTGTCTTATTTTCACTTTTTTCTTTCCCTCTTCCTTTCTCTTTCTTATTTTTTCCGATCTATCATTAGGTTCATCTACCACCGACCTCAATTAACTTGGGTTAAAGGTGTTGTTGATGTTGATGTAGGAATTATAATTTTGCATTCTGGTCATTTTTTATTTGTATGGGGAGGGAGACGAGGAATTGAACTAGTCTCTTGTTCTTTGAGATATTGCATTTTATTTTTGAGCTTGAGAATAATTTAGGCCTTGTTTGGGGATGTTAGTTTTTTTTTTCAAATGTAATTTTTAAAATAAAACATGTTTGCCATAAATGGAGCTGAAATGGTTCAACTCAATTTTGTAACTGTTTTACAATCATTTTCAAAACAAAAGAAAAAGTTTTGTGAATTTGATTTTTAGTTTTAAAAAACATGCCATCACCATTCCAGTATAACTTTTGTCATCTCAATCTCACTATTGTCCCACTGTTATTGTCACTCCCAACTCCATCCATGTTGTTACTATAACTACTATTTTCACCTCAAATTGAAAATTGAGACTAAAAGCTCAACTAAAATTTGTTTTGATTTTTAAAACTAAACCAGAAATATCCCCAAATGGGACTTTAGATAGTATATCGTTTTTACGATCCATATGGATTTAGTTTCCTATTTTCATAAGCTAAGAAGTCATAGATTTTTAAGATTGTGCTACGTATTCATGAATCATATGGATTTAATCTTGTAGGACGAAAATGAATGTTAAAATTCTGATTCCGATATGAAATGGAAACTTGATTGGATTTGCTTACTTGAGTATTGATCACTTTAAACATTAAATTGAATAGTTATTAATTGAAAAATCATTAATCAAGGGAATAAGTAGTCATTCATATTCTAATCACTGAATTTTTTTTATCAATAATTACTTTACTCTGTTTAAGGGATTTGGTATATGATTTTGGTCAGCAACATGGATTTTGTATTGGTGTGACAATTTTGTTGTAAACTATTAACTTCACATATAGAAGGAATTAGTAGAAATTCAATACGTAGAGTCAGCATCTCTTTTTGAATATTTGGATTTCGTAATATTTGATTATCACGTCATTTTCATACATCATAAAGGATTGGTGTGATGTCCAATGATGGAAGTGTTTCTTCTCTTTTTTTTTTTTTTTTTGTAAAGGAAACACCATATAATCATGATGGAGTCTAGCATACGAAAGTAAAAGATGTTTTGTATCATGCGAAAAGAATATGAGTTGTTGGATTTTCATTTTAATTTTCATCAGACGATTCTTATTTTTTAAATTTTAAATTTTATTTTTTCTCTTTCTTTGATTATCTTCCCTTTCTACTCTTTTTCTTTTACCTTTCTCTTCTCTCTCCCCGATCTTCTTCCCATCTTCTATCTGCCAACATTATCCTTCCACAGTAGGCAACGAACCTCGAAGCACCGCACAAAGGGAGGTTTGGTGACGAAGGGTGGCGCGAGTGCAATGGTGTTGAGGTTCCCTCCGGGCATGAGTGCGATTGGGTTGAGGATCCGTGTGGTGGGGTAAGAGGTGCGGTGCGACGATGAGTAGGAGGTGCAGTGCGATGTGATGGGAGGTGCACGGTGGGTTGCATTTTTTTTTTTGCTTTTCGATATGAGAAAGGGAGGTTGATTTGCGATTTCCAGATCGGAGAAAGGAAGGACGGTTGCAATGGTGTCGCTGTTGTAGGCTTGAAAAGGTGCGTTGTTGCAATGGTGTCGTCAGAGCTGGCCGAAGCTCGCCGAGGAAGTTGTTGGAGGGGAGGTCGAGGGTTGTGAGGGAGTCAGGGATAGCGCCTGAGAAGAGGTTCTGGGAGAGGTTGAGGTTACAGAGGGTGGCGCAGGGGGCGAACGCAGCGGCGAGGAGAGGGAGGGGAGGCGGCAGAGGGTGACGACTGCAACAAGAATGGGGCCGAAGAGTGAAGGAAGGAAGCTAAGGACAAATTGGTAAATGACAAACAAAAGAAAAATAAAAAAGTAAAATAAAAAAATGTAATCTTTCAATAAAAAAATAATATATCCAACAACTAATATTTGTTTCGCTTCATACAAAAAACGTTTAAGTGACACCCGCTAGACTCCGTCTATAATCACTATCCCACCTCTTATGGATCCATAATTTACCCATGTTAACCTTCGACAGAAGATTGTAAAATTGTCTTTGGCATTCCAAACATAAAATTTGAATGATTTTTTTTTCTGGATTAGAGACTACAAGTGTCTCTTAACTCATTGTATCAAAGATTAATCTCTCTTGTTGTACGTGACTATTACTAGTTCAAATGAATTTTATATTCGGTTAGAATTGAACACAGATTCCAATGCTAAATAAACCATTTGCACCAACCCTTTGGGTCAAAAATTTGAATAGTCTTGTTTATTGTTTTGTAAGAAAAGAGAACAAAATAATAAGAAAAAAATGAAATAATTTTTTATAAGCTAAAATTAGTTCATGCATAGTTAAGGTTAGCTTTTTTAGGAAAAAAAATAAAAAAAAAACTTATTTTTCTTTTGTGTAAGAAGAAAAACTTATTTTAACTTGTGCGCAGTACAAATGAAAATTTTATCCAAACCAATCCTAAATATTATTCGTCTTTAGAAATCTTCTACTTCTATATTCCACATCCAGAAGGCAAAGACTACACAATTCTTACATTTGCACCAAAATTTTAGAAAAGGTTCTCAGATCTCAAAGCTTCTCAGTTGCCCAACATCTCCAACGCTTCTCAGATCTCATATCTGCCTCCATCCGCATCAGAATTCGATGAGGATGAGTAAGGTGGAGGAATCTGCGTAAATCGAACGAGAAGAGGGACTCTAATTTTTTGATGCAGCAATTTGGGGAAGAAGAAGAGATCTAAACAATCATAAGATATAAACAATAAGTCATGTATACACTTCAAACGTGTCAATCTCACTACGATGGTAAGGATCCAATGAGTAATTTTAACAAATAAAGGAACTCAATTGCACACTAAAAAAACTAAGACTCAATTGAACACGAAAAATAAATTAAGGGACCAAATTAATTATTAAGCATTTTTGAAAAAACATTTAAAACGGAATGTGTGTAAGCAAATAAGGGGAGTGGATATAGCAACTGGCAGGAAGAAGAAGAAGAAAAAAAGGCCCAATAGAATGTTAAATGTGTCTCGAACGAATGCCGCAAGCGCTGAGTGCTAAACCTTCATCAACCTTTCGTTTCGCGCGCGCGCGCACACAAACACACACACACACACACACACACACACACACACACACACACATATATATATATATATATATATATATATAAACTCAGTTCCTTCATTCGCGTTTTCAGTTTCAACAATAAAACCATCGCAAAACATATCTCATTCCTTTGAAGCATGCCAGGGTTAACGTGCAACGCTTGCAACACCGAATTCAAAGTTGACACAGAGCAAAAGCTCCATTACAAATTCGAGTGGCATCGCTACAAGCGCAAGCGCAAGGTTCTTTTTCCTTTATCTCTATTTTTATAATTAATTGATTTATTTATTTATTTTTGTTAAACCTTAATTTTTTTAATGAGGTTTGAGGATATTCGATGAAATAAGTTTTTTATGTCCTCCTTGAAAGAATAAACTAGCTTCGTTAATTATGTGCCTTGCTATTTCATGTTTCTCAGTTAGAGTTGTTAGTTTACAAGTTGAATCCTTTGGAGAGATCTGTTTTGTGTTGTGTTATGGAATGTTAGAGTAAAAACAACTTCAAATCAACTGTTTTAAGAACATTTCATAGAGTAATTGTCGACGGTATATTAATAAGAAGGTTTTAGACCCTGTTTGAATAAACTTCTTAAGGCTTGTGAAGAAAATAAGAAGGTAAAATAAATTGAGTTTTTCTTGTAAGTTATACATCTCAGCTTTTGGAGAAGTTAGATGAGAGACCTTATACAAAAGTTGAGTAGATATGTTGATTTTATGTTATGGGAGAAACTCAATTCTGTTTACTTTTAAGTTTATTCAAATAGTGTCTTATACTGTTGGGACTTGGGAGGAAGATGTTGTTACCAAAGAAGCATATCAAGTGAGATGAAAGAGTGCGGGGAATAAATTTATATCATACAATCACTTGAAAAAGATGAGAGTTTGAGGGAAGCAAATTCCATCTATATAATTGAAATCGATGACTAAGATTAAAATGCATCGAAATAATTTTGATCATCCTTGTACTAAGAAAAAAGATATACTCCTCTCATACTTTTGCTAGACATGACCCTTCTATATGTGTGTGTACTCACATGCATACGTTGTTGGGGAAGGTGAGGATTTGGTGACTATCCATTTTTTTTTGAAGAACTTGGTTTATTTCCTTGAAAATATTAAACAAATGTCTGTTTTTTTTTTAAAATGCATATAGGTGGCTGGGGTTCCTAGGGTGACTGAAGCGCTATTTCTTGCTAGACAATCTGTGCTTGCTCGAGAAAAATAAACTAGGTGAAACCCTCATGCTCTACAGTTTTGGTCTTTGTGGAAAGGATTATAAAAGTTCTAAGGCTTATGCTGAGCACCTTAAATCACGTGGTCATATGATGCAGGCCTCTGAAGGAACTAGTCATGTAGATGAGAAGGCAATAATTAAGCCACTTCCAAAACGTGTTGTGAATAGTGAAAATATGATGAATACATAATCAAATAAACCAAGAGGGGGGTGAATTGGTTTTTCCTCCTTTTTAAAATTTTCTTACACAACGTACAACGAAAGAATTTATATGGATTTTATCTCAAACAAAACCAATTTAGAAAAACAATCTTCTTCACCAATCAATCAACTCTTGTGCAGAATCAAAGTTTGAATGATAAGCAAATTGAATACTACAAGAATTCAATTAAACATAAACTGAAACTTAAATGTACAAAAGTTTATACTGGTTCACCTCTCAAGCCCGGAGGCTACATCCAGTTTATCTTCCAACCCAAACAAGGTTAGAGTTCCACTATAACAAATCTTAGTTCTTTACAAGCAAGCAACAAGGTCTCTTTCACCTACCCTAGGCAAAACTCAAAATCTACTTCCTAGATTTCTCAAAAGACCAAGAACCAGAGAACCCTTCTCTGTTCTTCCCCTAGAAAACCCTTTCTAGATATGCTTTAAAGTACCCCAAATGTTATATGGAAAATCAACAAAGATTACAACAAGTAATAGCAACAAAACAAAAGCTTAAGGTTCAAGAAAGGTATCACCTCATTTTCCTTTGCAGCTAAAATGATATGTACGAATTAAACAACCTGAAATGAAGTCTAATATGCTTTCTTGAATCTTCTTTTATCACAAACTTGCATGAATGATCACTCACAATGAGTCTCTTGACTAAGCACCCATGTAGATTCTAACACAATTGAACAACTCTCTTATTTCTGACTTTTAGAACTTTTAGAGAATGTAAAACATAAGGTAGATACAAGTGTTCTCTTTCTAATGTCTTAATTTTCAAAGACACAGATTTTCTATTTATAAAAAAACTAATTCAACAGACTGTAATCGATTATTTCGCTAAAATAATCGATTATTCCGTCTTTATAATCGATTAAATTGTTCATAAAATATCTGGAAATCTTGAACTAACACAATAATCGATTATATTACCAATTAATCGATTATGTCAGTAAAGCATAGTTTCTTGATACTTATAAGTAATCGATTATATTCCATTTTAATCGATTACGCTAGAACATGAGCAAAACTCAACAAAGCATGTTTAATCGATTACAATTATTTGGTAATCGATTAAGCTAGTTGATCATGTTGTGCTACATTATGCAGATGGCTTATGTAATCGATTATTTACTTAGATAATCGATTAAAGCAGTGAGTTCCCAAATGTGTGTCAAGCTTATTTAATCGAATACAAGAAAATGGTAATCGATTAAACTATTCTTAAATCATTTTCCAGAAATTCAAACAAGCTGGTAATCGATTATATGGCTTAAGTAATCGATTAAAGCAATGTAAAACCATTTTATACTTGTTTTAAATGCACTTATGTAATCCTATTACTTTGCTCATACTAATATGATTAAAAACCTATTAATGAATGTATGAATGCATGATTTACCTAAGAGCTGCAGAGGATTATAAGGATTTAACTCATGAACCAAGCTTTAACCAAAATTACAAATGCCATCATATTGAGTGGGCATGTAAAATATCAAAACACAATTGCTTCCATCATCCTTGATTCTTTAGCTTCAGCTTCTTGATTCTAACAAATAGGCCTCCTCCTAGAAGAGAGGTAGATAATTCTGAAAATGAGGAAACTGAAAATGAATGAGAGAAGGTTGATCCTGAAGAGGATTTGGTTGACGATGCTGCAAAGTCCTTGACTGATTTGAATGTTATTGAGCATGGTGAAAATGTTGATATCAAGGAAGATGATGATGATGATGACGATGATGATTTTGAGGAGTTAGACCCCTCATGTTGCTTTATGTGTGATTGATTACTGATGTCGCATCATTTCAAAACAATTAAACTACGCTAATTCTGTAACACAAGATTAACTTTGGTTGACTCAGAGACACAATCAATATGGTTCCAACTTCAATTCACTTGTAAATAATAGGGAGATTTTTATCAAACAGTTTGCATGCGATAAATGAAAATTACAGAAAAACATAACAAAATAGAAACTAACAGAAATGATAAAAGGTATTCTAAAATAGATTAAAAAGCATCAATCCAATTCACCAATCCAAGCAATACGAATTGTCATAGTTCTCAGATAATGATTTTGTTGTGAAAGTTCATTCCATTTCATTAGAAGCAGTTCAATCGAATTAACCTCTAAATTAATTGAAACCACAAACCTAAATAAAATATCATCCAAATAATCTGTGATTAAAATTCGAAATTAGGAAATGCATCCATAACCTAATCCGTTTTCAATCCTAAACACATTCATAATCATGAAAATTGAATAGAGAATTGAAGAAGAAAGTGAACATTCACATAGAATTTGAAATACCAAACCAGAACTCAAATTCTCCTTGCTTGGGTTTGGATTCTTGGATTAATTGATTGTTTAACCTTTCATGATCATCATCAATGAAAGCCCCACAAAATTAGTGCAAGAAAATTGAAGAACAGAAATGACAATGAAGAACAGTTGAGAGAAAATAAGAGAAAGAGTTTTTAATTCTAAAAACTTCTAAAAGTCACTACAAAATATGTTTTTGCTCAAATAAAGTGTGTCCATCCAAATAACTAAAATCACTAAAATATAGTGACTAAGTCAGTAGGAAAGGATGAGTCATAATTGAGCCAAACTAATCTAAATAATTACTAATTACACCAATTTCGTAGCCCAAAATTCAAGTGCAGTGGTTGTGACTTCCAAGCCTAAAATGACTCTCAAAATGACAGTGCCTCGGCTTATTTCTGACAAACTTGTATATCTTTTCCTTATATTTCCAGGGACTACTCATATGCGCCATTTAGAGTTCTTTAGAACTCTCTAGGTCCTGCACAAGGAAGATAGGTCAAGTAAGCAAAAACTCCAAAAATAAGCAACAATTAACAATTAAGTCCACTTGTTTGCCTAAGGCAAAAACTGAATTAGAATGGGAAAATAAAAGTTCAAGAGAAGTTAAATAAGCTAAGAAGAATAGAAAAATATTAAATTAAAATTACTCAAGGTCCACCTTTCTAACATTGTTATTATCGTCGGAAACCTCGGCCATCACTAGCAAATATGGCTATTATTGTTGCATTGGCTTCAAGGTCCACCTTTCTAACATTGTTTTCTATTTCTTTGTAATGCTGAGGGACATTTGATGTTTCATAATTTCATTCAACCAAAAATTATAGACACTTGGTGGTGATGATTCTTCTTTTTTTCTTCTTTGTTTTCAAGTACAGGAGCATGGGCTTGACCACTATCCAATCAAGGGAGAAGATTGTGAGGATGAAATTTCTGAAGGAAATGAATAGGTCAGGTGTGGACAATATGCGTACCAAGATGGCGATGAAGAGTAATGTCATCCGGAACTTGCCCAAGAATGTACCATATTAGTCCTCACTAGTAATAGTTTTACTTGAGTGGTGTTGTGTATTAGTTTTTTCTATAAGTTTTCCTCATGAAATAATTTTACATTTCTTGATCTCATGAACCATCCACAAGGTATCCATCAAAGGTAGTAGAGTGACATGATACACATGATATTTTCCAATGAGGAATTAGGCATTCTACTTATTTCTTTGTCGTTAAGGGTATCATCAACATCTGGATGATAAGGACACCTTTCTGGTTGGTGCTTATTTTGGGGGGAGTGGGGCATGGAGTTGATTTTTTTTTAAAAACGATGAAACCACTGGATGCTCTCGTTAGAGCAAGAGTTTATTACCAAGAGCTCGACACAAAGAGAGGTAGAGGTCTACCGAAACTCACCTGGGGAAATGTAGTTAAACAAGACCTGATAGTGTGAGATATAGATTGGCGGACGATATGTCTTAGGACAGAGTGGAAAGAGGTTATAAGCTTGGTGGAAGGTTAAACCCATTAGTATGTTTATGTTTCAGTCGTTCCCTTTTTTTTATTCTTTTCCTCTTCATTTCTGCTCTCCTTCTTTCACCTTTCTTTTATTTTAGCTTTTTTTTCTTTTGTCTTATTTTTCCTTTTTCTTCTCATCTCCATTTCTCTTTCTTTGTCTTATTTTCAATCTATCATTGGGTTCATCTACTATCGATCTCAATTAACTTGGGTTAAAGGTGTTGTTGATGTTGATGATAATGTTGGAACCATCCTGAATATTTGGATTTTATAATAATATTTGATTGTCACGTCATTTTCATACATCATAAAAGATTGATGTGATGTATGAAAATGATGTCATTTTCATACGTCATTTTTTGTATGAAAGGAAACACTATATAATCACTGTCCCACTTCTTATGATATATAAAATTTACACCTATCAACCTTCTGTAGAATATTTTAAAATTGTCTTTGGCATTCCAAACATAAAAAATGAATGATTTTTTTTTCTTGGATTAGAGACTACAAGTGTCTCTCAATCCATTGTATCAAAAATTAATCTCGCTCATGGTACAGTCCAAATGAATTTTGTATTCATTATAATCGAACACATGTTCTTATGTTAAATAGACCATTTGTACCAACCCTTTGGATATAAAATTGAAAGGTCTTGTTTATCAATTTTTTTATTTGTAAAAAAGAGAAAAAAATAACAAGAAAAAAAATGATTTTTTATAAGCTAAAATTAGACATAGATTAAGATTAACTTATACATAAGCAGTATAAATGTTTATTCAAAAATTTATATCCAGACAAAACCTAAATATTATCCGTCTTCAGAAATCTTCTACTTCTATATTCCACGTCCAGAGGCAAAAGACTACACAATTATTAAATTTGCACCAAAATTTTAGAAAAGGTTCTGTTAAATATTTTAACATAAAGTCAAGTGGAACCAAATTGAATCCAAACTGAAAAACCACTTGTACAATTGTAAAGTTAAAAATGTAAGAATTTTGTAAATGTCGCATATATGAAGTCAAGTGGGCAATTAGTAAATTGGCGAAATATAGAATAATTGTGGAGTGACATGGAAACTGTCATCTTTATGGTATTCTACACATATCACAATCAATTAACTATATCCATATGTACAAGGAAAATAAAATTTAAAAAATTCATTATTCCATAGTCAGGCAGCAGAATGCTAGCTAAATCACTAGCCTATGAGGAAATTAACAGGCTTCTAATTGCTAGCATACACTTCCTTAGATTCAGACAGAAACTGTGTGATTTTAAAACTGAAAGCATAAAACAAAAGAAATTGAGGATGTGACCACAAGGAACTGTCAAATTTATAGAGTTCTCCAATCACCACATCTCATGGTAAAAGCAATAGACAAGCTAAATGTAATATCTTTGCATGGTGGAACACAATGTTTTCCATTCCCCCTTGACGTTTTCTTTCATTCAATTCACATGCTGCCTGCAAACATAGAGAAAGTTCATAAGTAATTTTAGGGTAATGAAACAAAAAGCCCTCGGCACCATCACTGCGAACTTCCAAGCCAGAATGAAATCTACAACTAGTAGTAAGTTAGTTTAAGGCATCAGGGGCTTTTAACAATAAAGGATCTTCTTGAGCTGTCAACACATACCTAATTGTCATAAAAGCGGGAACGGCGTCTATGGGATCTGTGAATAACATAAATGAAATAAGGATATCGAAATTCTAAAGACAACTTAAGAAAATCATTATAACACAAAGTTCAAACATCAAATAACCACAGAACTCAAAATCAAATACACTAAGTCACTCCTATGATAGTCGATCACATAGAATCCTTCGATAGCTGTTATACTTATCACATTGAATCATTCGAAAATGGTAGAACATGCAAACACTTGAATCAGATGAAATGTCATCATTAATGGCCCAGGGAAGCATATTTTAAGACCAACATTAAAAAGAAAAACATACCATTCTCTTAAAATACAATAGCAAGTAAAGAACTATTGAATAATAACTTTCAAAAGCTAACTAGTACAAAATTTACAACTATAACCACTTCTTAAGTATGATTATACATTTAAATGAACCACAATAAATCAGCTAGCAAATAATGAGTGAGATCATGTTTCTTTTTCAAATCAGAATATATTATGCTTTGCAGTAATGCACATGAAACACCATTCACTAATATGGTGAGTTAGATTATTGACATCGAAGCATGGTAAAAAGAATATGATTCTAGTAAGCTGTATAATGTATACTGATAAATAATCATGGTCGTCTTGAAATAGGAACAGTAGAAACTAGTAATTGTTTAAAATGTTATGCTTTAGAAAAATACAGCTTTAGGCTAGAAAACTGTTTATCATGATACAAAAAAAAATAGTGAACAAATTCTGCCTGCAAAGTCTTCTACTGAAATTGTAAGAGCTTAACAACCTAGAAAGTAAAGTAAAAGTAAAAGGCCTGAGAAGTAAATGACATTAATATTACTGTATATTAAGAGCAAAAGTGAATAAAGAAGGAAAAGTCTATGCACCTGCGATAACCACTGCTACCCCTTGAAGAGCCACTACTACTAACAATCTCATCATCAATCTCTTCTATTCTATAATCTGCATACTCCATAGATACTACAGAACCTTCATCAGAATTTGAAGTATCATAACTTAAACGGCGATTATCCCTTCTTGTATGACTGACTCTTGTCCTTCTATTTCTGGATCTTCTAAAGTTGTCGAAATAGAGAATACATGAGGTCCACCAGTTGCCCTCATCTCCAGGGAAGTCTTCAAACTCGTCTCTAGCATCGTCATCCCCATATTCAATCACATAATCTCCCAGAACCACCCCTCTGGGGATTTCTGAATGAATAGTGCTCAAAACATCTATGATCTCTGATGATTGTTGAAAATTCTCCCAATCAAGCTGGCGGGCAGGATCAATTTTTGATGGACGTGCATGAGGGTGTTCAAGTTGGGCATGTTTCTGTAGCTCCAAGTAACTTCCCATGAAAGTGCATCGCACCTCATCACAACAACGCTTCTTCTCATCAAGATGAATGCGAGCTTTATCAACTATAACCCACCCGGAAACCTCACCTCTACACAAGGGGCAAGTCAGATTGCACTGACCATTTGATACCTTAGGATCATCACTATTTTCAGTACTTTCAGTGGAAATTGCATTAGATGCTGGAGAGGATGGCATGCCACATGAATTTTTAAAGCGATCCAAACAATTAGAGTGCAATTGATTTGTGTCACAAACAAAAGCACGACATCCTTTATCATAAGATGAACACTGAAGGAGAACACTGTTATGAGGAAAATCCAAGCATATGGGACAGATGGCATCATCCCAACTGATATCCATTTGAATATCGTCCACGCTGCTTACACTTGCAAGAACCGAAACCATATACAGGCCACTTATAGTAAAACCATATCTGTATTAGTCAATTGCATACTCCTTATTCTTCAAAATCAAAACATGGAGATGAAAACTTGAAAATGTATCAAGCAAATTGTGTCCTGAATTTTAGAACCAGCCAAACATGGTCAGAGACAAAAGAAATTTAGTTTAGAATCATATAGCAACGGTACTTAATAAACTGATACTAATTGATTTACCAATAAACTGATATAAAGACACAACCCAAAAGCCACAATACAGTGTCATCTAAGAGAGATCACACCAGTTAAACTCCATAATCAATATCTCACCCAAATCTGCAATTTTGGGAAAGAAACCAAAGAAAACTTGTCTGCACATAAAATAGCACAAAAGCCAGCATCAAAGAAAAACAAAATGAACCCCATTTTGAGACACATAATCTACCAGATAAAAAGCAGGTGGTCCAAATGAAAGAAAAAAAAAAAAAAAAAAAAAAAAAAAAAAAAATATATATATATATATATATATATATATATATCCACCAACCAAATATAAGGAATTAAACCCTTCATCTAACATCCAAATTTTTTTCTCAAAGAAAAAGAAAATAGAGAACCCAATTTTCATTATTAATACAAAAATGAGCAAGTTGACCAATCCAAAATAAAGGGTACTCCAAAGGGATGAAAAAACTGGTAAAAAAAACACAAACATCGAAGAAGACATAAATTGAAGCGGACCCAGCAAACAATCAAAGACCCAAAAAAGAAGCAAAAAAGAGACAAACTTCGAAACAAAAAAGTGATCAAAGTACATTGAAAAACACAGGATCCAAGGGAACCAAACCTTAAACACGAGAATTGATAACGGAACAGTAGGAGAGGGATTGGTGTTTTTCTCTTTCAATTTTCAAGTGTTGTTGGGATCTTGGTGCAAATGGCGAGCTATGGCAGTTTCAGCAATCAGCACTAGTGTGAAAAGGTGCGCAGCTTCTCTCTCTTTCTCTCTTTCTCTTCTTTCTTACCCTTCGCAAAGTGCAATTCCTCATTTTCTACCATTTTATAATTTGCAAAATGGAAATAAAATAGAATTTAAGAATTTAATAAATCATCCATCATTCCAACCACTTTTAAGAAAAAAATTTAAAAAATTAATAAATTTACCATATATATTAAATTAAATTATGATTGAACGAAACTCTAAAATTATATACAATTTTTACAGAATTATTTTAAAAGGTATATCTTAATGATTTATGATTAAATAATAATAAAAATTATTTTATAAATTTGTTATATCAATATTAAACTCTAACAATACTGAATTTGGATTTGGATTCAGTTACTTAAAGTAAGGGAATTTTGAAACTATCAATTTAAAAATTTCTTGCGGTTGGTTATATTTTAGAATTTAATTTTTATGTATTGTTAACATAATTATCTATGGCTCTTCAAAAAATATAATTATTTATGTCATTAGTTTAATATCTCGTGTCTGTATAGATATTAAATTTATATTTTATGATTTATAAGAATAATTTTTATATTATTTTAAATTTTATATTAACATCAATAACATATTTAATATAAGTTTATTGGGGTTGACCGTTGATGGTAAATGAACCCAATGATAGATATAAAGAAGTTGAAAAAAAGAGAGAAATAAGATAAAAGAAAAGAAAAAGATAAAAGAAAAGAAGAGTGAAAGAGGGAGAAAAAATGAATTAAAAATGGATAATCTAGAACATATAGATAATAACGGGTTTAACCCTTCACCAAACTTATAGTTTTTCTCTATCCCGTCCTAAGACACACATTCCACCAATCTATATCTCACTTCATTAAATCTTGTTTAATTACCTTTTCCTAGTTAAGTTTCAGTCTACCTCTACCTCTCTTTGTGACCAGCTCTTGGTAACAAATTCTTGTTCTTACAAGAGCATCCAGGAGCTATCTCATTACGTGCCTAAACCATCTTAATCTATGTTCCTTCATATTTTCACTCATCTGTACTACTACTACCTTTCATCGAATATATTTATTTCTTATTTTATACATTTTCGTATAACCACACATCCACCCTAACATCCTCATTTGTGTTACCCCTATTTTATGTTCATATTGTCTATGTAATGGCCAACACTCAGCTCCATATAATATTGCAGGTCTTACAATTGTTCTATTGAATTTCCCTTTTAGCTTAACGAGAATTTTGCGATCATACAAAAATCTAGATGCACTCCGTCATTTCATCCACCCTACTCTAATTCTATGATTTAGATCCTTATTAATCTCTCCACCTTTTTGCAAAATTGATCCCAAGTATCTAAAACATCTTTCTTGGATACCTCTTGACCAAGTAGATGCACAAGGTCTTGATCATCATCTCTTGCCAGCGAAAACTCAGACTTCATATACTCAGTCTTGTTCTGACTTATCGTGAATCCTTTAGACTCTAAAGTGTTTCTCCACAATTCATGTTTTCTATTAACACTGTCTTTGGTCTCATCAATAAGCACAATATCATCTGCAAAAAGCATACACCATGACACTTTCTCTTGAATATCCTTTGATAGTTCATCCAGCACTAAGGAAAATAGATAAGAACTAAGAGTCGAACCTTGATGTACACCTACTGTGATAGGAAAATCCCTTGATGTTCCATTACAAGCTTTCACACATGTGGCAGCCCCATCATACATATCCTTGATTGCATTAACATACTTTAATAATACTTTTTTCTTCTCAAGAGTCGACCATAGGACTTATCTTGGGACCCTATCGTATGCTTTCTCAAGATCTATGAACATCATATGTAAATCTTTCTTCTTTTCTCGATACCTTTCCATTAATTGTCGCATCAAGAGAATAGCTTCCATGGTACATTTTCCTGGCATAAATCCAAATTGATTTACAGAAACATTGGTCTCCCTCTTCAAGTGATGTTCAATAAATTTCTCTCACAACTTCATAGTATGGCTCATGAGCTTAATGCCTCTATAGTTAAAGTAATTCTAGATATCTCCCTTGTTTTTATAAATAGGCGCAAACATATTTTTCCTCCAAGCATCAGACATCTTATTTGTTTGAAGAATCTTAATGAAAAGATTGGTCAACCATTTTATTGCCACATCACTAAGGCCTCTCCACATTTCAATAAAGACATCATCGGGCAAAACTTTATTATTCTTCATCCTCTTTAAAGTCTCATTAACTTCATGTATATTAATTTTCCGCACAAATTTTCTATTCAAATTATCATAAGCATCCTCCAAGTCCACCTAACTTTTATCGTCATCCTTATTAAAAAGATTTTTAAAGTAATTTAGCCATCTTTCATTTACATCTTCATCTCTTACCAAAAGTGTTTGATTTTCATCCTTGATGCATCTAACTTGGGTGAGGTTTTTACTCTTTTTATCCCTCATTTTTGCAAGTTTATATATACCTTTTTCACCATCTTTGCTCCCAAGATTTTTAAACAAATCGTTAAAAACCTTGCCTCTAGCTTCTCGCACTGTTTTCTTTGCATTTTTTCTCACTACTCTAAACGTTTGCAAGTTTTCTTCATTGGGACGTTTATGCAAATATCTAAACCATTCCTTCTTCTATTTAATTGCCTTTTGCACCTCTCCATTCCACCACTATGTTTTCTTTGTAAGAACTATGTTTCCTTTGCTTTCTTCCAGCACCCTCATTCCTACATTTTGGACACACATAGCCATCTTATTCCATATTTCATTTGCTTCTCCAATAGACTCCCACGATCCTTCACGCAACATGCTTTCCTTGAACTCAATTTGTTTTTCCTCCTTTAGCTTTCACCATCTTATCCTTGGGTTTTGAGTCATCTTCCTCATATTAAGTACTTTGTTGAACCGAACATCTAGAACTACCAGCTTATGTTGTGTAGCAATACATTCTTCAGGGTAGATCTTGTAGTCGATACAAGAATTTCTATCTTTTCTTTTAGCCATAAAGAAATCAATTTGACTACGATTTTTTCCACTATGATAAGTGATAAGATGAGACTCCCTTTTTCGGTAAAATGTGTTTGCTAGCATCAAATCATAGGCTAGTGCAACGTTCAAAATATCTTCTTCAGTCTCATTTCTCATCCCATAGCCAAAACCTCCATGAATTCTATCAAAACCTCCACTGCTTTTACCAACATGACTATTTAGATCTCCTCCAAGGAAAATCTTTTCCTTTCGTGGTATCCCTCTCAAAACCTTCTCAAAGTCTTTCCAAAATTGGTTCTTTTCACTTGATTGCAATCCAACTTGGGGTGCATACACACTAAGGTTATTTAAGATTTAATCACCTACTACAAGCTTAATCATCATAATCCTGTCACCTTTCCTTTTGACGTCTACGACTTTATCTTTGAAACTTCTTTCGATCATAATTCTAACATCATTTCAACTATTGGTTATACCTGTATACCACAACTTAAAATCAGTGTCATCCATTTCCTTGGTCTTTTCTCCAACCCACTTAGTTTCTTGCAAGTAAACAATTTTCACTTTTCTCTTGGCAAAAACATTTGCTAAGTCCCTCAGTTTACCCGTTAATGTTCCTATGTTCCAGCTTCCCAATTGCATCCTTAACCCCTGGGTGGTGTTTGTCCACCACGCTCGTTCATCTGCGTGTTGGGACCTTTGCCTACTTGTCACCAAATCCGGGTGAAGACCTGACGCCTTGCTTTGCGGTAAGGACCCTAGCTCACTTATCACTACATTCCGAAACTGATGTAGTGTCTTGCCTTGTTGCAAGGGCCCTAGCCTATTTTTCACTACATCTGGGGCCCAATGTAACGCGTCGCTAAGAAGGGTACGTCCCAACGAAATATCATAAATGTTTATCTCATAAAAGAGTTGTTTTTTTACGGTCAATTGGCAACACCTGACACCAACTCTCCTCCTTTATCTTGGCTTGGGACAGACCATGCATGCACGCACACATAGACAGAGTTATTTTAAAGTTTTATATATTATTAATTATTTAGTTTAAATTTTAATAAATATATGTTAATAAATATTTAAATATATTTTTATATGCACACGTGTTCAACTTCAAAATGATTATTATTGGAAGTGTTGTCTCAGATAGAATTCGCTTTACTTTGATAATGTATTGTATTCCTTTTGACTTTAAAAAAATTAATTTAATTTTTTTTAAATTGTGTTATTAGTATGAAATATCTAATGACTTTGTCGGTGACTAATATTTGTTAAAAAGATTGACATATGTGCACGTGACAAAATCTTCTTTTATAATAGATTTTTAAATTACATTAATTAATTAAATATGTTAAAGTTATCATATATACAAAAATATAAGTAGTAAGATCAAATTATTACAAATAGAACCAACAAGTTATTGGACTAAGTGATACTGAAGTCATTTTCCTTAAACAAGGTTTCGGGTTCAAGCCTTGTGGATGGATTAGTCATCAACAAAGGTGACTAATTTGGTTTTTCGATAAAGATTAATCATTAATAAAACCGATGGATACTTATACCGTAATATGGTTACCAAAAAAATATTTAAAATAGTGATACTAATTAATAGAATTATTTGAATATTTCATAGATATGATGTAGTTTAATTTATTTTTTATTTCATTTAAGCATTAATAATATAGCTAATAATTTGTAAATTGATTCAAAACAATCTTTATATAATTTTTAAATAATAATATATTAATTATAATACTTGAATTAAAGTTGCTAAAGTTTTAAATAAATTTACGATTAATATATGTAATAGTTATCATGTATACAATTTTTTTAAATAATAATATAAAAAAATTAACAAATTATTTTATGACTAATATATGTAGTAATTGATTGATTGTATTTTTAAAAATCTATTATAAACCTAAATCAATAATACTAAATATTTGTTAGGTTACAAGGTAATTATATATAAGAAATATAATAATTTATTGTCAACATAGATATTGTGAAATAATTTGTATTTAACGTAATAGTATTTCTTAATAATCTAGATCAGAGATTGTGTGCAGAAATTAAGATAATAGTATTAATTGATAATTTATATTTATCAGTTTCTTATATTAATAATTAATAAGTAATAATAATTTAGTATCATGAATATATCATTATAATACATAAATACTATAAATTATTAAATAATAAAATATAAAGTTATGATAATAAATATAAATTATGAACATAAATTATTACATTATTATTATTATTATTATTATTATTATTATTATTATTATTATTTCTTCGAAATGTTCAAATCATAGAATCTTACGGATCATAATTTTGAATGTTTTAATAGAAATCAAAATATATACTTGTAGTTTTAGTTTTGAATGTTTTAATCATAAAAAAATAGCTGGTAAAAATTACTACTATAAATTAGTTTGAATCAAAATATATGCTTGCATTATTAGGTTGAATATTCAAATCATAATTTTTTTTAATTCAGTCATTTTTAAGACAGTTCATTAGTTATTATGCATGATTTTGATTTTAATAGAGAAGAATAAAATAATTCAATCGAATGTTCAAATTGATTGTATTTAATAAAGAAAAATAAAATAATCAAAATGAATATTTCAATTGATTGCATTTAATAAAAAATAATAAAACAAATAAAAAGGAAATTGATTGCATTTAATTGAGAAAAATTTATATGGGGTTACCACAGAGCATCACCAATTAGAACAAAAGATTTTTTTTTTATATATAGGATATGTTTGACATGATATTTCAATTAGTTTTTAATTTTTTTATTAGTTGAAACATTCATTTTAGTTATTTAGTAAACAATTTTTTTTAATGGCTTCTAACGATTGTTAAAAGTTATTTTCTAACTTTTGATTTTTTATATTTTTTTCCACTTTTAGCTTCGATATATTTATTTATTTTTCTTATTATCTTTTTTAAATAAATTATTATTTTATTATTTTCTGTCATTTTTACACTTTGTAGCTATTTGAAGAACTAATTTTATCTAATATTTCTAATTTAATAAGGTAATTTTTTAGTTTTCAACTACAAGTAAATCTTTTAGCTGGTTTTGTGAAACATAGCCTAGTAGATAGATTTATTGATATAAAAAATTATAGTTGATTTGATTTTTAAGATAATTAATGTAAAACTCGATAAATTTATTGTATATTATCGTTTGTGATTGGATAATGATAATAAAAAAAATTTAAATTGTTAGTATATATTATTTACTCTATATATTTTACGTACAATTGCAACTTTTATATTTATTATTCTATAAATAAATTGTTGGTATGAGTGAAACTAGACTAGATCTCCTTATGTAATGTCTTAAATTCAAATTTTGTTGATGAAAAATTATAATTGAAAAGAGAAATCTAAATAAATATTAATTATCAACAAAATTAATGATTACTTTATACCAATGTCATTCTGGAAAAAAACATTTATAATTCTTAGAACTTGTTGATACATATTGCTACAAATTGTTCGTGTATATAGAAAACAAGACTTATTTCATATTAGTAATTTGTTAAAAATATATTTAATAATTTTAAAAGCAAATAATACCATATTGACAAAAAAAGTTGTAATTTTAAAGATAAAGTGCAGTTATTTTTATTAATTATAAAATAATGATTGAAATATAAACAATTTTATAATTTATTATATTTATTGTTTTAGTCATTGACTTTTTTATTAGTTGTTCTTTTTTAAGAGTGCATCATTTTTATTTTAGAAGAGATAAATTTAACAATATTAAATACTACTATTAATGTTCTTTTACGAGTAAGATTTCAATCTATGTTAGCCTTACCGAGGATAATCTTCAAACCATTTTTGTTTCGGATTAGAATTTTAATCTAACGAATTTTTCTTAAAAAGGAAAAAAGATTTTACAAAAAAAAAATCGTTTGGTGATCGAGTAGTCAAAGTCAAACTATTTTTTGTTCTTTAAAAACACTTGATAACCACGATAAAAATAAGGTTCCATCTATAAGGTTTAAGGAAGTTCTTGGAAATAAAGCTCCATTCAATTCATGTTAACCTTTTAGATGATAGCGGCAGTCAATTTCTTGATAGCTTTTTGTTTTTTAATTAATTCGAAGAATGATAAATGTTAGTGTTTTTAGGGTATTAGTTAAAAAATTGAAAATAGAAAAATAATTATTAGAATGAAAAAAATTGTGTTTATTAATCAAAGACATTAATTAGTAAGATCCTAAAAAATAATAAAGCATTAAATTCTTATGAAAGGAGTCATAAGTCAACCTACTTTATTTTAAAAACTAGTTTAATATCTTGTATCTTGCAAGGGATATTAAACTCATATTTTATAATGAGAGAGATTAAATTACATTTAATGTAATTTTGATTAACTATCAATAATTTTAAATTGGATAATATTTTTTTAAAATTTATTGTTAGATTGAAAGTTTATTTCACTTAAATTATAAATATAAAATTTCATATTAATACAAGATTATTTACTACCTCATTTTTATATATTAAAATTGACGTAGTATAATTTTTTAGTATATAATAAATATGGATTGTTTAATTACTTTCATATTATTATTTAATTTTAGCAAAATTTAATATGTAGATATAATTTAATGATTGGATTAATAAAAATCACATTTATTGTAATAGTTACTTAAGTTCCATCATTTGATGCCTCCTTTTTTTATAATTTATAAGAGTAATTTTTAATATTATTTTGAACTTTTAATATACTATTAATTGTTTAGTTTAAATTTTAATAAATTTATGTTAGTAAATATGTTAATAAATATTTAAATATATTTTTATGTACACATGCTTCAGAAAAATATTATTATTAGAGTGTTGTCCTTACTTTTACTTGGATGATGTCTTTTGTACGCACTCTTTTTTATTTTATTTTGAAAAAAAGGTTAATTTAATTTGTTTATTTATTTAATGGTTTGCAAGCTTGTTTTGGGATAAAAACATTGAGAAAGTTGTTTAATTATAACAAAATTACTTTTTTTAATTTACATTTTTTAATTTCATCTAAAAATGTTTAAATTGTAAAAAAATGTGATTAAAAATACATCATTTAATTTTGGTTGGAATTGAAGGAAAAAATATATTAATGTTAATTATTTGAATCGATACTTGACAATTGGATTAATTTGATGTTAAATTATTTTCAAATTTTAATTCTAAATATATTTGCATTATGTATCTTTCCTTTTAATTTAAATTATTTCCAAAAATTAAGTCATTTACCTACATCAATTTTGTTTTTAATTTTATTATGGTTAATTTTATTTCAAATTAAAGGAGTTCCAAAAATAACTTTTCATTAAAAAAATTGTGAATAAATGTCATAAGAAATGAAAAATTATTAAAATTTATAAATAAATATCCATAGAGAAATATGTTTTCATCAATGATAAAATCTTGTATAATTTCATTTGCAAGTTTTAAATTTCAGTATGGTAAAAAAATGTTAATAAATAATTTTGTGTAATTATTTTATAATAATTCATTAAATTTTTTTAAGTGAATAAATGTCATTAGAACTGAAACTTTATTAAAATTAATAAATAAATATTGCCAACTTAATTTTTCTATTTAATTTTCCCTTTTTATTAAAAGCTTTAATATTGTAATTATGATAAATGCCAAAAAATAATGAACGAAAAATTTTAAAATAAAAAATATAATTTGGATAGATCAAAATAAGTTTAACATGTTAGAGACTTTGACAATGTTTTTCTAATCATATCTTAAAAATTATCTACAATCACATACCTGCAAATATATATACCAATCAACAACATAACAAATGACAAAAAAATAAAAAAAGAATGTCAATTGCATGATCATAATGATTATATATAGAAGAACTAACTATAGGAGAAAAACATTAATTTTATAGGAAAAACACAAATCTAAACCTAGAGGAAGCAAAGAATGCCAAGATATAATAAAATAAGAAAACTTGTGATAAAATAAGAAATTAGAACAAGAGGAAAGAAAATATGTTAAAAAAGTAAAAAGATATGATAATGCAAAATTATCATGCACTAACTCTCTCTCTCTCTCTCACATATATAAATTATTTAATAAAATATATTGAATATATATTTTTTAATCAATTAATTAATATTTTATCATATCAATTAATAGTTTAAGATTTAATGAAATGATTAAATCAATTTAATATAGTAAAATAGAATAAATATAAAATTTTCATTAATTAATTGAATTATTTGGAGGAATGAATATGAGCTAGCATCATCTAATATAATCAAACATTATCTTATCTTATATAGTATAGTAGATAGTAGTTATGGGTTAAAGGGGTTTAGTTGATTTGGTTGAATAAAATGTGTGAATTGTTAAAAAATTTTGACATAATCTTTAATTCCTATGGATAAGCTTGACAATAAAAATCGAACTTGTGGGTACCTAGTCAACCCCACCTCAATTTTGATGGAAAAAAATTTGCTTTGATCAAGATTGAGTGTCGGGTTTTCTCCGACTTAGAAAAGCGGATTTGAGTTCGGATTTAAGTAAGTCACCCTCCGTCACCCATAGTTGTGAAAACCGGCCCAGTCATTGACCCGGTCGAGGTAGTGGGTCAGTGGGTCAGTGGTCCAACCGTTGGTTCAGTAATTGGCCCGGTTTGACCCGATATATATTAAAAATTTAAAATTATATATGTATCTATTATATATAAGTATATAACTAATATTATTTAAGTAAAAAAACTCATTTATACTCCAAAATCCAAAATAATAATTGATAATAATATAAAATTTTAAATAAAAAATTTCAAAAAAAGGTTTTTTAAAAAAAAAAAAAATCGGACCGGACCGGACCGGACCGGTTTGAGCGGCCGGATTTGACCGGTTTTCACTGGGTTTGACCGGGTCGATTGCACAAGCGGTCCAACTACAAAATCGGACCCGTTAACCTATCGGGTCCCGGGCCAACCGGTCTGACCGGCCGGGCCGGACCGGGTTTTATAACCATGCCGTCACCATACCTGTCCAACTAAAATCCGATGAGAATGAGATTTGATTTCATTTTACTGCACGACCTCTTATAAATCCAAACCCGTCCTATTGTCATCCTTATATTAAGATAAACAAAATAGTATTTGTATTTAAAAAATGAGAACAATATAAATATACATACGATCATTATAATTATAATAATAAACATAACGTAAGTTACGTAATAAGGGATGATAAAATTTAACATGTATAAAATGTTTTTTTTAAGGGGGTGTATAAAATGTTAATAATAATGTTTTTTTTAAACTAAGATTGACATTATTCGTTTCTTGAGGAAAAAAGACTGACATGTTTCGCAGTCAAAAAAGATTGACATTATTCTCTCAAAAAAGAAAACTAAGACTGGCATTAAATGTAAAATGGTCCTAGAATCATTGTTTTTTTTTTTTTTAATATGGTAAATGCGCCGTTTCTTTTTCTTTCTTTTTTTCTTTTTATAACAAATGTGTTCTGTATCATTGAGAATATTACTTTACAAAATTATCCATGAATTATGTTATATTTGGCAAAACTAGTTGAAAAATTAATTTAAAATTGAAAAATGAGTTAATAGCTAAAAATTGAAAATTAATTTACTAAATTATAAATATTCGATAAAATTAATTGTGTAAGTAACTAAAAAAATATAAAATGAGTGAAAAATAATAAAATTATGTTTTATTTAAAAAGTTACTAAAAAAATTATTTAATAAATAATTAAACAATTTTTTTAACTAATAAAAAAATTAAAAATTAATTAAAATAACTTATTGATCATAACCTTAACTATTCTTTTAAACTTTATATTAACAAGTTATATGTTCAAATATAATTAGATTTGATATTCTTAAATAAGATTTTTAGGTTAAATCTTATGGATAAAAATTTTTATGATTAAAAGAGAAATTTTCACTAATAAATATTAAATACTTTATATCAATAAAATAATTAAAAAAATATATATTTTTAAATTATTTTTGTTGAATAAAATAATAATAAGAAGGAAGTCGGAAATTTTGAATGTTTTAATAAACTTGAAAGTATACAAGCGGTAGGTGACGTTTTAATAAAAATTAGATATTTTATTTAATAATTTGTATTGACGTTTTATCTTGTGTTTGATAGCATGTAAATGTAATAGAGAAAAAATAGATAAGATGAAAATATTATTTATTTAAAAAAAATGCAAAATTTCTAGTAGCTAAAAAAATTTCTCCATCGAATTAGCATAAAAGTATTGGGAAAAGAGCTCACACTTTTACTTTTTATTTATTTTAAAAAATACTTTAATTATGGATTACACAAGATAAATGCTTATTTATGTATATAATAAGTATTTTAGTCTGCACATTACAAATGATAACTAATATTTTTTATACGATTAAAATTCATAGATAAATATTTCTAAATATATAAATTATATTTCAAATTTAATTTAATTACATTTTATCTCATATATAATATTAATTTCTCATTTTTTTTGGTTACCTTGTAACCATGTTAGTGATATGAAATATTTATTAGCTTAGTCAAAAATTAATCTCTATTAGAGAATATGTATAATAACTTTTAGTGAGATTTTCTTCTTCTAATTACATTTTCTCCATTCACAACATTCAAATATGTTACTTTACTTAAGAGAAACTACTACTCTAATTAACGACTTATTGATAATTTTTTCATTTTTATACTCATGATTTTGATTTCCTATATTTAAAATTGCTCAATTTTAATCCTTCAGTTAACTTGTTATCATATACTTAATGAAGATCTGGCCGGAGGCATGAAGCTCATCTTGCTAATTTCAAGCATAACATTATTTGGGGGCATGCACCATATATTGTAGAACAAATGTATTATTTTCTGTTGACTTTTTTGTTGGCCAATTTTGCTAGTTTGTTAATCCGTGAGTTTTATTCTCAAGGGACAACCGCTACAAACTTGCTATTAGATCATTCACTTTGGCTAAACATCTTCACAAGTACAATCTTTGATTGTTACTTCTTGTAACAAAAAATTACTTCTGGTACTGTTTTTTGTTTTGAATTAGTCAATCCAGAATGTAAAACTACATCTTGGATTGGTTATACCTTTTACATTATGGATTGGCCAATCTAAAAAGGTTAAAAAAGAAGCATTTTTTGTTGAGGTTCAAGAAGTAACCGCCACAATCTTTTATAGCCATCTGGTATATTTAAGTTTCTTAATAAAACCTACAATTAATAGTATCTTGACAAGCCTTTAGAGGCACTTCTTTCAAAAACAAATATTAGTTTGACACAATATAGTTCAAAAACAAATATTAAAAAAAAATGAAAAATGGAAGTTGACAATATAGTTCATGTGCTTTTCACAAAAACCGTTTCGTAACTTTCAGCATTTTTCTTGCTTATAATAAACTTATGATTGATTCCTGACATGTCAACAATGGGCTCTTAATAAAACCTACAATTAGTAGTTCCTTGACAGCCTTTAGAGGTTTCTTAATGATAGGGGTATAGTTGTAAAACTCGGTCTGATTATTGACTCGGTTTGGTTAGTGGGTCAGTGGTTTAACCAGTGAGTCAGTAATTAGTCCAGTTTGATCCGGTATATATTAAAAATTCAAAATTATATATGTATTTGTTATATATAAGTATATAACTAATATTATTTGAGTAAGAAAAGTCTATCCATACTTCAAAATCAAAATTAAAAAAATCCAATTTTTAATTTTTTTTTTTTAAAAATCAATCAAGTCGGATCGGTCAAGTCAGGATCAATAACCAACCCGACCGAGTTTAACCGAATCAACTACGTGATCGATCTGAAAGTAAAATCGACTTGGTTAAGCCATCGGATCCTGATCTAACCAACTAATCTAGATCGGGTTTAAAAACACTAGTTATGGATCTATCTTTGTACAAATGGGTCTTACTATTACTTATGAACTTATAATCGATTTATAACATGCCAACAATGGGCAATGCAAATAGGTTAGTGTTGTTTGAGAAAAACTTATCACTTTTCCTTTGACTTCTAATTGTAAATTGACTCCAACCTAGATGTTCATGTTAGGTCCTAACCAATCTAGATTTGGATGAACACTTCTCTAATCGTGGCTGCAAATCAATGTTGTCTTCCCTCATGTCAAGCTTGGTCCGGAGCATATCAAACATTGCCTCTTTTGATTGTTGACTCCATAGGGAAAGTGTGTTTGTTGACTTAGTTTTATAGTTTGATCTGGTATTTAAAACAAGATTTGAGACAGTGTCAAATTCAATCACACACAAGCAAAATAGTAATATCCTAGTTCATCCTAAAATGGTTACTTCTATTTAAATAAATAAATTAAAATAACTTTAAAAATATGTATTTTATCCATTAAAAATAAGAAGGAAATAACTTTTCATATATTTTATTTATCTATTAATTCTTATTGAGACTTGTTATTATTTTTCAAATAAATAAAATTTAAAAAGAGCATTACAAAAAAGAGTTTGAGTACAGAAATAAAAGCAAAGAATGAAAACTAAGGCCCGGTAATTTTCGGTTTTGAAATGTTATTTTAAACTCAAAATTTGTTCGGATAATTTTATTGTGAGTTTATATTTTACTAGTTTTAAAAATATTTTTTTACCATATTTATAAAATAATAAACATAGATTTTAGGATTTGGGAGGTGAGTTTTATTTTTTATTTCCTTCATCCAACAACAGCAGAGTCACCGATTACGTTCTCTAAAATTCACTCCCAAAAAACTCTATTTGATTCCACCGAGACCCTAACCCCCTTTCGACGAACGAATCGCAATCAGTTGCTCGCTCCTTCGATCCATTCTTGAAATTCTCGTTATCTCTCTTCGAACTCAAGCTCTCTCGCTCGCGATTTCTGCTTCTGCACCAATTTCTGCGGTTTCTCAAGGTAAGCCCTAAACCTAAACCTATCCTAGTTCATTTTATTGCTTCTTAATTTTCTCGCGCATTTCAAATTCATGTTTGTAATATTATTTACCTAGTTCGGGGTGGTTGTGACTGGATTTTGCAGATTTAGAGGTTCAAAGTGGTTCAGGATGTACTCTTTGCTTGTTAGGTTACAGGGCAACAGTGTTGGGGGGGGGGGGGGGGTTCAATCTTACGGTTTATTGGTATTCACAATTGTGTATGAATTGAGAACTGTAAATTTAAAAAATGCATATCACAGTTGCTCACATTGTTCTGTGGTGTACTCTTTATTGGCAATGAGAACACATCCCTTTTTGTACAGGCCACTGTAATATTATTTACTTACACAATTGAGATGCTGCTGTGAAGTCTTTTCTGAACTTCCCTTGAAGCATTTTCAAGACTTTTTTTGCATCCTTAATGATCACTAAACGATGTATAAGCTGATGTCATTGACTTGTTCCCCGTGAGTCCTATTGGTTTTATTAACTTTGCTAAGGAAATGTTGGTTGATTCATCTCGATTAGTTAGCTGAGGTGGCAGGTGGTTAGTATTTTAGGCAAATAATTTGCTTGATGCAAAGGGATATTTAGGAGGCTGGTGTGCTTGGAAAGTGAGGGTTGGGAATGTTGGGTTTGTTTTGTATGAAGCAGGGCAGACCGCTATGTTTGTCTCAAAGCTCTGTTTTTAGTTGGATAAAATCACTCTAAACCAGAATTTTATTCTTGGTTCCTATTAAATATCAATGTTAGTTGAGCTACAAGCTTTGTGCAATATAGTGAGTGTATTAGCATAGGTATGCTTTTACTAGATTGGCATAGCTATGCTTTGTTCATTGTTTTCGAAAATAGTTTTATATTGTTATTCAATCATAAATCACCGTTTGAATTACTTTAAGATAATTATTTTAAAAGTCATCAAACTTATCATACATGGTGGGTTGTGATTGAATGACTATGTAAAACTTTTTACACTGTCAATGTATAGCCCTTTTTCTCAAAATATATTTCTACATAGTTTTTTTTTAAGTGCAATGCAGTCTTTTATTTCTCAGATGGTGATGCTGAATTCATGTTATCTTTGCTCACAGGATGGTTATTGTTAGGAATTCTAGTTCTAAATATCTTCTGTAATTAATTTGAATTTAACAGTATTAATTCTCTTTGTAGCAACTGGCACCTGCTGATTGTTTTACTCCCATGTTACTTTTTTGTTTTCTCTTTTATGACTCTTTTTGATGTTCATTGTCCAATAATCGTTCTAGCTGTTATCCTAAATAAGTTGTTAAAACATGGATTTATGCATTGCCTCTTCAAGAAAGTAATGAATTTAATGTGTGTACACTCTTTTATTTCTTAGTTCTTATATCAATATACTTGCTGATTGTTATTGGAAATAGCAAACTATTCAGGAATATTACATTTGCTGCTTATCTTACAGTTTTGATGATTATGATGTTTTATTTATTTGTTTATTTTTATGTTGGGGGAAGAGAGGGGATTTAATGTTATAAATTCATTCATAATGTCATATTATATTAAAATCATAGAATGGTAGAAATGAAAAATAATAAAATGAAATGAAATCAATTCTGTTTTAATAAATTCAAAACATAATAATTAATTTCCAAATCCGTTTGAATCCCATTTCTTATAATGGGTACAAAACATGTGATTTGATTTCTAAATCATTTCAGTTCATTTCATTTATGTGTGTTCAAAATCAAATCATTTAGCATTTTAATGTTTCCAAATATGTCCTAATGGTTATAGTTATGGAGGAGCAATTCATACTTAGAGTTCCACCCAATGTGGCGGAGCGGATAGAGTATCTTCTGAATGAAAACAATGCTTCTTCATCAGAAGAGAAGTCACTAGATTTGTCATTTAGTGAGGATGGAAGAAGTGGTACATTTATGATTGGGAATGAACACTTCCCAGCTTCTCTATTGGATCTTCCTTGCGTTGTTGAATCCTATAAGACTTATGATGATAACTCTTTGATTAAGACTGCCGATATTGGCCAGGTCAGATTCAAATAATTCATTCATTCTTAATCATACTCTTTGATTCATATAACTATCTAACTGCTTACTGCATCCAACTAACAGATGATTATGGTGAGGGAATCTGGTGATGCTGCTCCAGATGTTATTGAGTACAGACATGGCCTCACTCCACCCATGAGAGATGCTCGCAAGCGTAGATTTCGCAGGGAGCCTGATCTTAATGTATACTTTTCATTCACATAACATAGACATTAACTTACCTCTCTGCCTATATATATATGCTCTCGTAAATAACTTTTTTTTATTCTTTTTCCTAATTTTCAGCCTGACCTTGTCTCCCGTGTTGAGAAAGATCTTCTCAAAATCATGGCTGGAGGAACAGCGGACAATCTTGATATCCTTACATCTTTGTTTGTCCGAAATAGCAATTTAGTAAAATTTTTCAATCCTTAAATACAAATCTATGACTCTTTGAACTGTTCACTTTAAAAAATGAGTAGTTATTGTGATCATTGTTGTTGCTTATTTCTTTCCCTTTTACTTGTTCCTTTTCTCACTTATAGACATATGGGTTTCATGGGATAAACTACTGTCAACTTTGGTTATTTCCTTGACTGAGATTCACATGTGGAAGCAGCTGAGCAAGAGGAAGGGGATGAGAATGCCCGAGGTACCAATAAAAAACCTGCACCTAAGCCTGCACCAAAACATGATGCTCCAGAGAATCTTACTAATGCAGGGGAACTTGACAGGAGTGATTCTGAGGAATCTGATGACTCAGTCTGACCAAATCAACTACCAAATGAATATTTATATCACAATGATGAAATGAAAGTCTGTATAGTATAACTTTTGCAGTTAAATCTGAATTCCATCCACTCTTAAAAATCTCATCTACACTAGATTTTCCATTGTAGGTGATTTGTATGTACTGTTCTGTATATTTTACAAATTATGCATTTTCTTGCCTACTGTTTTATGGTATACCTTTTTGATAGTTAACCTTTGAGGTCCTAATTTCCTCCGGATATATGAGTAAGGGTAAGCACGTGTTCAACTAAATCCATTCTGTTAGTTTTCCTTATCTAGGGCAGCATGAAGGATATGAAATTGGATGCTTTATAGGTTTCTTAATCTTGACTCTATGGAGGTTGGTTAGTGACCCACGGTTAAACCTTACTTTATTCCGGTCTTCAATACGAGGAAAAGAAAACCATTAATGATAGTTTAAAATATAGCCGTTGAATTTATATCCAATGGTTACTAATAATTAAAGTGTAAAATAAATATTTAAATAATTAGTTATGAGTGGTTGATATGTGGCTGTAGATGCTGCAAGCGGTAGATAATCCTCAAACTAGTTTGGATAGCCTGTTTTTGATCGATCCAGATCGTAAATGAAAATGTGTGTGGTAATAAAATATGTAGTTACGTTACATGCAAGTTTGGCATGAATTTTGAAACGTGGTTCATTTTTCTCTCTCCACATTCATCTAAAGTAAAAACACATCATTAAAGAAAGAATCCTCAGTCAGACGAGCTAAACCTCTCTTTAAAAAAGTTTTTTCCGTCTCTCTTTAGAAAGCACTATGTCAAAGAAGATTTCTCCTTCCTTGGGTGATTCCTAGTGGCTTTCGCCACCATGAGATGATGCCTCCACTGCTTGGGTTAATCTGTTTAAAGATAATAGAAAACCTTCTTAAGGCTTCACCTTACACTACTCATCAGTAACTCTTGAAGATGAAATCCAACTTGAGATGCAAGATGTCAAACCCCTTGAAGAGATTTGGGATTTCAGTTTGATAGGTTATGTTGCAGGACGCTTTCCAGGTAAGAAAACTCTCCTTGAAACTTGCCAAAAATGGGGAGTTAAGTACACTTATTCTGTTCATGAAAGTGGTTGGCTGGTTTTTAAGTTCGATGATGCAGAAAACATGAACAAGGTACTATCTAAGGGTCCTTACTTTATATTCTAGAGGCCTTTACTCCTGAAGGTCATGCCACCTTTTTTTGACTTTGGTAATGAAGAACTTAGTCGCATACCAATTTGGATGAAACTCCTAAATTTGCCTTTGAAACTTTGGAATTCTAAAGCTTTGGGTAAAATTTATCTAGAGTTGGAACTCTTCTTCGCACAGACCAGCTTATAACAACCTTAGGTTCTATTTCCTTTGCCAGAGCTCTTGTACAGGTTGATGCCTCTAAAGATCTCATTGAGGAAGTTCATTTTAAACTTCCTAACGGTTGTTCTTGTATACAAAAAATTGAGTATGAGAACATTCCTATTTTTTGCAGAAACTGCAAAATGATTGGGTTTTCTTTGAAAAACTGCAAAGCTTCAGGTGGAGTTAAGTAGGTTAATAAGAAAACTCAGCCTATAGTGATAGAAAAGATTGGCCATACATCAGCAGTGATTGACCCAACCACAATTTCTAACCATCCTTTGAAGCAACCAGCTGCTTCTGAGGGTAGCTCCCTACCTTGAAAATAGTATGAACAACACACAAGAACCAAGAGGGGGGGGGGGGGGGGGGATGAATTGATTGTTCTTGGTCAATTAATTTTTTTTAAATAATCAGAGTTAAAAGGGATCGTATCACAAAACAATCGTTGAATACTTTCAATCAATTAAACTCCAATCTTTAAAGAATGCAATGACAACAAAATATTTCTGTTGATTATGAAAAGTTATACCAACGAATGACAATTAATAACCACAAGAAAAGATAAAGAAGAAGTAATCAACACCAAGATTTATACTGGTTCACTTCTCAATCTAGAGAAGCTACATCCAGTTCTCCTAACCAACTAGTTAGAAATTCCAGTAATAGCAATCTATTTCTTACAAGCTTATACAATCACTCTCAATCAGACCTAGATTAAGAACAAAAAATCTAACTCCCTTAGACTCTCTGTGATCAAGACATAGAGAACACCCTTCTCTACTCTTCCCTCTAGAAATACCTATTCTATACAAACTTTAAGAAAGACTATTAATCTAGTTACACAACCCAGAAATTCTAAAAATAATTACAACCAAAGTAGTATGGAGAGAAACAACCTGATGATCCACTACAGATGAATGCAAATGATTACCAAACTTGAATCAAGGTTGAAAGAGAAATCTCAGAACATTCTCTTCAAGTTCTTCTTTAGAAAGTTGCCCAAAAAGAAATACTCTCAAGCAATCTTGAAGCTTGAGGATTTGAGGGTCTAACACAGAATAACTCATAGTATCTTTTCTCTCTTAAGAAAGGTTATGAAATTTGTCGATATTTCGTTGTTGTATTTGGTTAAAATAAGCAATATCTATTTATAGAAAATTATTTTAACTATCAATAATCGATTAAATCACTTATGTAATCGATTAAAGTATTCTTGAGCTTTCTAGAGAAGATTTATGAACAATGTAATCGATTATTACAAGAAGCCATATTCAAAGTCGTTACCAAGTAATCGATTACCACATGCTGTAATCTATTATTACAAGAAGTCCATTCTGTGATTATGAATAGGTAATCGATTACCACTTACTGGTAATTGATTAAACCAGTGAGAACATATTTTTCCAAAACTTGAAACATTGAGTACTTGGCTTTTTATGCATTAATGAAAACCTTGTGTTTAAGAAAATCTTTTTATGAAACTTTTTCTTTTGTGAAAACATGAATGCAAAAAATATGAATGAGTTTTATGAAATGGATCATAGGAGGCATCACTTAGACATACACAAATTACATATGCCATTCAATTGAATTGGCATGTAAAATCCTAAACATTTCAATGTCTAAGAACCTCAACTTCTTGATCCTTTCTAGCTCCCCCTGAGACTAACACACCTGACAATGAACTGTGGCAACCAATAGTTGCTGCAAATGAACCAAAAGCCATTTCCTTGCAACCTACAACTAATGATGAGGGGTTTGTTCTTCCAAAAACCAAAATTAGCAAGAAAGTGCCCATGAAACAACCATTGCCAAGAAAAGAGGACCACGATAAGGAGGTTCAAATTGAACTAGAGAAGCGGACCACAAACAATCTCAAGAAACATGTTGGGAAGGTATCTTCCCATCTTACCCAATGATTATCTCTTCTTGGAATATCAGAGGCTTCCACTTGCCTTTGAAGCACCAAGGGATGCAACATTTCCTTAACAGTAAGGGTGTGGATGTCATTGCAATTTTGGAAATGAAACTTGATGGTATCTCTGTTACCGATATAATGCAGAGAAAATTTGTTGACTGGGATTTTACTCATAATTTTGATTCCCAAAATACTGGTCGGATTTTGGTTCGGTGGACGTCTAATCATGTGAATCTCAATGTGTTAGAATCGTATGCACAAGTTATCCATTGTTCTATGAAGTGCAAAGTCACAAGCAAGCAATTCCATGTTTCCTTTGTCTATGGATTACATTCAGTAACTGCCAGAAGACCTCTTTGGGATTCTCTCAGCTCCTTTGGTTCTTCTCTGGACATTACCTGGCTTTTGATGGAGGATTTCAGTAGTGTTTTGTCTCCCTAAGGCCGTATCAATAAGTCTCCCATTACAGCCTATGAACTTCAAGATTTCTCCAACTGTTACAATGAGCTTATCCTTGAGGGTCTGAATAGCCACAGATCTTCTTTCTCTTGGACAAATGGAAAGGTTTGGAGCAAGCTAGACCGATCTCTTTGCAACCTGTAGTGGTTGGATTTATTCCCTTTCTCTTCTGCGGAGATTGCTAATATTGAATCCATTTTTGATCATGCTACTATAACTGTGGTTACAGATCAAGTTTTCCTTAGAGGTATTGTTCCTTTTAAATTTAGTAATTATATTGCTAATCATGCATCTTTATGTGCAATTGTTACAGATCATTGGATTTATAATTATTCTGACTTGAAAATGTTCACTATTTGTCAAAAGCTGAAGGCTTTTAAAGGCCCCTTAAAGACTATTTATAAACAGGAATTTAGCAACATCTCTAATCATGTGGCTCAAGCTGAGGGTGATTACAATAATCAACTTCTTCTTCTGCAACATAATCCGATGATGCTAATCAATTGAGTAAGATGAATCTTAGCAGAAGCTTTGTTATTCAACTTCGAAAAGTTGAGAACAGAACTTTGTCCCAACTTGTGAGAATAAATACCTTGTGCAAGCTAACAAATGTTCCAAGTTCTTTCATGCTTTGATTAAGAGAAACAGAAACAAGAGATTTATTGTTGTTATTTTTCAGAACTTTAATGGTCATACTTCTACATCCCAAATGGAAATAACTAGCGATTTTGTTGACCATTTCAAAAATCTCCTTGGATCTGTTGGACAGACTATTGATGCATCCCATGTTATATGTGATTCTGGTCCAAAGGTGGATCCTGACTGCTTTGAGTCTCTTCTGAGTCCAATCTCTAAGCAAGATGTCTGGAACATTATTTTTGGGGTGGGCAACAACAAATCTCCAAGCCTTGATGGTTTCAATGCTTTCTTTTTCTAAAAGGCTTGGAATATCATTGGGGACGACATTTTTGAAGCTGTCAATGAATTCTTTTCATCTGGTAAGCTTCTTAGGCAAGCAAACCATGCTTTGCTTGCCCTCATTCCCAAATCTGATAATGCCTCTCAAGTGAATCACTTTAGAGCGATTGCTTGCTAAGCAACATTTAGTATAAAATCATCTCCAAGCTTTTGGCTAATTGAATCACTCCCATCCTGGAAAAGATTGTTAGTGACACCCTGTTTGCCTTCTTAAAAATTAGAAACATAATTGATAATATATTTCTTGTCCAAGAGCTTCTTCGAAATTATTCTCGAAAGAGGACTTCATAAAACTTATGATTCTGTACCCTGGAAATTTCTTGAGTGGATTCTTAAAGTAGTGGGTTTTCCCTCTCAGTTTTGCTCCTAGATTATGAAGTGTGTCACTTCCACCTCTTTTAGTGTGGTTGTGAATGGCTCAATCCATGGGCATTTCAAAGGGCAGCGTGGCTTGAGACAAGCAGACCCCCTTTCCCCTTACCTGTTTGTGCTCTGCTTGGAATATTTTTCTCGAGATCTTAAGTGCCTGAAGGATGGATATTCTTTCAATTTTCATCCCTCTTGTGCTACTGTTAATGTGACTCATCTAGCTTTTGCTGATGATATTATGTTATTTTCCAGAGGTGACTTACCTTATGTTACAACCATCTTTGAGATGCTTAAGAATTTTTGTGTTGTTTCTGGTTTGTCCATAATTAATGAGAAATCAACCATTTATTCAGTAGATATTGACAAAAATGCTCTCTTACATTTGCTCGACCTTATTGGTTTTAGCATTGGATCCTTTCCTTTCTGCTACTTGGGTCCCTCTCCTGTCATTCAGGTTGAATGTTTGCCACTATGCACCTCTTCTATCCCAAATCTCTAGGTTTGTTCAGGGTTTGAATAGAAAGACTATGTCTTATGCTGGCAAACTGAAACTTATTTGTGCAGTTATCCAACGTACAATCAATTTTTGGATAGGAGTTTTTCCGCTGCCAAGTTCAGTTCTTGACTGAATCAATGCCTATTGCAGAAATTTCTTGTGGGTAAATCTAAGTTGGGAAAAAAGAAACCATTAGTTGCTTTGAAATAAGTGTGTTACCCTAAGAAAGAGGGAGGTTTGGGCCTGTTTTGTCTTCAATCTTGGAATCAAGCACTTCTTTCTCGTATTCTCTGGGACCTTCATTCAAAGAAGGATTCCTTATAGGTCCGATGGGTGCATCACTTTATTTTGAAGGAGGCACAGTTTGGGACTTCCACAGCAGAGGTTCAGATTTTATTTTCCTGAAAAATATTGCATCAATTCATGATTTGATAATCATTAGAGAGGGCCATGTGGATAATGCAAAACATTTGCTTCATGCCTGGATTCACAATGACCAATTTCTTGTAGGAAAAACTTATGAATGCTTGTGATCCAAGAGGCCACTTGTTCACTGGTTCCTTGTTGTTTGGAATTCAGTTATTCCTCCAAAAATTTCTTTCATTTTATGGCTTGATACCAAGAAGAAACTGCTTACGCTTGATAAGGCTGAATTCCTAAACAAAGGCTCCCTCTGCCCTCTTTGTCACATGGAATCGAAGAGCATTGACCATTTATTTTTCTCTTGCAACATCTCTCTTAGAATTTGGGGCAGCATACGTGATTGGTTTCCCTTCCATAGGCGGACTATCTCACTACAAGGTTCTATTAACAACCTTATTCATGGACGTGCAATCTCTAGCCTTTTGGGAAAAATATGTTGCTTGGCTTTAGCCACTATTGTCTACTACATTTGGATGGCTAGGAATTTACGTCTTTTGAGAATTCACCTCTTTTTGTAAAAGGATGTAAGTGACAAGATTAAATTTCTTGTCTATAGACACATGCATTTGTTGCATCTATAATACGCACATGCACTTGGTGCATTTGCTATAGGCAATTGCACCTATTGCATATGTCTTTCTGATTTTTTGGCTATGGGGTATGCCCCATTTCTTGTGTATATTATTTGGGTTAATATAATTTTACATTTTTCCCAAAATAAAAACACATCATTAACATGAATTTGGAATGGATGTGGCTTTATAACGTTTCAAACACGAAGTTGTAAAATATGTGTGTATGTGGAGAAAGTCATTTAGAAATGAAACTCACTACTCATAAATTGACTACATTTGTATGTGAACAACAATGACAGTGGTTTCTCGTAGGCCTAATCTCTCGTTTGGCTTCTCCAGCTAAAGCACTAAATTTCTTCAACTATCTATCTAGAGAATATAAGCTACAATGATCCCAAATAGACAATACAAGATCGCACAGAGATCCGAACAAAAAGTATGGACCAAAAAAACAATTGATGAAATTGCAATGTATAACCATGTGACCTTCTGGTCATGACAACACCAAAGCAAAAAATACACTAATAAACGATATCAAATACTAAAGTGTGGACACTTGTATGTTCAAACCAGCTCCAATTGAATTTACAGGTCCAAGTCCAAATGCTGTAGAAGATATGTTTTCCATATGCACAGACCAATAATTAAATGATGATCACTGATGGAGTGCCTTTAGTTAAATATTTTTCTATCATTCTTAGCTTATTTGACTTCTCTTGGACTTTTATTTTCCCATTCTAATTCAGTTTTTGCCTTAGGCAAGTTAGTGGACTTAATTGCTAATTGTTGCGTATTTTCGAATTTTATGCTCACTTGACGTATCTGCCTTGTACAGGATCTACAGAGCTCTACGGAACTCCGAACTGAGTGTTCTTGTAGTCCTTGGAAAGATAACGAAAAGATCTACAGTTTTTCCAGAAATAAGCCAAGGTCAATTCTATCATTTGGAGGGTCATTTTAAGTCAGAACCACTACACTTGTATTTTGGACTGCGAGTTGGACTTTTATTGGTGTAAATAACATAAATAATTAGAATTGATGGGTTGTTCATAGCCCATTCTTTTCTTCAGACTTAGTCACTATATATTAGTGACATTAGGAAGAATTAATACTTTACATTTCATTTTGCAAAAAAACAGTTTTACATTTCTCTTTTTAAGTTTTTAGAATCAAAACCCTTTCTCTTATCTCTCAACTGTTCTTCCTTGTTCTTCATTTTCGTTTTCCCTTCTTCCATTTTTGTTCACTTATTTCATGGGGCTTTCATTGATGATGATCATGGAAGGCTAAATAATCAATCAATCCAAGGATCCAACCCAAGCAAGAGAAGAATTTGAGTTCTGGTTTGGTATTTCGAATTCTGTGTGAATGTTCACTTTCTCCTTCAATTGCTATTCTGTTTTCATGATTATGAATGTGTTTAGGATTGAAAGCAGATTAGGTTATGGATTCATTTCCTAATTTCGAATATAAATCACAGATTAATTGGATGATATTTCAATTAGGGTTGTGGTTTCAATTAATTTAGGGGTTAATTCGATTGAACTACTTCTAATGAAATTGAATGAACTTTCACAATAGGATAAATTTCTGAGAACGATGATGATTCGAATAGCTTGGTTTGGTGAATTGGATTGATGCTCTTTAATCTGTTTTACATTACTTGTTATCAATTATGTTATCTTCTGCATTGATCTTTAATCGTAGTTTGTGTTTTTACAATTTTTACTTCACGCCTGCAAATTGTTCGACAAAAATCCCCTTTACTATTAGTAGTGAATTGAAGATAGAACCATATTGATAGTGTCTTTGAGTCGACCTAAGTTAATCTTGTGCTACAGAATTAGCGTAGTTTAATTGTTTTGAAGCCACATGACAAACGCTTATCAAAACTGGCGCCGTTGCCGGGGACACGGTTCATTGTGTGCTAGCTTTAATTCACTGTAAATAGTTCACAGTACTAGTAATATATATATATATATATATATATATATATATATATATATATATAAAGTTACATTCACAGCATATTTACATTTTGCTGCACAACCACACTTTGTTACATAATTGCATGATTGTTCTTGTTCATTATGAAGTGTGGATGATGTGGTTTCATGTGTGCTGTAAAAAAAACAGATAAAAATAGGAAAAAACAGAGCAAAAAATAGAGGAGTAGTAGGATAAGAATTTGCGTAGTGTAGTTGTGTTTATTGTGCAATTTGTTGTCCAGAATTTTTCGATCCTGTGGAGTTTTGCTTTGAAACTTGGTATCCAAAGTTTATCCCACATTCTAAGCAAAACTAACCCCTTTAAGGGTTTGGTGTGGGTTAAAATTGGCAAATTCGACCTCTAAGTAGGAGTTTTAACATTGTTTTAATAATTTGTGCAGAGACATTTTGGTCATTTCACAGCAAACTATCTCGGAATAGGCTGAAATTTTCCCAGAATGTGGAGAAAATTAATACATCAAGGTGACTCTATAAGGGACGAACATAGTCAGGAGGGGTCCAAATTGCCAAATTCGATGATCTAGACCACTTTTGAATTTATTTTGTGTTTTCATGATTTTTAAAAATCACCAAAAAATCACAAAAATCAAGCATGATTTATAGATATTTACTGTGGTGTTTTTAAATTTTTTTAAAATTGTTTAGGACAGTTTTCCATTTTCTATTTCATTTCAGCAGATATTGTGAATAGTGTCTTGGTAGAGTAGCTGTCTGACATTTCTGTGTTTTTGTTTCTTATGAGTTGAACTGTGCATGACTAGGTCCACATTATGTGACTTGCATTCATATGATCCTGAGATAGATATGACATTTCACAGATTAAGCAGAAATAATATCAGTCTAGATGAATTTGATAGTGTAGTCCTAGATAGTAGTGTAGTGTTTTCTGAGTCTTCTATTTCTGAATCTATTTCCAATTCTGCACATCTTGATTCTGAAATTTTTGCTGATACAATGGCTGATAACATCCTAACTCTTAAGGAATTGGCTACACCTGATGTTGTTTACCAACCTTGGTGTATTCAATATCCTGAGACCAAGGTTAGTTATGAGCTAAAATCTAGATTGATCCATTTGCTTCCAAAGTTTCATGGTCTTGCAGGTGAAGGTCCACACAAGCATCTTAAGGAGTTTCATGTAGTGTGTTCCACCATGCGACCACATGACATTCATAAGGATTATGTCAAGATGAAGGCATTTCCTTTTTCACTGGATGGTGTGGCCAAGGACTGGTTGTACCTTCAACCAGATCCTATCAACACTTGGACAGATATGAAGAGAAGATTTCTGGAGAAATTCTTTCCAGCATCCAGAACAACATCCATCCGGAAGGAGATTTGTGGTATAAGACAACTAGCTGGGGAGACATTGTATGAGTACTGGGAGAGATTCAACAAGCTGTGTGCTACATGCCCTCACCATTAAATCAGTGAGCAATTATTAATTCAGTATTTTTATGAAGGTTTAATGTTGATGGACAAGAGTATGATAGATGCAGCTAGTGGAGGCGCTTTGATGGACAAGACCCTTCTTGCTGCAAGGCAGTTGATTTCTAACATGGCAGCCAATTATCAACAATTTGGTACTAGAGGTGTTGCTACATCCAAGGCTGCAAATGAAGTTTCTATTTCTATGGTTACTGATAACCAGAGGTTGGAGAATAAATTGACAGAGTTGACATCCCTTGTGAGGTAGCTTGCCATTGGTCAACAACAGAATGTGATGGCAGCCAACCAACCAAGACCTTGTGGTATCTGATGTGCGCCTGATCATCCAACAGATGCATGTCCCACTCTCCAAGAGACAGAACAAGCTGCTGAAGTTTCTGCCATATAACCTGGACAACCATTTAGACCTCAACAGCAGTATAATCCTTACTCCAGTACTTATAATCCTGGTTGGAGAGATCATTCGAATTTGAGGTATGGTCTTATTCCACCACAACAGCAGCAGCCCTTCAGACCTCCACAACAACACTTCCAGCTTACACCACTAAATACCAACCTCCCCTATTCAGACAATAGCCACAGTTCCAACAACCTACACCTACACCTGCACAAACTGTACAGACCAGTTCTGGACCTTCTTTGGAGGAATTGATGAAGCAAATGGCCACCACCAACCTTCAGTTTCAACAGAATGTCAGTGCCACCATCCAAGACCTCCAGACTCAGATTAGACAGTTAGCTACAACTGTCAACCAGATGCAACAACAAGGTTCTGACAACATTCCAGCACAACCAGTGATTAATCCAAAGAGTGTGAATGCCATTACCTTGAGGAGTGGCAAGGATCTTTCAGATTCAATAGTTGTTGGTGCTAAATCAGATTCTACACCAAAACATACTCCTATAATTCCTCTACTTTTCCTTCTAGATCCATTTCTGCAAAAAAAGTGGAATTTGATTCTGATTTGCTTGATATTTTCAGGAGGGTTGAAGTCAACATTCCCCTATTGGATGCCATCAAACAGATTCCGAAATATGCAAAGTTTTTGAAGGATTTGTGCACTCATAAGAGGAAGTTGAAGGGAGATGAGCAAGAATGTATCTGCACTCATACAGGGCAAGACTGTTGATTTCATGCCACTATCCATCTTGCCATAGAAGTGCAAGGATCTTGGCACTTTCACTGTTCCATGCACCATTGGAGGTATTACTTTTGCAGATGCCATGTGTGATCTTGGAGCCTCCATTAATGTCATGCCCACATCAGTTTACAAATCATTACATCTTGGTGATTTGAAACCCACTGGTGTTGTCATTCACTTAGCCAACAGGAATGTTGCGCTTCCACTTGGACTTATTGAAGATGTGTTGGTACGAGTTAATAATTTGATTTTCCCTGTGGATTTTTATATTTTGGATATGGAGAATGAGTCTTCTAGCCATGGTTCCACATTGATCCTAGGGAGACCATTGTTGATGACAGCCAGGACCAAAATTGATGTGTATGCAGGAACTTTGTCCATGGAGTTTGGTGATGACGTTGTCCAGTTTAACATTTTTGAGGCCATGAGACATCCTGTAGAGGAACATTCTGTCCTTCTTCTTGATATCATTGATGTTGCAGTAGATAATATAGATATTTCTGATTTACTTTCTGATTTTGATCTTGGTTCTTGTAATTGTACCTGTGATGATTCTGCTGTTGCATGTAGTATTTGTGCGGAGATTTCCTCCGCACTTCACTCTGATTGTGTTGCAGCTACAAATACAGGTTCTGAGCCTACTATCCCATTTCCCTCAGCCCCCAGTCTTTCCTTGCCTTCCACCATTTAGCCACCTTCCTTGGAGCTGAAGTCACTACCTGAGCACCTCAAATATGCATATTTAGATGATGCTCAGAAGTTTCCAGTCATCATATCTAGTAGTCTATCACTTGAGCATGAAGAGAAGTTGTTGCATGTTTTGAAAGGCCACAAGAAGGCCATTGGATGGACCCTTGTTGACCTTCTTGGCATTAATCCTTCTATATGCATGCATCGAATACTTTTGGAGGATGATTCTAGGCTGGTGAGGCAGCCACAGAGGAGGCTGAATCCCACTATTCTGGATGTGGTGAAGAAGGAAGTGACAAAGCTACTAGTTGTAGGGATCATCTATCCCATCTCAGATAGCACTTGGGTTTCGCCTGTCCAAGTGGTTCCTAAGAAGTCGAGTCTCACAGTTGTGAAAAATCAAGATAATGAGCTGATTCCGACTAGAGTGGCCAACAATTGGTGAGTTTGCATTGATTGCAGGAGACTCAACCAGGCCACTCGCAAGGACCATTTCCCTTTTCCCTTCATTGATCAAGTTTTAGAGAGGTTGGCAGGTAAATCACATTATTGCTTTCTTGATGGTTTTTCTGGTTACATGCAGATTCATATTGCACCAG
>CM023957.1:23509029-23520271 GCA_013407115.1 Glycine latifolia
ATTATTTAGCCTTTCATTGATGATGATCATGGAAGGCTAAATAATCAATCAATCCAAGGATCCAACCCAAGCAAGAGAAGAATTTGAGTTCTGGTTTGGTATTTCGAATTCTGTGTGAATGTTCATTTTCTCCTTCAATTGCTATTCTGTTTTCATGATTATGAATGCGTTTAGGATTGAAAGTGGATTAGGTTATGGATTCATTTCCTAATTTCGAATATAAATCATAGATTAATTGGATGATATTTCAATTAGGGTCGTGGTTTCAATTAATTTAGGAGTTAATTCGATTGAATTGCTTCTAATGAAATTGAATGAACTTTCACAATAGGATAAATTTATGAGAACAATGATGATTCGAATAGATTGGTTTGATGAATTGGATTGATGCTCTTTAATCTGTTTTACATTACTTGTTATCAATTATGTTATTTTTTGCATTGATCTTTAATTGTAGTTTGTGTTTTTACAATTTTTACTTCACGCCTGCAAACTGTTTGACAAAAATCCCCTTTACTGTTAGTAGTGAATTGAAGATAGAACCATATTGATAGTGTCTTTGAGTCGACCTAGGTTAATGTCGTGCTACAGAATTAGCGAGTTTAATTGTTTTGAAGCCACACGACAAACGCTTATCAATCACATGCTTAATGGACAAGGTTATTTACTAAACATTTCAGAATATTTTGATATATGTTCTAATTTTTAATAAAGTCAAGTTTAGGCAGGCTACAGACCATAATCACAATCTCATTCATATAGTATATATAATATAATAATAGAAACCATCACCACTCACTCTTCAAGATTAAGCTTATATCTTTGCCTTACACGACTTTGAAACTTGATAATACATTTGTTCCACAGCTCCCAACTGACTTAGTGTTTTGTTGTTTTTGGGTTTTATGAGAGTAGAGCAAAAGATATTAATGTTCAGGGAAGCTAACAATATTTTCATTAAAACAACTCTATATAAAGAGCATAAAAATCATGTCAGTTACTTCCCTTAATTTTAGGCATAACAATAACATTTAAAATTTTAAAAATTAGAATCTGTAACTCCTAAAATCTGAAATGTGGACAAAAGGAAACAAACTCCTAAGAAATAGAAAGGAAACTTATGTACATTGGTAGCTGTTATTGGCACACTGCAACAAAGTGTTCAATTCAGTAGGCACACTAATCTTTCAGCAACTCATCTACCTTGGTTAACCAAATGATATAAATATCAGGGGAGAACATAACAAAGTGGACCTGAAATAAAAATTTAAACGTAATTACATATTCTAAAACCTTAATCACAGAAGCATCATCTTATAGATACAAAGTTTATCAATCAAAATCCAACCTTTCAAATAAAGCAATAGGTTACCTTGACTCATCTCATAATTCTATAGTATTTACAGGTGCAAGGATATTTGGATTTAAATAAATGCTATCTTTCCTGAAAAGTTACAAAATAGGAATGGATTTTATTTTTAAACAAAATATATTTGAAAAGTTCTGAAATAGTAATTAACATAATTTTGAAATAAAATCCTTTGCAAAGTTGTTTAAAAATAATATTTAATTTTTTAAAATATTTTAACTTTGCCTATGTGTGCTTGCATGCATGGCCTGTCCCAAGCCAGGATAAAGGAGGAGGGTTGACGTCAGATGTTGCGAACCGACCATCAAAATAGCTATATTTATGAGATGAACCATTATGATATTTTGTTCGAGTGTACCATTCACAGCGACATATCACATCGGACCCTGGGTGTAGCAAAAAATGGGCTAGGCTCTTGCCACAAGGCAAGGTGCTGCATCGGTCTCGGGATGTAGTGATAAGTAAGCTAGGTTCCTTGCCTCAAGGCAAGGAGTCAGGTCTTCACCTGGATTTGGTGACAAGTAGGTCAGAGTTCCAACATGCAGATGGCAAGCGTCGCAGGCAAACACCACCCAGTGGTTAAGGATGCAATTGGGAAGCTGGAACATAGGAACCTTAATGGGTAAGCTGAGGGATTTAGCAGATGTTTTTGTCAAAAGAAAAGTGAGTATTGTTTGTTTGCAAGAAGTGGGTTGGAGAAAAGGCCAAGAAAGTGGATGACATCGGTTTCAAGTTATGGTATACAAGTATAAACAAGAGTCAAAATGGTGTTGGAATTATGATCAATAGAAGTTTCAGAGATAAAGTCATTGATGTCAAAAGGAAAGACAACATGATTATGATGATTAAGCTTGTAGTGAGTGATTTAATTTTAAATATCCTGAGTGTGTATGCACCCCAAGTTGGACTGCACTCAACTGATAAGAACAAATTTTGGGAAGACTTGGAGGAGGTTTTGAGAGGGATACCACTAAATGGTCATGTTGGTAAAAGCAGTGGAGGTTTTGGCTATGGGACGACAAATGAGGCTGAAAAAGATATCTTGAACATTACACTAGCCTACGATTTGATGCTAGAGAACACCTTTTTCCAACAAAAGGAATCTCATCTTATCGCTTACCATAGTGGCCAAAATTGTAGTCAATTTGATTTCTTTATGGCTAGAAGAGAATATAGAAATGCTTGTATCAATTGCAAGGTCTACCTTGGAGAGTGTGTCTCTACACACATAAACTAGTAGTTCTAGAGGTTTGGTTGAACAAAGTACTTAATATGAGGAAGAGGGCTCAAAACCTAAGGATATGATGGCGACAGCTAAAGGGGAAAAACAAATAGAGTTCAAGGAAAACATGTTGCATGAAGGATCGTGGGAGTCTGTTGCAGAAGCAAATGAAATATGGAATGAGATGACTATGTGTATCCAAAATGTGGAAATGGAGGTGCTGGGAGAAAGCAAAGGAAACATGGGGATGAAATAGAGTGGTGCAAGAGGCAATTAATACACATGAAGTTAATGAGGCTTTAAAGAGGATGAAGAATAATAAAGATTTGGGACCCAATGGTGTCCCTATGGAAGTATGGAGAGGCCTGGGGGATGTGGCAATAAAATGGCTAACCAATCTTTTCAATAAGATTCTTCAAACAAATAAAATGTCTGATGCTTGGAGGAAAAGTATGTTTGTGCCTATTTACAAAAACAAGGGAGATATCCAGAATTGTTCTAACTATAGAGGTATTAAGCTTATGAGCCATACTATGAAGTTGTGGGACAGAGTTATTGAACATCGCTTGAGGACAGAGACCAAGGTTTCTGTAAATCAATTTGGATTTATGCCAAGAAGATGTACCATGGAAGCCATTTGCTTGATGCGACAATTAATGGAAAGGTATCGAGAAAAGAAGAAAGACTTACATATGGTGTTCATAGATCTTGAGAAAGTATATGATAGTGGGCTCTTGAGAAGAAAAAAATATCATTAAAGTATGTAAATGTGATTAAGGATATGTATGATTGGGCTACCACATGTGTGAAAGCTTGTAATGGAACATCAAGTTATTTTCCTATCACAATAGGTGTACACCAAGGTTTGGCTCTTAGTCTTTATCTCTTTGCATTAGTGATGGATGAATTAACAAAAGATATTCAAGAGGAAGTTCTGTGGTGTATGCTTTTTGTAGATGGTATTGTACTTGCTGATGAGGCCAAAAACTATGTTAATAGGAAACTTGAATTGTGGATAAGAACTTTGTAGTCAATAGGATTCACATTAAGCCAGAGCAAGACTGAGTATATGAAGTGTGAGTTTTCCCTGGTAAGAGATTGTGATCAAGACCTCGTGCATCTACTTAGTCAAGAGGTACCCGAGAAATATGTTTTTACATACCTGAGATTAATCTTGCAAAAAGGTGGAGAGATTGATGAGGATGTAAATCATAGAATTAGTGTAGGGTGGATGAAATGGCGGAGTGTATCTGGATTTTTATGTGACTGCAAAATTTTTCTTAAGCTAAAAGGAAAATTCTATAGAACAACTGTAAGACCTGTAATGTTATATGGAGCTTAACGTTGACTAATATACATAGGCAACATGAGCATAAAATAGGGGTAGCAGAAATGAGGATGTTAAGGTAGATGTGAGGTCATACGAAGATGGATAAGATAAGAAATAAAGATATTTGAAGAAAGGTAGCAGTAGTACCAGTGAGTGAAAATATTAAGGAACATAGATTGAGGTGGTTCCAGCACGTAATAAGATGACCCATGGATGCTCTCGTATGAACAAAAGTTTGTTACCAAGAGCTCGACACAAAGATAAATAGAGGTAGACCGAAACATACTTGGGGAAAAGTAGTTAAATAAGACTTAATGGAATGAGATACAGATTGGCAGGCGGTGTGTCTTAGGACGAAAAGGAGAAAAACTATAAGCTTGGTGGAAGGTTAGATTCGTTGTTATCTCTATGTTCTACATGGTCCTTTTTTAGTCATTTTATTCTTCATCTCCTCTCTCCTTATTTCCCCATTTTTTTCTTTTATCTTATTTTCTTTTCTTTTATTCTTATTTTCCCTTGGCCTTCCTCCTCCCCTTCCATTTTTTTTCCAACCTCCTCATATCTATCATAGGGTTCATCTACCACCAACCCTAATTATCCTGGGTTAAAGGTGTTGTTGATGTTGGTATCTAAGATTCCATTCAAATCTGGTTAGCTTTAATTGGATTTAATTACTAAATCATATCAAATAAATTCCCTTTTTCAATGGTTCCAAGAATAGTGGAGTTAAAGTAATCATAGGGCTGCACTAGGGTCTTAAATTTGTCAAACTTCAATGAAACTCAAAGGCAAACTCGTAGTCATATCAAAATTCAGACCAAATATGTAATGTCTTGCCTCCTTAAAGTCATTTGGAAACTCTCTAATGGTAGAAATTGCTACTGTAGCAGCTTCACCATAAGGGTATCTAAAACAAAGCGATGTTATACAATTGTAATGAAAGTGTTGGGTCTATTAAAAAATCAAAGGGAACATTAGATTTGAGAGCCAACATATTGAAATTATTAGGTTTAAGAACATATTATATTAGTCACTATAACAAAAAGCATAGCTATCATACCATATTAAATAGAAAGGTATTGTGTTATGATTTTTTCGAGTATTTTGTTTTGTTTTGTTCCAATGATCAAACATGAATACCCATGCCAGAAATAACTTTACTTACAATTCCGTCATAAATACAATTACATCTCAGGCTATGCTGCTAACCTTAAGTTTCACACTAGTCTTCTCTTGCCACATGACCAATATTGATGATGATCAACATATGAAAAATGAGTAAATTAGAAGGGTATGGGGTGTTTGTTAGCATAAACCTACCCACAGACACCACATGATATGGCTGAGAATGCTTTATACTGAATGTTGTTTTCTTTTGCAACCCTTGAAGTATTCTTGGAAATCAATTAGACAATACAAATGTGTCAATCAAGTGTAATGACAATGAACCAAAACACAAAATAGAGACCAAACTATTTCAATTCAAAAACTATTAAGCACATCTGCATATGCTAAAGTAGAAGAACTCACGATGTGATCCTTGCTTCCCCTGTTGAGCACCAAACTCCGGGCCTAACTGTAGGGACAACACGACATGCTTGGGTTAGGCTTCCTACACTAATTATTTTTCTTATACACCCAGCAAATTTAGTTTATTCCAATAATGCCCTTCATCTATTCTTTTTGTTAAAAGTGATACACCCAACGATTTTCTTCATTTTTGTTTGTTGGCTCGTTCTTCAGTTGTGGTTTTTGATTTCGTGATTTGGTGTTGTTGTTTTTGTGGTGGCAGAGGTAGTGTTCATTCATGGTGGTTGGTTGGTTTGGGTTCATTGGAGGTACGTTTATGCACCTAGCATTGTCACAATCAGTATATCCTATACGGATTGCTAATTCGTATGAGTAAATTTTTTTGTAATTTTTCTTTAAAATTGTTTTTTTCTTCTGTTATAAATGTTTTTTAATTAATGTATTTGTGAAGTTGTATAATTTGTTGTATTCCAAAAAATGTATTGATGAGTACTGAATTCATATGTAGTTTGTTAATGAACATTTATTTTTAAATTGTTTGTTAAGATGGACAGAGTGGATGTATGACAGTATTATATCTGAAGAAATTAATATGACTGAAGACAATAGAGGCGCACCTTCTGCGTTGAAAATAACAAGTGTTTAGTTGATTATTCTAATGCCTTCAATACTTCAGAGGAATTTATATCATATTGTATTGACAAAGATTTAGTACAAACGATGACTAGCACTAGAAAGTGTGGTTGTCCTTTTAAGTTGCGAGCAAAACCAGTCATAGCTAGTGAAGGCTGGATGGTGAAGTTAATATGTGGGACTCATAACCATCGTTTGGCTAAGTCATTGTCTGGACATCCATATGCTAGTCGTTTGACTGAGGATGGGAAGCTTATTGTTGCTGAAATGACAAAGTCAAGGGTTAAACCTAATAATATTCTTCTAACTTTAAAGGATCATAATCTGAAAAACTGTACAACAATGAAGCAAGTCTACAATGCTAGGTATGCGTACCGTACTTCTATAAGAAGCAATAATACTGAAATGCAACAATTAATGAAGCTTCTTGAACACGATATGCATATCCATTGGCATAGACTTAAGGATGAAAATGTTGTACGTGACATATTCTGGTCACATCCGGATGCAGTGAAACTGATAAATGCCTATCATTTGGTATTCCTCATAGATAGTACATACAAAACAAACAGGTTCAGACTCTCTCTCCTGGACATTGTTGGTTTGACACCTATTGGGATGATATTTCCAGTTGCTTTTGCGTATTTGGAGGGTGAACGTATAAACAATCTTGTCTGGGTCTTGAACGATTTAGAGGCCTTTTTTTTAAGCGTGATGTTTTCCCTGAAGTCATTGTTACTAACAGAGATTCAACACTTATGAATGCAGTGAAGACTATTTTTCCTGAAACAACCAACTTGTTGTGTCAGTTTCACATTGACAAGAATATAAAGGCAAGATGTAAAACCCTTGTGGGACAAAACAATGCATGGGACTATATGATGGAAGCATGGGGGGTCTTGTAGATTGTGGTTCTGAAAAGGAATATGATGACTGTCTTACGAAGTTTGAATGTGCTTGCGCACCGTGGCCAATCTTTGTTCAATATGTGAAAGATACGTGGTTGAATCTGCACAGAGAAAGATTTGTAACGACATGGACTAATAAAGTAATGCATTTTGGAAACACTACAACTAATAGGTATGAAATCCTAAACCTTTTTATTATCATGATGAACAATTAGTGTCTTGGATGAAATCTAATTATGATGTGTTCAAAATTGTAGGGTTGAGTTTGCCTATTGGAACTTAAAAAGACTGTTACAGAATAACCTTGGAGATCTATGTAGAGTTTGGGATGCCATGAACAACATGATCACGTTGCAACACAGTGAAATAAAGGCATCTTGAGAGAATCACGCATGTCGTTGGACATGTGTTTAAAGTTACCTTGTACAAGAGACTGATCGGCATGGTTTCAAGGTATGTGTTAAACGAAATTGCTACGGAGTTTGAGCGAGTTAATTATGTAGGCATTGATAGTTCTCGTTGTGGATGTGTGTTGAGAAGTACGCATGGCCTGTCTTGTGCATGTGAGCTAGCCAAATATGTTCTTGGTAGCATACCGTTGGGCACGATCCACATGTTTTGGCGGAGGTTACATTTCTCAGACCAAGGTGTCGATGAGTGTGAAATCCACATAACAGAAGAAATGGAAGCAATATCCAAGCGATTCAAAAGTCTTGATATGTGTGGCAAAGTGACTCTAAAGACTAAACTCAAAGAACTAGCATATCCTGATCTAACTTCCATGTGTCCTCCTCCTGAAAAGGTAAAAACAAAAGGTGCTTAAAAGAAACATGTTACCAAACACCAAAGATCAACCAAGCGAGATCCATCTTACTTTGAGTACGTGAACGTGTTACATTCTCAACATGATAGTTGCTCGTCACAAAAATGGTCTGCATCAACATCTACAACACTTATATCGATGGGGAATATTCCAATGTTGGATCAATTTCTCTTATGCATGAAGAATTACATTTTAAGTGTATGTGATGTTAAAGCTGATGGTAACTATGGTTATCATGTAATTACGGGCTTACTTGGTTATGGTGAAGATTTCTGGTCTCTGGTGCGCAATTATTTGCTCAAAGAACTTGCACAATGGTCTGATGAGTATATTGTCTTATTTGGTGGGTTACATAGATTTGAGCAGTTAAAGCGGTCACTGCTTATTGATGGATTATCAAAGGTAAAGGTTTTATGTTTTGTTTTGATATGTATACAATAATTTTGTTTCTTATTGTACTAATACATTTTGTTTGTAGTAGGTAACAATGGATAAATGGATGGATATTACTGATATGGGTTACGTGATTACTTCACGATATAACCTCGTACTTGTTTCTCTTTCTCTGCAACAAAGTATGACATTTTTCCCTCTTAGAAGTCAACCGCCTAGAGATCTTGTTATACATCGCGTCATTTGTATTGGTCATGTGTATGGAAATCCTTTCGTTCAGGTATGACTCATAGGATTTTATTTCTTTTCAATGATTACAAGACATGTAATTAACAATAATAGTATGGCTTATGATTTTGTTCAGGTTTTATTACGAGACGAATGTCCTATGCCATCAACTGCTTTGTTATGGTCAAGACATTGTCATTCTCAAGCAAAAGACTGGCCCACTAGTTATGTTAGTCAAATGCAGAAGTATACCAATTTGACGAGGTTACCAAGAGATTATATGGATTTGGGACGTTAATGTGAAAATTTTTAAATTGTTTATTTACTTTGTATTTGGGTTACAAAAAACCATGAAATTTTGTCTTGAAATCAATTATAATGGAGATATGCATAAGCAACACAACATCTACAAATTAAATACTCAAACACATGTTTAAACAAGTACAATAATCATCCAGCGTTAACATGTTTATACTCAAATACACCTCGTACAAATAATAAAAACTCAAACTCCATCAAGACCATCTCTCCGCTGTCCATTCTTGGGACGTCTAGACCGTACATAAACATTTCCATGATCAGATACACCTCATGCTAATCTGTTACACTGATCTGTTATAGTGTATGCATCAGTGCCAGTGGTAACCATCCGAAGATCTATCATTTGTTGCAACCTCTCTGCAATCCTTTGACACACGGCCTGATAGAAATTGCAAAAACATTTTAACACAATAAGGCCAACATTGACTTAAAATGACACTAACATAAACAAAAGTTACTATTACCATTGCATGTCGAGGCATGTCAGCATCATCAGCTGCTGCTGCATCTAGAGGTGGAACATGTGGTGGATCTAGTACACGATGATGCACGGCGGGGGGACGTCTAACAAACTCCCCAATCTGTGGTGGGCTCATGAAAGGGTGAGATATTTAGTACAACCAATCCATATAACCTGCATCACACTCACCAGAGAAACTGACAAGGTCTCTAGTGGCTGCAAGATATTGAGAAAAGTGAAGTCATCTATCGTCAACCTCCTCTGTCGATGGGGAAGTCTAGCTTTGAAGGCACGATATAGGCTGAATGAATCCAAATTGTCTAGGAACCCTTTCCGGTTGGTATCTGACAATGTATGGTCCCCATTTGATATGACCTGAGAATAGAGAAATGATTTGAAATTCACAGAAGGCACGATGATCAGTATATAGTGTCCAACAAACACCATCTGCTGTAAACCTATCCAATCGCCTATGATAGGTTGTGACAGGTAATGCCTTCTAGCGACAAGCCCGTGATTGCCTCTCTTCATAGTCCTCATCTGCAACCATGTTGGCAATTGCAGGAAAATGCTCGTATATCCAACACTGCAGTTACAAATACAATGAAAACAAATAAGTTGTTACAGTATAAGCCAAACTGAATGAATAAATAGAATTCAATTAAATTGACAAAAGTACCTGCAGTAAACTAATATACCTAGTGTAACACCCCGTATGCATCCGACTTATTAACAATTACTTAATCAGATTAGCGCAGAAATAAATTTAAAATCAATTAAAACCAACGAAAGCGTTTCCAAAACCATATTTCTTGATTCATCATGTATGGTAAATATCCACAATTACATATACGAATGCCGAGACACCACAACAAGCCCCCACGATCCAGATAACATAAAGGACGGCAGATAAAATAATAATATCCATACAGATATAATAAGAGAATCATAAGCCACATGTATCTATATATACATCAAAACATTCACTGTGGCTATACAAAAGAATAGGCACCTTGTGCCATGATCTCACAGATCACATCCTCATAAGAGGGTACAAGGTATACAGCGTCTGTACATCACAATCCATACAAGATTCAAAATACATGTACACGCACATCTTCCCTCGCAGGGGTACAAAATATATCATAAACATAAACAGTGAGCCACAATGCTCTCAAAATACTGCCCAAGCAGCTGTATAGTGTCTGTCCCTACTGGGGCCTCCCGCCCTGGGACCCATCATCTCTGCCAGATGCATCACCTGCAAAATATAATCCCCACACACGGGGTGAGATACAATCTCAGTAAGCTCAGGGTTCTTGGAGGCTTCTCCTCCCCCTGGCTCACTTCCATGATACATAACATCAAAGGCATCACAACACCAGACCTCCTGGCCCTCACAACAACACATAGACATCCTCTAGCTCTAATGTGTATCTGCGGTACTACGCCCGCCAAAGATGCATCATCATCAGCATCAGGACTCTCAGTCTCCAGTGTGAGACCAGCACTCACACCCATGTCATCCCATCGGGAGCTACCCCTTTACACATGGATGCACATATATGGCACCTCCAAGAATAGGCTTCAACCGCGACGAGACCACCTATCTCTGGTCTTAAGGGATCATACACCCTTTACGTGAGCAAATCGACTAGGATTTGCGCTCTACTCTTAGGGAGGTCCATATCTATCTAACTGGCCAGAAGATCTATCCAAAAGTCAACCATACACAAGCACAGAAACAAGCATACATATTATCATGAGGAAAGCTGTAACATCCAATTCAATGCATATGAATCATGTATGCAACCATCACTCCCTCAGAGTATGGTGGAACTCAGGCAATGGGAAACACTCCCAAGAATAAAGAACTTACCTGGCAAACCAGTGCTTTGCTGTTCAATCCCTGTACTGTGGTCTCCGCCACTGACACCCTCGGTGTCACGCCCTATACAAAGGCACACAAGTAATCAACAACGGTTGAGAACCGTTGTTGATTACTTGTGTGCCTTTGTATAGGGC
>CM023957.1:23520371-23557354 GCA_013407115.1 Glycine latifolia
CAAACCGACTAGAAGTTGCGCTCTACTCCTAGGGAGGTCCATATCTACTAACTGGCCAGAAGATCTATCCGAAAAGTAACCATACACAAGCACAGAAACAAGCATACATATTATCATGAGGAAAGCTGTAACATCCAATTCAATGCATATGAATCATGTATGCAACCATCACTCCCTCAGAGTATGGTGGAACTCAGGCAATGGGAAACACTCCCAAGAATAAAGAACTTACCTGGCAAACCAGTGCTTTGCTGTTCAATCCCTGTACTGTGGTCTCCGCCACTGACACCCTCGGTGTCACGCCCTATACAAAGGCACACAAGTAATCAACAACGGTTCTCAACCGTTAGAATGAAAAGAAACGCTATTCTCTTTCATTTATAACCCATTATTACACTATTTTCAAGTTATGAGGGCTAGTCACCTAACTGGTGACTTACAAACCCCCAGAATGATCTATCTCGGCTTAACCAAGGCGCTAGAGTCTCCCTAAGACTCTGCATAAACCAATTCAAAGAGTTCAAAACTCTAACCATGTCAAATCTCAAAGATTATCAATATGGCTAAAATGATTACTTCAACACATTTTCACTGTTTATATAGCCTCCTAAACACATTTTGTAAAAGCACCAAGGCTCATGCACATCATAATATCATCAATTTAACCAATATTCTTCCTACACATACATTTTTTAGAGCCAACTTCCAAAGTCCAGAAAAATCATATTTCAAGGCTAAACATTCATCACAACAACCTCCTAAACATACTTTTCCAAAGAACCCAAGCCTAATTTCAGCTTTAACACAAATGGATCACTATTCATCTCAAGAATAAATTATCAATTAATCGGTAAAACTTGCATTTCTTACCTTTAAAACGTCAAGGAAGGCTATAGGACAACTTCTCCAAGCTTGGGTGTCCTTGAAACGCCTTCTTTCTCCTCCAAAACCAAACTTTGTGAAGTTCCCTAGAGAAAACGATATCTCCGTTTGATGGTTTTCAAGGAAAATGGAGGTTGGAATCTAACTCATTGGATGATTTCCTTCAACTTTCATGTTGGGTGCTAAAGGTTTTGGTCAAAGAATGAGTGGGTATGAAGCTTTCAAAGCTTATCAATGGTAGAAATGTACGAGGAAGAAGGTGAAGCTTTGGGCCCTAATTTCGTGAGAATTGGCCTTTTATAGTGGTCCTGCCCGCATCCCCGTGCTGATTGCACCAAATTCTAGTGGAAAATGGCTTCCTAGAGAACTTCTGGCGCTAATGGCGCCACTCTCACGCTGATCGCGCCAGATTCCAGAGAAAAATGGCCTTCTGGTGCATTCTCACGCTAACGGCGCCAGTAACTGGCCGTCGCTAATTCTGTTGCTAATTCTGTCACTAATTCCGTCGCTAACGCTTTTTGTGATAGAATATTGTAAATTTAAATTTTTTAAGCTTGATCATTATACCTAGCAACATGTTTACCGTGGTGCTGACACGCGTAGTTTAAGTTGTCATACATGTGTTGGAGTGCAGCCGCTCCCCAACTAAATCCTCCAGATTGCTGAAGATCACGAAATACCTCCAAGAATACCACATTGATGTGTGACACTCTTGTTAACAAAAATGGTGCAACCTACCAGATGGAGCAAATATGCTCTAGCTGCAATAGTCCACTGCATTGACTCACACTTGAGATGATATATGTCTCGCAACCATGATAGCCGAAAATATGCTCTATGGCATTGTCTAGTCTTTGCTTCAGCATCTTCGGGAGTCACCTCAAGCAGCTCAACTAATAATTGCATAGCCTCTTCTACATCTATTACATCATAGGTCTGGAAGGCACCTAAGATTAGTAGATGTAACAAGAATGCAATGTCATCCAGTGTAATACTGATTTCTTCTATCGGTAGATGGAAGCTATTGGTTTCTCTATGCCATCTCTCGACAAAAGCAAAGATTAAACCCCTATCACTTGTCTCCAATGAACATGTAATAAGTGGGCGTACCCCATAGCGGCCACTAAACCTGCAATTTCAGGTGCAGGCATTCCAAATTTTTGCAACTTTCGTCCATAAGACGCCAACTTTAACTCAGGGCGTTCCTAGAATTGTTTTTCGTAAATTAAGACACTTCAAATGACAACAATTTGTAAATGGAAATACATTTAAAGACAACACTACCTCTCCTGCCCAAACTTTGTCGGCTACATGATCAGCATAAAGTGACAACATTGAAGTATCATGGGGCCACCAGGAAAACCCTCAGCATCACAACTTCTATCATCAACAATAAGAATTTCACCCACACCATCACCTTGGTCAGCAACTACGTCCTCTACAACAGTAGCACATGCCCATTCTCTTCGGACCGATGTTGTTGACCTTCAGCATTGAGCGGCTTCTTCTTTGATACCACTGACGTCTCTACCTAAGTCTTTGTTCACAACTCTGCCTAAAGCCTGAAGTAATCCTCGTGTTTTAATCATAATCTATAATTTTGGCAAACTGTTAGATTACCAATTCAAATGAACCCAAATCAATGCAATCAATTTCATTTATTTTCGTATAATTTAAACATTACAAAAAAAATCACATGTATTCTTTATTATCGACTTTAAGTACTACAAAAAAATTCAACACATACAGATTCATTATCTTGCCCCATTTAATCTTACAATTGTATCTTCATATCCTTTTAACCATTTATCACAAGGGTTGCTCAATGTAGACCATTGCCAATTTGTCATCTTGGTTTCCACCTTAACTACGTTACTCCGACAATTATCATCTAATTGCCACTACATCAATTTCTTTAGGTATAGATCGAGAAAGGTAGAAAAGCTTTAAGGAAAAGGAAAAATAGAAAGAGCGTGAAAGGGAACTTGGAGTGGGTCACATTTTATATTAGTTGTCATTTTAGTCCCTATTCAGATGGAAGCACCATGTGTTTTGGCTATTATTTTAGTTCGTATGACATGAAACATGTACGTGCATTGGTTGACTGTTGTATCAAATGGATTAATTTGTCCAAGGTTTACAAATTTAAAAGACTATTTTGATATTTTAATAATTTTAGAGACTAAATTGAAACTATATTATAGTTCTAGGGTCTGAAATGGTTATTCACTCTTACATTATCATTTGAGCAACATACAACCACAAATATTTCTTAAACAAAATAAGTACAAAGTTGAATACAAAAGCTAAACTTAAATCTCTATTATTTCATTTAAAATGCTAGTCAATTCCAAGCTATATTGCAATGACTGTGCCTACCTATGCCAAATGAAAGATGAGAACAAATTTAAGTATACCAAAATCATGTCTTACCATGAGATTGGTTAAAATTAGAAAGGAATAAGAGAAATGTTAATGAAGAGAAGGAAAGAAAAGACAAGAAAATGTCCTATTGTTTAGTTTAATTCAAGATAATAGAAGGACATGGAAAGAAAAATATATCTTATTTGATTTATAAGAAAAAGAGGGAGAAAACATAAATACTATTATTAAAAAATAATAACAAAAGAGATGAAAGATAAAAAAAAATATAATTTACCAATCTAAAACTTACAATTTTCCCCCTCCAATATTAGAGGAGAGAGAAAGATAAAAGGAAAACAATGTAGCTCTTATATCTCCTCCTCTGAATTTCAACACATACGGATTCATTTTTTATTTTATCTTCAATTTAAAAACAAAACACATACCATTTACTTTAGCACAATGGTTATTCAAATTTGATAAACTTATTAGTACTTACAAATTAAAAAAAATATGTTAGCTCTACACTAAAGGCAATAAACTTATTTTCACAAAATAACCATTCATTCGCATCTGAAATTCATATACATTACACAACAACAAATACTCTTTTTTGATGGATAAACACAATTTCTATAAAAAAAATCATTTAACCCTTATGGATTGACAATCCGTATGAGGCTTACGGATTGGAAGCTTACGAATTTCCAATCTATTTTCTTCTTACAGATTGTCAATATGTAGGAGGCTTTCCACATCCCTCAATCTGCTTGGCCTTACGGATTGCCAATCCGTATCCATCAACCACACCCATTTTTTCCCCAATGAACCTAAACGACGCTGTTAAAAATGAAAGGAGGAACTTACGTGGATGACGATGGCGGAAAACAGACAACCACAGCAACCACGAACGCCCAACAATCACAACCACAAACAAACCAGTAGCGTGCGCGAGGAGGAGACAAACGACAATGAAACTAACCACGACGTGACGTAACGAAGGAGAAGAAAGAAGAAAGAAAAAAGAAAGTCTAAATGGTGTTCAGGAAACAAAAAACTTGTCCGTACTTAACCCTTTTTAGCATGGGTATTTGTGGTATTTAACTATTCATAGCTGGGTGTATAAGAAAAATTACTGGTGTAGGAAGCATAACCCGACATGCTTTAACAAGTTGTGGGCCTACGACCCTATGTATAACTGAAAGCAGAGGTCACACACATCCATTAAAACAAAAGAAACGTCAATAAGACACTATTTAGTACACTCTTTCTAACATATTCTCTTTAAAGTAAAATTTGAATGGAAATCACGTGCAGGTAACCGCTTCTTATTTAATGAACTTCACTCATGATAATTATGTAGTTTTCAATAAATTTTAACCAGAATAATTCATCAATTTCATCCTTAAAGTACTACTCTCCTACATAGTAAAGACTCCAAGCTGAAATAATTGTATGAGTAATCCTTGAGTATTAGAAATCATGCTAAGTATTGAAAAATCCTTCAAATTTGTCTTTTCAATAGTAAAATATATCAAATTAGAGACTAAAATGCAAATACTTTAGGGACTATTTATATAATTCATTATTTTAAAGACTAAAGACTATTCTATCCAATCTTAAATATAAGAAAGAAAACAACAAGCATGTAACACTAACTAAGTTAGTTAACCACATTTAATTGCACCAATTTTAACTAAAAATAATTTTTTTCCAACTTACCCTATCAAAAGTAAGATAAAGTTAGTTAATATATATATATATATATATATATATATATATATATATATATTTGAGAACTTTTTGCCCCTTGTATTTAAGACTAAAGGGAGTATTTTAGGAGACAAAGGATAGTGCAGTACCCCTCCTAAACAACAAGAGGAATAAATACTTTTTAATTTTTTGGTCCACGACTACATCGACTACATTTGTCTGCGATTTGTCGTAATATCAACCAACAAAGTGACAAAACCACAATGCGACCACGACCGCAACCGATATTTAAAACCTTGATTTTTGACTACCTAATTGACTATATATAAACATTATTATCCACAAGAAATTAGTTACTCCGTCAGCACCACCACCCCCAAGCATTTTCTCGCTAGCAGGATTTACCTACAAAAAAAGAATATTGATTCAATCAATATATTTTGTTATGTTAGTAAGCAATAATTTTATGTTCAATCAATATTTAATCTCAACAAAAAGAATAAAAAATATTTATTCACATAATACAAAAAAATATCCTTTGTGAATAAAAATACATATATATGTTCCTATATCTTCCTATTTAGTATAACATTCTCCTTTTAATCGTTCCTTTGTCAGTAAAAATACATTATTGTAGCTTAGCTGTGATTTCGTCTCTTTAATTTTAATTGCTCCTACTTATTCGTTATCATTTCTTAATTATTAAACTAAATTCCCTAGCCTCATACTTCGTTCAACACTTTAATTTCCTATCTGACTGATTAAAAAAACATATTTTATTCAACAATGAACGATAATATACTAAAGGTATAAGTGTATAACATTGATTCGGATAGATTATCAAAGAAAAAAGATAAATAAATAACTAAATAAAATAAAAACTTAACGTATAAAATAAATATAGCAAAAAAAAAAATTTGTTAAATAAAACACACTTTTCTTTGTTAATCAATTCGCACAAATTAGTTTCATTCATTCAAACACACCACTGTTATATTCTCAAGAATTACTAGATGAAATATAGGATAAAAACGTAATTTAAATATTTAGGAAATTATGAGCATCAAATATAAACAATTATAATTGTGCAGACCAAATTCGTCAATTAATTAAAACTAACGGATTCAAAAGAGTAATTAATTTCCGTATTTATTACTTATTACTTATTATTATAACTAAAAATTAAAAAAAAAACAGTGCATTATTCTTAATCAATAGCTGTAATAAACTACCTCTTTCAGAAAAAAAAAACTATAAATTATTCATTCAAAATTGATTCAATTGGTAAGAAAAAAATTCATATCTCAAAATGACAATTTTAGCTATTAATATGAAGATCTTGTTGACGAGAAGGTGAAATTATTATTTATTCTGATAAAAATATATTCAAGATTAACTATTTTATTACTTTTTAACAAACACGAGATTATTTTTTTTCTCTTCTATATTTTTCTGAGACTAAAATATCTACCAAAAAAATCAAATGTTCCTAAGTCAACAATTAACGATAATATACATAAGTTTTAACATTGATTCGGATAGATTAACAAACAATCCTAAAAAGAAGAATTGATCAACAAAGAAAAAAGATAAATAAATAACTAAATAAAAAACTTGATGTATAAAATAAATATAATAAAAACTTTTTTATTTTTTCAAATGAAAACACTTTTCTTCGTTAATCAATTCCCACAAATTAGTTTCATACATTCAAACACACCATTGTTATATTCTCATGAATTACTAGATAAAATATAAGGTAAAAAACACAATTTATATATTTAGGAAATTATGAGAATCAAATATGAACAATTATAGTTGTGCAGACCAAATTCGTCCAATAAATAAAACCCACGGATTCAAAAGAGTAATTTATTTCCATATTTATTACTTATTACTTTTTATTATAAATAAAAATTTAAAGATAAAGAGTGCATGATTCTTAATCAATAGCTGTAATAAACTACCTCATTTAGAAGGAAAAAAATTATAATAAACTACTCATTCAAGATCTTGTTGATGGATGTGAAGGTAAAATTATTATTTATCTTAATAAAATATATATTCAAGATTAACTATTTTATTGCTTTCTAACAAACACGAAGATTAATTTTTTCTCTTCTATATTTTTAAGACTAAAAAATCTATCAGAAAAACAAATGTCCATAAATCAACAATTAACGATAATACACTGAAGGTTTAACATTTATTCGGATAGATTAACAAACAATCCTAAAACGACAAATAGATCAACAAAGAAAAAAGATAAATAAATAACTAAATAAATAACTTAATGTATAAAATAAATATAACATTTTTTTAAACGAAAACACTTTTCTTTGTTAATCAATTCCGACAAATTAGTTTCATACATTCAAACACACCACTGTTATATTCTCATGAATTACTAGATGAAATATAGGATAAAAAACCTAATTTAAATACTTTAGGAAACTGAGAATCAAATATGAACAATTATAATTGTGCAGACCAAATACGTCCATTAATTTCAAAAGAGTAATTAATTTCCATATTTATTACTTATTATTATAACAAAATTTAAAAATAAAGAGTGCATGATTCTTTATCAATAGATGTAATAAACTACCTCATTCAGAAAAAAAAAATAGTAAATTAACCGTACGTACTGCAAAATTAAATATATAATATAATTATATATATTTAGTTATAACTGTATAGAATTTATAATTGAGAAAAAAAGTGATAAAATTAGAATATGTAACATATTTTATAAAATAATTAAGAGGTGAAAACAAATGAAGAATTAATACTTTATTAAAATAGTTTAACTTCTTGAACAAAAAATTTCTAAATTTAGACTCGTAATCTCTAAACAAAGTGTCACCATGAATGAAGGATTTCTGGTAGACAAATAAATTAAAACTGATAACTTATCAATTATAAAGAAATCCTACTAAATAGACAAATAAAAAATAAAGAACTCGATAAGATCAATGCTTTTGCAATTGTTGTTACAAACAACTACTTCGCATCGAAGGATGTTTCAATAATTGTTTCCATGTTGAGTTTAAGTCAATTACACAAAGAAATTTCATTTCAAAAATCAATAAAAAAAATACATATCCCAAAGAGTGTAAACCACTATATTTGAATTGAAATAATGTAAAATTAAAAAAGATTTTACTTTCTGAAAAATTGAAAGTGTATGGTAAAAAAACAAATAGATTGAAAGAGGAGATTACTCATCTCATTGTGATAGCCGAGATAGCAACCCCAAGTCCAATTAACTAAGGAATCAAATCATGAAATATGCAAACCACTTTTAAGAGATCATCTATTATACTTTATTCTTAATTAGAATATTATTTTGAGATAATTTCTAGATATTCTAGAAGAGTACAATAAAGGGGAAAAGGGAAATAAGTATGAATATAGGATATAAGGAAAGAATCAACTGAGTTTCATGGACAACAAAATAAAAGATTAGTTATTAATCCCCAAGTTTAGGGTGTGAATAAGGAATAGCAGGCTATCATATGTGATTGACTGCTATTTGGTCACAATTTTGGACACTATTCACACAATGCAAAAACACTACACAATGAGTTTCCTATAGACGCCAGCATGACACTCCGACACATACACTTCTCTTTAACATAGCAATGAAGTAAATAAATAAAAGGCATTATTTTAATATTTAAATTTTAAGTTTTAACATTATACTCTAAGCTGTATTTTTAAAACTAATATCTCTAAATGTCCATCTATTCAGAAGTGTTAACTCGATTGTTTGAGCGAACAGAGGGTTTGGCTATAAGTATTCAAGCCAACCAAATTTTTTTTAAATTGGACAATTAGTTAGCAATATTAGGCACATGTCATACAGGTGTCAATGTCAGAAACATATCCAACTCTTCAATACATCAAATCAACCAAGAGCATATAGAGAAACATTAGATAATGTTGTAATCCCATTCCATATAGGATTTCCAAAATGGTAACAGCATCAAGTTAGCACAAATTTAGACATACTTTTGGTGAAGCCCATAGTCAACACCTTCCTTGGAACACACACAACAACAAAAGGGGAAAATTAAAAGAAATTGAAGAAATAGTATCTGTAAACATAGTTACTTATGACCATAGATGTGGCACATTCTCAAATTTGAAAATCTTTCAAGTTTCAATGAAAACATAGTAGCATAACCCTCCCGCCTCCTACAAAAAGTCATCATGTTTTTATATAAGTAAATGTTTTATTAAGAAAATATGTGTAGCACAAAGTAGGTTTTGTTGGCAATCACCTTAACAGGCTAACTATAGACAACAACAAAGAAGATTTGAAGGAAAATCATTGAGTCCATGAGGAAATGTCATAGGGTAAATTCAAGAAACTAAGATGCAAATAAGTCTATGCTACAACTCAAATACAAAACAACTCATTGTCGTGAGATGTTTGAGAAAAATTAAGACACCCATAGAAGTGTGATGATAATACAGAACTTAGATCTCTATTTGCTATATATAACATCCTCAAAATTATATTTTGAATTTGTAATTATAATTGAATTGTGGAAGTGTGATAATACTTGGATATTTTTGGTTAACGTGGAAATTACAAAAATACCCTTGGACATTTTTGAAATGACAAAAATACCCCTAGAATGAATGGTGAAATTACCAAAATGCCTTTTAGGCCAAAAATGACTAGATACCTTTAGAAACTTTATAAATGGATGAAGTACTCTTAGATGACAATCTATCCAAATAGTTTGTGACAAGAAAATCTAGAATAAAATTTCTATGAATTTTACAAAGTGATCACTTTGAAGCTTTATGTAGAAGAATTCAAGTATTAGAAAAATCTGGAAAAATGAGAAATAGAATCTATGGAAATTTCTCTTAATTGTAGGATGAACAAAGTTATTTAATAAAATGGATTAGTAATGTTGATGATCAGAAAAGGAATGGACCAATCAAAATTAAAATAAGAACAGTCTTGTAGGCAAGGATGTGTATCATTCGATATAGATTGCCTGTCAGAAATTTTAAACTATCATGGAAGCCAATTTTTGAAGATATCTAGAATTCTATTATTTCATATGATTTTTAGGAGAAATAATTTAAATTAAAATTGACTTCCTACAAGGAATTGCTGAAACGACCGCTTCTACTTCTCTTTTTATTTCGTATTTATTTTATTTGCTACGGATTTTTTTTTTTAAAACAAAACCTTGAAGAATGAAAGTTCAAACAATTCTTGGTTGACTTTAAAAACAATTTTAGAAATGAAGGTTCAAATGAAAATTCCGTTGTCAAAAAAAACGAGTTTAAAAATTATAAGAGTTGACGCGTTATTTAAATCACGTAATCCATAAAGTTCACACATACCATACAGTCCATTCATTATTACAGATCCAGAGTCCCATATATAAACAGTCCATAGTACATCACAAAGCATAGATCGTCAAAAGCAGACAAACATCACACAATCTTCCTCCTATCTTCTCGTACGGCATCAATATCACTGCTTTTCTGCTCGCCCAAACAATTTGGGGTCATCACAGGTGTCAACCACCAGACACAAAATAGGGTCAGTTATGATAAACAAAATTTAAATATCAACAGACCAAACAATAAATATACGTAACAATCATACAGAATATAAACAAGTCATTTTCACACACATATGGTCATGAAATGCATGTTTATCTGATTATATGATGCATGACTGAGATCTCAGGTTAAACTTCTCAATAATTGTGGCCACTGTCAGATAACCCCACCCTCACCTTAGTGGAACGAACTTATCCATCCCGTCAGGATAGCCCAGTGGCGCGTAGGATTATCACTCCCATCCATGTGATCATCATGGAGGTGTGGTCCTCACTGTCTCAACTACCCCCTAGTTAAAACACGTATGGACTCAGTTTAGTTATCTGACACACCTCTTCATGAGGTTCGTCTCATCATCTGCGGATTATCCCCCGCTCGGGTATATGCTTATGAAATGACATGAATAATTTATTTTTATCACCTCGTTGATTTCTTTTTCTCATCACTTTCATCTCGTCACTTTTCTCATCACTTTCATCTCGTCACTTTCATCTATAATATATGTTTTGTATATTTTATCTTTACTACTCATAAAATCTTTTCCAAGTCACATGAAATAAACAGTATTAAATGAATATGCTGTTTTACTTAGACTCAACAGCCACGTCAAACATATAATACAGCTTATATCCACAAGGGTTGTATAATAATTTAATTACAGCAACAGCATCCATACAGCATCAATTAATTACGTCAAACAGCTTACAGCTTTATCAACAGCATACAGATTTATTTTACAACGTCAACAGCATACAGCTTTATTTTAAGGTATCAAAGGAAATTTACTTATAACAATATTTAATTACAGAATTTCTCACATACAAATAGATTAACCTACAGTAGTTTTTTAATTTTAAAATACAGACAAGGAATAAAATATACAGCAGTCACCTATCTAAAACATTCATTAAACATAGCTTTAATCCTAGAAATTTTAGAGGTTAAACTAATTGTGACAACAACAAAAAGATTATCAAGCAACATCAACTTAGTTCATTTAAAATATGTTAACAACATAAGAAATAATTAAAGATTATGTCAAGATAACTAGCTTAAGGAACCTAATATATTTTATCCATGATTCATGAAATATTACAAGTAGTCAAAATAATTAGTCAAAAGAATATGTAAACAACAAAGTTCATAATTAAATGAATTTATAAACAATAAAATGCCTAGTTAAACGAATAGGTGGTATTTAAGGAACCATCACCAAATAAACTTATTCAAAAATCATCTAGTTTTCAAAACATAAATCTAAACTATTAAACTTTAAATAGAGAGTTTAAATTAAATTTAGTTTAAACTTAGTCTTTCCATTTCTCTTTAATTTATCAACTTAAGGCTTTATTAAACTAGATAGTGATTTTGCATAGAGTTTAATATTTAAACTTTGATTCATCAAAACTTCCCTATACCTTAATTGTTTTCTAAAACTTGAACAAGCTTGCCTCCTTGCTCCCTTCTTCACGTGGACTCCCTTGGCTTTTGGAAGATTTTGTCTTATGAAAGTGATAGTATAAGGTGGATACGGTTGTGGCTTGGTGTTGGAATTTAATTAAGCTAAAAACAAAAGCAATTGGAGTGATATGGAAAGCTTGCACGGTTGTTTCCTTTGGCTGACCCAAACTTCACTTTCTTCATTTCCTTTTATAGCATGGTCCAATTATTGCTTTATTCTTATTGGTTGATAACTTGAATTCTTTGGTCCACACATTCTTGCCTTCTCCAAATGATTTGCACGGTCATGTGGCTTTTTTTGAAGAGTTCAATTTGATTTTTTCTTCCAAACATTTATGAGGGAATCTTATCCTTATCTTGCATTTATGGCTTATTCCCTTTGTCTCCAATGATTTTTCTAGCTTTCCACTTACTTGCTTTTGATTGGCTACTCCTTTTCTTCATTTGAATTGGCCCCCCCTTCCATTCTTAGCTCAAATTCACGTGCATATCTAAGATACAAGGGCTGCCATGGTTTTTTCTTCCTCTTGGCCGTAGCTAGCCTCCTTGGTTCCAATAATATTTGCTTTTTGCTTTGTATGTGTATATCTTGTATTCTAGTGATTTTTCTTTGCACATGGCTTCATTTAATTAATTCTTATCCTTTCTTGACCAATCTTGACTCTTGACTACAATATTTTTCTTTAGATTCTTGAAATAGAAAAATCCTATTTTCTTATTGATTCATTTTATAAACTTACTAACTATCTTAATAATTAAATCTTTTTAGCCCATAATTACAAGAAAACTCCCAAAATTATTTTTATCATTCACCTAAAATTTTCTAGTAATTAGAATAGCTTAAATTGAATTTTATTTCACAATATGTATTAAATTCTAAAAATCTTACTAGATGGTGAATTTTAATTTTCTAATCATCCTAAAATATTACTTTAAATCCATATGTAATAAGTAAAAATATTAGGGTGTTACAATTGCCATGTGGGAAACCATAATTGGAATTAGATTTTCTTAAAAATGACATATAATGGCATAAAAGGAAGAAAAAACTTGTCTTCCTACCCCCTAAGCTTGTAAATCACAAATGGAATGATGTAGAAGGATGTAGAATGACCAAAAAAATTCATGAATAAGCCACTTGTAAAGATAAGCTTCATGAAGAAAACAAGTGGTAGACACTTGGAACATGTATATAAGATAAGAAGAAAAATCTTCTCTTATCTCCTTTGGTAGATCACGTGGACAGCTCTAGACATTATTTCAACAATCCCAACGGTCAAAAGTTACATATGTGGGATATTAGTGTACCTTTAAAATTCTAGGGAGATCCAACGGTTAACGAATTCACAATTAGGATTTTACTAAAACAGTTTTTGTGATAAAAAGTGGAAGGACACTTGTATGGCATAGATGCAAAAGAAAGCAAAAATCTTATCTTGTTGCCCTAGGTGTCCACGTGAATGATGAAGAATAAATGGGAATCTTCATGAATTTGCCACCTAGAGGGACACTTGGAAGGAAAAGAAGGAAAGGCTTCATAAATTGGACAAGTGTAAGAAAGTAATCATGGCTTAGAAGATTTTTCCTAGAAAAGTAATGGAATCATAATGACTCTAGTTAGAATGGAATGGAATGGAAAGAAACTAAGTTAGGATGGAACCAAATGGGAATAACTAACTAAGGAGGGTAGAAATGTCCATAGCATTTTCCAACCACTATATAAGGAGGTGAAGGGGTCATTTAGTGCAAATCATTTCCAAGACACTTCCTACACCTCTTTCACGTGAAATGCTTCCATTTCACCTCTTCCATTTCATTTTCCCTACATGAAGCACGAAATCTCTCCCTCATATCACCTTCATTTCATTTCATCTTTCTCTTTTAAAGCTTAAATCAAATGAGAAAAGAAAACCCATCACCTTGAAAGAATTTTTGTAAAAACCTAGCAACCTTAGGAAGAGTTCTTGACAAGCTTAGTAGAAGGATATCAAGGCTTCATCTCTAAGAGGATTTCCCAAGGAAGGAAGCCAATTATCCATTCAATTTCAAGACTCAAACTCACTTGAGGTAGGTTAAGCTTAAATCTCTAGTTAATTAATGGTTTGGATTAATTTATATGCTTTAGTTGGCTGAATTATGGTTATTATTTAGGCTTGAATTTCGTGATGTTTGAAGGTTTTTCTTTAATGAGAATATGTTGATTTAAGCCATAAGATAGGTGATGATTTATATCCATCAATATTAGTGATGTATGGAAGCCCATTTGATGATCTTTTGAAGGTGATTTTAATGATATTTTGGACTGTCTGTTGATATTTTTATGCAACTATTTTGATTTAAATTTAGAAGTAGAGGTTGAATGGTATGTAGTTTAATAGTTTAACTATTGAATGATTCACTTTTGAGGATTAATTAGTGAGGAAGTAAGTGAAAGGAGAATCAAGATTGCATACTAGGTTTGAATCTTTTCTTATGAAGGTTTTAAGGGAATTAGATATTATTTATATTGAGGATTATTAGTTAGATTACTAACATAATTTTTCTATAGTTAAAACTATTCTCTGGTTATGCATAAAAGATGGTAATAATCTTACTTGATTAAAATATGGCGGTGTAACCATACTTATAATACATATTATGGTGGTGTAACCATATTTATAATCCATATGATGATATGATGAAAATATTTTTCCATAAGGTATATGTGTTTCACTTATGGATTTGATTTTATTATGGATGAATATTGATGTGATAAGATAGGTGGATTACTGTTTCCAAGTCCAGTACGAGGCTTCGGAGAAACAGAATCTGATGCTACATACAGTACGATATGTAGTACCCAGGTGCAGGATACATGGCAATATTCATGCATGTTTGCGTAAGACTATAGCAACGTCTACATCCAGTATGAGGTGTAGCCACATACAGTACGATATGTGGAGGCCATTGTACCCTGGGATAGTTTATCTCATGCATTCATATAGCTTGCATATTTCTTATATATGTGTTTGAATATATTGATGTTTTACTAACCTACTAATAAGCTGGGATTTAGCTTTGCCTACTGAGAAATTTTATTTCTCACAAAAGTTTGTTTCATGTTTTTCTTAGATAACAATCATGGTCAGGTTCATTGAGGAGCTGGAGTAGTAAAGGAAGTCATGTATTAGACTAAAGTATGGAAAGTACTGTATTTGTATTGACTTTTGTAACAAGAACTATGACTATGTACAATATTAAGTTTATATTTGTATGTTTTAGAAATTTCACTAATATAAGTTTCTCGGAAATTTATCCTTAAACAAATAATAATAAAGATAATAAAAATCAGTAGAAATTTAGGTCGTTACACTATACCCCAAGCATGTTCAAGCATCCTCTCATAAAAGAAATCCAAATTCTCTTGGTATATCATGAATTGAAGCACACATGAAACTAATACAGTGTCTAATTGGTTAAACCACATTTTGAAGACTAAAATACAACTTCCAACAAAAAACTTTACAAAAATCTAGAAGATGGTTTAATGTCAAGTTTTATGACAAATTATCTTAGTGCTCTGGCGTAGCCTCTTTAAAAATGAAACCATGAATAATAAAAAATAGAATTATAATGAATAAAGTAGCAAACTCGCTGGCTATATTCTTATCTGACAACATTTTGTGGTCATTGTAAGGTTTTAAAAATTAGGATTTGAAACACAAACCTCATCCAGCATAACCATTCTTTAAGATCCTTTCTCACAAAGTCCTGTGAATGATCAATGTTTGGAGCAACATGAAAATTGTCTCCACTACTCTTGTTGCCCCTCCCTTGCATGGCAAAAAGACTATATATTATTATCAATTGAGTAAAGAGTAAAAAGCAAAGTACATATCCAAGTTTTATGCTTCTTCAATCACTTCCCTCTACACACCTTCTGATTGATCTTCTCTATTGCCAGTAATTTTGCTTCCAGAACTTAGGAGAGGGATATAAAAGTCATATCCCATGTCATTTATCCAAGTACTTTTGTTTAGCTTAAGAACAAAAAGAAATCCAAAAAATTCTTACATACAGGTAAACCAAAATGTAGAGGAGGACATACAGGTAAATATATTATAAAACACCAAAATGGCATAGAAATGCAATACCACATTATGACTGACATAAACCAAATTTCCAAATTTTCCAAGAGAAAGAATAAAAAGGGAAACAAAGTAAGTAAAATAAACCTTTAGAATAAAAGGATGCATCAAAGATATGTATGATGGGGCTACCACATGTGTGAAATCCTGTAATGGAACATCAAGGTATTTCCCTATCACGGTAGGTGTCCGCCAAGGTTCAGCTCTTAGTCCTTATCTTTTTGCCTTAGTGATGGATGAACTGACAAGAGATATTCAAGAGGAAGTGCCGTGGTGTATGCTTTTTGCAGATGATATATTACTTATTGATGAGATCAAAGATGGCGTGAATAGGAAATTGGAATTGTGGAAAAGCACTTTGGAGTCTAAAGGATTCAAGATAAGCAAAAGCAAGACGGAGTATATGAAGTGTGAGTTTTCACGGGATAAGGATGGTGATCAAGACACAGTGCATCTACTTGGTTAAGAGGTACCCAGGAAAGATGTTTTTAGATACTTGGGATCAATATTGCAAAAATGTGGTAAGATCGATGAGGATGTAAGTCATAGGATTAGAGCAGGGTGGATGAAATGGCGGAGTGCATCGGGGTTTTTGTGTGACCGCAAGATTCCCCTTAAGCTAAAAGGAAAATTCTATAGAACAACTATTAGACCGGCAATGCTATATGGTGCGGAATGCTGGCCAGTACATAGGCAACATGAGCATAAAATAGGGGTAGCGGAAATGAGGATGTTAAGGTGGATGTGTGGATATACGAAGATGGATAAGATAAGAAATGAGGATATTCGACGAAAGGTATCAATGGTACCGGTATGTGAAAAGATGAGGGAGCATAGATTGAGATGATTTTGGCACGTTATGAGACGACCACTGGATGCTCCTGTAAGAACAAAAGTTTGTTACCAAGAGCTAGACACAAAGAGAAGTAGAGGTCCACCGAAACTTACCTGGGGAAAGATAATTAAACAAGACCTAATGGAGTGTGATATAGATTGGAGGACGGTATGTCTTAGGACGGAGTGGAGAAAAGTGATAAGCTTGGTGGAGGGTTAAACCCATTAGTAACTCTATCTTCCAGTCGTTCCCTTGTTTTAGTCTTTCTCCTCTTTTCTCCCTTCTTCCTCTCACCATTCTGTTTTTAGCCTATTTTTTCTCTCATTTGTCTTATTTTCGATTTATCATTGGGTTCATCTACCATCGACCCCAATTAACTTGGGTTAAAGGTGTTGTTGATGTTGATGATGTTGATGTTGAATAAAAGGATGCATGAATATCATGCATTCAATATTTCAATCATAATCCAGATATATTCATCATCACTTATAAACATACATCAGTAATTAGAAAAAGGAATTGCAGTAAAGTACAAGATTAGGGCAGAGGGTAAAATGCATTGAGACTGTTGGAATTATTTAGATACAAAATTTTGAACATTAAGCAGATTAAATTGTTAAAACAATGACTACCTTGAAAAATAGAACATAGATTTGAGTTCAAGAAAACACCATACATAACTAAAGGTAGGACAAGAACAAAAGAATAATCCTTGAGATATTGGCACAATATACAGTCTTAATTTTTATAGTCCAATACCATGATGCAAAATATAAAGCACAATCATTAATAATCACATTTCTCAAAATCAAAATGAAAGCTAATTCAAACACCTTATTTTAACATGTTGTACCTTCCAACATCATCCACACGGGAAACTCCCCATTGAAGAATCCATTTCCCTGGTAGATCACAACCCATTGTAAGCTCCCAATTTCCCAAATCCTTCCCCTGATCCAATCTTACAAAGATATTTCCCTCCACCTGCAGATTCCATCACAATTAATACAAAAATGCCATCAATGCCAAATACCACACACTATGTCTATTAAAGCACAAAAGCAAAAGGGAAAAGACTGCAAACACATGAAAGGTTGAAAAGAAAACCATTTCCCTTCATCAAGAATAATTTAAGAATTATACCATTGTAGGTTTCCTCCTGAAATTAATCAATAAGTATCTAAAAATAAAAAAAAACTAAAAATCATTTTAAAAACAGTTAGTCTAAAGATTCCCATCACTGCTTATAAGACACCTAGGTAGCAAAATCTGTTAAATTCAAATTAAAAAAACAAATAAGCCATCGCACATAAAGAAGTATTTTCCAAGCCATAAATGCATTTATTCAGCCTAAAAAACTTACACTTTCTTTTGTATATCTGTTTTACCTGCTCTATTCAGAGCTCTGTATTTTGTACTTACCTCTCTTCAGCTTACTGAGTAATATTTTTTTTTGGACAATGAGAGAGAATAATCTACACTTATCAGAATGCTTTTGATGGAGTTGCAGCCAAGTTAGCTGAAGGAGAAGCTGAGAAGCTAGAGGTTGAAGAAGGTGTTATGGCCATATTCCCTGATACAAAGTATGAGCTATACACCACAAGAAGTCCAATATTCCTTGGTCTTGAAACAACAAAAAACACTAACATGTGGTCAGAGAAGCTAGTTGGCCATGATGTTATAGTGGGAGTGTTAGACACTTGGATTTGGCCAGAGAGTGAAAGCTTCAAAGACATAGGCATGAGACCAATACATGCTCATTGGAAAGGTGCATGTGAGATTGGAACATGCTTCAACAAAAGTAACTGCAATAAAAAAGGTTGTGGGGGCAAGAGTGTTCTACCATGGATATGAAGTAGCAATTGGTAGAATTAATAAGCAAAAGGAGTATAAGTCACCAAGAGATCAAGATGGGCATGACACTGACGCAAAATCTATAGTTGGAGGCTTTCCTGTGCATGGAGCTAACCTTCTAGGTTATGCTAATGGCACAGCCAGAGGAATGGCACCAGGTGTAAGGATTGCAGCCTACAAAGTGTGTGGGGTTGGTGGCTGCTTCAGTTCAGGTATTGTGTCAGCTATTGATAAAGCTATGGCTGATGGAGTGAATGTTCTTCTTGTAAAATATAGGAACACTTCACACTTAACCAAGAGGGGGGTGAATTGGTTAGGCTTGGTAAATTAAAAATTTTCTTTAACAAAATCAGAGTTTCCCTTAGGATCTTTATCACTTTTGAAACCAAGAATCCTTATTCAATCAAATGCTCAGCCCAAGGTATGCAATAGCTCAAGATTAAATTGATAAGCAAAGCAAGATAATCAATATGTATAGGGAATAAGCAAGAATGAATTTAAACACAAGACACAAGGAATTTATACTGGTTCACTTCAAACACTATGAAGCTACATCCAGTTTTCTTCCACTCAACACTAGAATGGAGTTCCACTAATGCAATTTTCTGTCTTACAAGTAATTACAAAGTCTCCCTTTATCAACCCTAGATAAAGTTCAGAAACCTAAAACACTATTAGGTTCTTAGAGACCAACCCACTAAGAACACTACTCAGCACACCCCTAGAGAAAACCTATCTCTAGATTACAAGTAAGAAACCCAATTACAATAGAAATTCAAATACAAATTCAAAGCAGAATTACAACCACAAAGCTAAGGAACGAAATCACCTGATGATCCAATGAATGATGATGCATATGAATGAATGAATCAGGTTAAAAGATGAAATCAAGACTCAGAACATCTTCTTCCTTAAGCTTTGAAAAAGACTCTTCTTGCTTCAAGAATCACTCAATAACCCATAAGTGTTTTAATGAAAGCAAGAACTCATAGAACCCAGAAAACCCCAAGAAAGTATTTTGAAAGCTTAGTGTAGGCTCAGAATACGAAATTATCAAGTTACAAATCAAACTGAGCAAGGGTTCTATTTATAACAAACTTTTGCAACTGTCAGTAATCGATTAAACGCGCCCAATAATCGATTATTTAACTTATGTAATCGATTCTTTCACTTATGTAATCGATTAAACTGTTCTATAAAAATCTGGGTATGGGCAACGAACCAAATAATCGATTATTCCATCTTGTAATCGATTAAGACAGTGAGCTTTATAAACTTGAAGTTCAGAGTGTAACTTAAAATACACTGTGTAATCGATTACAGTATTTTGTAATCGATTAAGACAAAAGGCTTCATAAAACATGTTTGAACTATGTAATCGATTACAGTATTTGGTAATCGATTATTGTATAAGAAATAGTTAAGCAGAGGCATTTAATATAATCAATTACTAATATTGGTAATCGATTAAGGCAGTAAGCGGAGGTTTTCTTTTTGGCCTCTGTAATCGATTATAGTCTATAGGTAATCGATTAGAATGTTTATCAAGGTAGTTTATAAGAAAACGAAGGTAAAATAATCGATTAATCCGATACGTAATCGATTACATTGTTCTTGAAGAGTTTTCCAGAAAGAGCTAAGAACAAAGTAATCGATTATATTCTTAGGTAATCGATTAAAATAGTAGAAAACTGTATTTTTCCAAAAACCTTTGTTTCAATTAAACACTTAATCAATTTATCAAAGCCTTGTGAATTCTATAACTCTAATTAAATATTTAAATGAATGATATGAATGCAATGCACTTGGATCACCATAAATGCTTCTTCCTTTTACAATTAATCACAAATTAATCTTCAAGTCTTCAAGGCATGTTGAAAGTTCAAAACAAAGCTTGATCTTTTGTCCATTCTTCAAGTGACTCCTTTGAAACCAACACTTCCCATCTCTTTAGGTGGTGGAGTCTCCTCTTATTACAAAGAGAGTTTATATGTTTAATTTGTTGTTGATTGGAAAACATCCATATAACGAACACGAGCTATCCATGCTTGGGCTTCTATAAACTACTCATGTTTAAACATAATAGTCTCCTGAGCAACCCTATGCTGAAATAAAGAATCATCATTAATTCATTATAGGCCAAATCAACCAAAAAAATTGTAAATGAACAAATTATTATATAAATGAAGAGGCTACCTACTTGTTCCTTCCACACAATTAATAATTTCTATAGTTTGAAACATACAAAGGAAAGAGCAGTTCTTATTCATGTCTACGTGTACCTGAAGGTACAAACATACCTTATATAGAGTCAAAATTTCTGTTGTCAGTTTGGTAGCATGATACCACGAATGTCGATTCACCATATGGGTGATTTCTGTTCTTAGTAGTGGACGAACCAAATGTTTCTTTCCAAGTGAAGTATGCAGAAGGATTCTAGCAAAGGAAGGAACTACTTCCCTTGACAAGCTTACATTTAACAATACAACCCCTTTCACAAGTCATATTAAAGGAATGGAAAGTTAGTCAGTAAACAAAATACACAAGATAATAAGAGGCAAGAGATTGGATTAAGTTACAACACATTTTTTTATACCTGGGACATAATTATTGGACCTCCCTGAGATTCATATAACCTCTTCGCTTTCATCAAATGAACAATTTTCGTCATAAATTTTTGCATTTGAATCTTCTTTAAAGCAATGTAAAAAAAGTAATTTGAAGGTTCTCACAATGAAAAAGGAAAAGATTGAGAATATTTACCAATTCTTAAGGTATAAGGAAGATTTGAATCTAACCTTAAATGGTTCATTATCTGTTTTGAAGCTAATTCCTGGAATGTACTTTAGCCAAACAGAGAAACCACTGAAAATCAATCAAAGAAAATCTGTTAAGACATTTCTAATTTGAGATAAACCAATTTTTTTTGCAATTAACACGTTCATTACCCAAAGTTCCACTCAGCACAGACATAAGGACCAATCATGAGATGAACATAAAGGCCTGCTTGCTGCACTAGCTTCATGAACTTCACCAGATCATAGTTCCCCTCAAAATAATACTACAACAATCAACAAAACAACCACATTGACATTGGTTATTCGATATTTAAGAATTCTAATTCCTTAGCAATCCCTTCTTAAATTAAGCTTTGAGCTGATATATATATTTATTTGCAATTCTACACCCTTATCCCTAGGTAATGTAAAGATTGTTACTCTACCGCTTTCAGAGACTAAAATTCCAATATCCCTATTGTGAATCCTAGTTCTTGGAACCCTAACAGATTGATCAAGTCTATTGAGGCAAAAGTCATTAAAGAACAAGATAAAGCAAAATAATTCTTATAAACTGTATCAATACCAATTCAAATTACATAAGAGTTCGCATTGGCTTTGGCTTTAACCACAATCAAAGAGGAATTAGCCAGACATGATTATGTTTGGCTTGAATACAATGATGATGAGGTAGAAGAGAAAGAATACAAAGAATGAAGAATAATCAAACCCCTCAATCTTGGCCTTCTTCTTGATCTTCCTCCTTTCTTGATCTCCTTCAATGCCTCTTTTTCTTGTTTCTGCCTCTGTGTTCATTCATAAAAACGTCCTACTACTTTCCTATTTATATTTAGGTCATAAAAACCCTAATATCTTTTATTCTTATGTTATCTTTAAGCTAATTCGTATTTCCCAGCGTCGTCCGCGCGGATGGCGCGACAGGCGCCAGCTTCCAGTAAATGTGGCGCGATCCGCGTGGCTCTAACGTGACTGGCGCCAGCTTCCAGTAAGTCCCACGCGATTGGTGCGAGATTCTAGAAATCCTTAGCTCTTTATTTTGCTTCTTTTCTTCCTTTTCTTGGCTCCTAACATCAAAATTGCAGAAAATCAGTGATAAACACAATAATGATGAACTTTGTACTTATTCTAGCATTTATTTGACATTTTATGCTTAGTTTTTAAATGCTTTTAACCTAAAAACTACATATGCTAGCAACATATCACTTATATAATGAGTGTCATTTAGGAAATGCTTGAGGTTCAGATATGCTTTTATACATAGTCATAAAAAACACAGATTGAGCATAATGGATCAATGTAATTTGATGGTTACCTTCCAGCTTATAGTGGTCTTTAATAGTTGTCCAGCCGACAGAAATTGCAGGATGTTTAACGTTTTTGTTATACTTTACCATGTGATGTTGACCATTAGTATCTATAAGATGCCAGGTGCATTCTAAATGATCGTTCCATGTATGGGCAAAACTTTTGCTTATCTCTGCGTAAGGCTAAATGAACATATCTAAAAAAAGATCAGAACTTCAAATTACATGTTCGATGGTGAAATAATTAACATAGTAAATTTCTAACCTGGTCCTTCACATAAACTGTGTTCACAATCTCAATGGATTTGCTCTTAATATTCATCATTGTACGGGCCATGTCCTTGAGGTTTAGTTGATTATCATCCATTGGTCCTAACATTATTCAGATACAATTACAAAATAAATATTTCGAGGAGTCAAGAAAGAGTGTAAGAAAGAAGGAACAAATATTAAAGACCCCAAAAACTGTGTTTAGCAAATTTGAAATGGTAGATTAAGACAAACCATTGAAACAGAATAACAAAATAATGGTTATATTCCATTGGGTCTAACACAAACCATTTGAACACGTAGGCTAATACATACCATTGAAACAGAGTACTGTACTCATAAGTCATACTGCGATGATACAAAGGATTGAAACAGAGTAAATTTAAACGTGTAAGACTCAGGAAAGGATCGATGTTTGAAAAATGATGAATACTTCTTAGTTTTTGGACCAGAAAATTAGTTGGTGTGTCAAGTTAAAGATTGAGTTTTTGAAATGATGATCACTAACATTTTCAGAGTGATGACCAACAATATAATACAATGCAACACAATACAGAGTATATTGACTTAGTGACAAATGACGTTGATTTTACGATTTCGTTTAATGTAAAGAAGAGTGGAGTTGTTTGAAATTACTGACCTCGAACAGTTGTTTATGCCTGAATCTCACGTCGTTTGGTTGGCCGTTATTCTCTGTGGATGAGTTATAGAGCCATGTTGTGTGTTCTGGTTGTGCGCCTCAGATGGAGTATCTCTTGTTATTCACTAACGCTCGTGTTTTGTCTTTTATTTTTTGTAAAATGTTCTTAAGTGCAGTGAAACGTTGTGACCTTGGCTGGTGAATGAATAGCTGAAGAAATTTATCGCCTTGGTTAGAGAGATAGACTTGATATTATTGGTTTTTAGTAAACGGCTGAACCACTAATGCAACAAATGTGACTTTTAATTTTCTTGCCATAAATGGCCCAACAAATGGTTTGCACGTGCAATATCTACCTGAAGTTGGATTTCAACTGCATAATTGTTCCAAAGTACATAAATATCTAAATTTCAATTGCTGTCTCTGTGCCACTAACTTGGGCCGCACCTATGCCTGTACATGCCTCCACTGTCGATATCCACTTCAGTCATTGCATTGTTCTTTGATTAGACATTGTGATATAAATTAAGCATTAATTAGAAGAAGAAGGAGAAGAATAAATAATAAAAAAAACCAACCTAACTTACTGAATAATAGGCCTTAAGTTTAGTTATATTTTTAGTCCATAAGGTTTGCAAAAAATCCTATTTGTTTCCAAAAATTTGTAAACTATTTTTAATCTGTTAAACCTGATCATGCTAATGAAAGCCATAAAATTATGCAGTATCCATATTGTTAGAGTTTAAGGCCCAAAACATATGATGGAGAAAACAAAGGATTTGGTGTTTCTTAACAGATATTAAGCCTTATGTTCCATGAAAGATTTATAGGAAAATGGCAGAATCAATTAGGTAAAGACAATACATCTTTGAGCAAAACAACATATGTAGCCTTCAAATTGAATCAAGTATATAGCAACTATTGTCCTAGGCTTCAGCTGCTTCTTATTGTGTAAGGTTTGATACTTTAAAATCAATGTTTTTTTTTTAAAAAATAGCTTGGAATTTATATTAAGACTGTGATCTCCAAACATTGTATTTGGTGTGATGATACAAGCTTCAGGTATCTGTTTGTTAATATATTGCACTTAATCAAGGTTCTCATGAAACAGAGTGATAAAAAAATAGGTGGTAAAAATAATCCAGTATGAATGGTGTAATAAGGCTGAAATTTTGCACTTGTTGTGTAATAAGGCTGAAATTTATTCCAAATTCCATTACTTAAACATGCTACGAAACCAAAGATAAAAATTTGGTTTTTAATATATATTAACCGACAACATGGGGTTAAGGTTCAGGCAATGCTAGCAGGCTTAAGGTTTAGCATCTGATACCAAGAAAATTATTAAACATTTTGATGTACTCTGAATTATATATAGTTACTGACTTTGACTGTTACAAAAAAACTATCACAATTCATGATCAAAGGTGATGCATGATTTTATATCGAACATACAGCAATTGGTAAAAACCATATAGGGCTTAAGTATGACTCAAACCAGAACACATTTGATAATGTGCTAAAATGCAAAAAGATGTTATTCATGATGGCGACAAGGATTGAACAATTGTGTAAAAGGCTAGCAAATAGTGTCATAGATTAAACTGCTGAGAGGAAAAAGTGATGAATGATTTTGATTTTTAAGCTGGTCTTCCATCAGAACACAAAATGTTTAGACAACTATAAACAACCTGATTTGCATTATCTCAGCTGTTAGGTGTGATGCTGGTGTTCTAAAAGAGGCATAAACTTACTATGAGCCCATCCTGTATAAGAGTTGAACCAAAAAAGGGCGTATGACAGTAGCCACTTTCTGCAGTATGTTAAAATTTACATAGCTGATTACCAATAGTCGTGTACGTTTGTTTCATACAATTTGACATGATATAATGCTCTGATGTTGGTGGTCCTATAAAGAGTGGTAGTGTAATGCTACATTCCATGTCCAACAATGTCACAATTGGTATAAACTAACCTTGCAATTCTAGGTGAGGATGGTGATAACTAATGGAATAGAAGACACATTCTGCATCCAAGGAAAAATTAATTAATTGCAATAGGTGAAAATCAAACATCAAATGTATAAAAGCAAATATACATGAGGACATACCAAAGATTTTGAAAAAATTCTTTGAAAACCACATTGGTAGTTCTATTTTGTGGTTTTCCTTCTTTGTCGTGAATGAGTATTTTCAATCCGCTTTTACTTTTGACTCTTGAGAATGCAACATAAAGCTGGCCATGGCTGAAAACAAGATTAGGAAGGTACAATCCAACACGTTCAAGAGATTGGCCTTGGGATTTATTGATGGTCATAGCAAATGACACTATAACTGGAAATTGTCTCCTTATCATTTTGAATGGTCATAGAGATTGGGATGGTTATAATGACATTCGTGGAATGTAGACCAAACTGCCAATGTTTTTACCAGAAATTATTCGAGCTGCAATAACATGATTAGTCATTCTAGACACAATAAGTCTTGTACCATTGCACAACCCTTCCACTTGATCGAGATCTCTAATCAACATGATAGGCGTCCCTATTTTTAGTATGATTCTATGATTAGGTAATCCAGATGTTTTCAACGAATGTAGAAACTCTGGTGTAATGGTATGGTAAGCCTCACTATCAGCAGCATCTGTTATGTCAATGGAATCAGAGCTTAAATATTCTTTTTCATCACCTGGAATAATGTTCAAAACATGCTCATTTAATTGATCGACAACCTCAATGGTTGTTGCTAATATAGCCCTGCTGCTCAGATAATGTTCATTGTTATAATTCTGCCTGATATGTGGGTAGGTATGGTTGACAATGGATTCAATAGGGTCATTGAAGTCTGTAATGAGAAAATTAGAGGGTATTTCTATTTTAGAAAATCCATCATCACCTTTGCCTAATTTTCCATCACCCACATCTATAAGCCATTGAGAAAAGCTTTTTATTTCTTCAGCATTTTCGATTTTTGAGTTCTGATGTAACCGCATATTCTTTGTCAGCTTTAACACTTTACAATCATCCCACAGATAGAAGCCATTAATAGTAGCATGCACAATGTCTGATCTGCTGCCTCTAGGTATAACAGGTAAGATTTGCCGAAAATCACCTCCAAAAACAACAATTTTTCCTCCAAATGGCAGATTACTGGCATCAGATATACACATGATGTCCTTCATTGTTTTATCTAATGCTTCAAAGCAGAACTTATGTGCCATAGGAGCCTCATCCCAAATTATCAATTGTGTTGCCTTTAACAGTTCAGCAAGTTCACTGCCTTGGTGGATATTACAAGTGGAGTTTTCCAATGTAGGCACAGAAATAGTAAACTTTGAATGTGTAGTTTTGCCATTGGGTAATAACAATGATGCTATACCACTTGAAGCAACAGTTAAAACAATTTGTCCTTTGGAACGTAATGCAGAGGCTAATGTCTTCCACATAAAAGTTTTGCCAGTGCCTCCATACCCATATAAGAAAAACATCTCGCCAGCCTGTATAGTTACAACATTAATAATTGAATTAAAAACCTGCCTTTGCTCATCTGTATTAGACAGCATCAGGTCATATGTTAATTGCAGTGAAATTTGGAATGATTACTTTAATTGTCAATAGCTTTGTATCTATAGTTTAATTGGCTAACCTGTTAAGCTTGCAAAGTATGATTCAAAATCTAGATGCAACTGATTCTTGTCAAAATTAAGCTCAGCATATATATATATATATATATATATATATATATATATATATATATATATATATATATATATATATATATATATACTCACCAGACCTATCTAGACGCCATGGCCTCCGCCGCAGATGAGCAGGTTCTTCGAGCTTCTAAGCTCAGACCTGAGGAGATCGCCGCTCGCTCCCCCAGAGATATTCCAGCCCCAGAGATTCCAGACCAGCCACTTCCCGACCAGCCAGTTGAGATGCCAGCTCCACCCACAGACGCACCAGCACCACCATCATCTTCTACAGCCCCTACACGTACCCCCCTATATGAGGACTCACCGAGTGTACTCGCTTTTCAGGAGTATGTGAGGACTCAGCTTGAGTTTCAGAGCACACAGCTGGAGCTTCAGACGCGCATGTGGGGAGCTGTGTGCAGACATTTGGGCATTCACCAGTCAGAGTATCAGATACCTGTTGCCACTCCACCAGCAGGTCCAGCAGCGACAGACCCATTAGATATCTCTGAGGCTGTTGGCACCACTGTTACCCAGCCAGTGGCTTCTGATCATACAGTGGTTATTTCTCCTGCAGAGGACCACGATGCTGCAGAGTGATCAGGACATTTATTTCTGTTTATATTTCCATTTTCTTTAGTTATAGAGTTATGATTCTGCATTATTACATACATTTTACACATTCTTCCATTATACTCTGCACATTTAGTTTAATATATGATTCATTTCTGGTTTATATTTGTTCCAAATAAATCTGTTTAGACCAATGTGAGATTGAATGCGATTTTTCGAATAATGCTCCACGTTTTCAAAACACCGTAACCTTGTTTGTAGTTGCTGGGACAGCAACATATAAATCTGGGAATGGTTGTTCCGCATTATTTCGCAAATCACAATCAAGAAAACAAATGACGTCTAATGGAACCCTTTTCAAAAAATTTTCAAACAAATACGCAGCACACAAAAATTTTTCAGATTAAAAAAGCAAATGAACTTAACAATGGACAGATTTCTTCGGATTAAGCTTGATGAAATAAGATACATGGACTGCATAAGGCATGAATAGAATTTGATTGTTTGTATGTGAAATGACTGTTGAATGTTGAAATGATGACCAGATATGCAGTTGATTGAGAATGACTTGAGTTACAACACCTGTAAGGTTTGAGCCAAACACGGTAAAACTTCTTCCGAGAGACTCCATACTTCATGATGTTCTAGAACTTGAATTGTTTCTCTGAATGCAGGTGTAACTTGAAATGATTAAGGCACATTTTTTTAAGAAACCAGGGCCAAATTGACTACCATAAGTAATTCTCACTTTTGAACCCGAATTTTGAGCCTAAACCTTTCATTTCAATAACCCGAATCAAAGCCACATCCATATGACTAAACCCTCTGAGGCTAGAAAAGGTGAGATAAGTTCATGACAGCAAGGTATTAGTCATCAAGGAATGAAGGAAGCACGAGAAACCAAATGAAGAAGAAGATCAAAAGTCCATCAGCTGAAACAAATTGATAAGCTGCAGTATTATTATGTTCCAATTACAATTTATGTTTAAAATAAAAAGTGAAAAAGAAGAAGATCTGAAAATACAAAAAGAAAGTCAGTATGTTACTATTTCATGTTTAGAATAAAAGGTGAATAAAAGTACCAGTTTGAAAGACATAAAAAGAGAAAGGGAATGAAGAGCTTGGAAGATCACACAAGGTCTGGACTTAGGGACTGGATCTAGCCTCTTTATCAAGCTACCTTTCCAAACAAATCCTACCCTTAGCCCAGCCACGTTACAAGCCTTAAAGACCTTTTGATCAAGTTACGCTTACAATTATTGAGAATATCTTCAAGCCTATGGTAATGTTGTGATTATGTTGAGTAAAGAGAGTAACTATAATATGATACACTTGAGTGAAGGAGTGATGAAACACATATCTGTGAGGAATACTCAAGTACTTTCTTATTTTGACAGCATTGAAGTTATCATAGAGGTTTTGACTGAATTGATCATACACTTCATGATGATTCTAGGATTGTAGCATGTAGTTTGTGCTGATTGTTAATTCTTGGTTAAAACTTAGAATTCTCTCTGTTGCTGAGGACAGCAACTTGCAAATCTGGGAATTGTTTGATGTGTTGCAAACACATCTTAGTTTTAGTATAGTTTTAAGTTAAATTTTAAATAAATATTTAAAGAAATAGAATAGAATTAGCTTAGTTTAGTATTTTAATTATTTTGAACTAATTTCAATACACTTGAGCATGTTACAGGTAAAAAGGAGGAAAACTCAAGCAAAATAAGAAAACCAACATTGAAGCCCCACGCTATCAGCGTGGGAATCCACGCTATCAGCGCCAGATGCAGGGAAACAAGCCTGAAGATTCGCACCATCCACGCTATTAGCGTGGTAGTTCACGCTACTAGCGTCAATACAGCGCAGCTAAAGCTAAAGGACACGACCAATTCACGCTATCAGCGTGGGAACTCACGCTATCCGCGTCAGGCTTTCGAAAGATCCACGCTATTAGCGTGGAGTCGCGCGCTAGTAGCGTGGATAGGTTATTATTTCTGTTTTTAAAAGATTAAGAACGATAATTAGATTATCTTTTGGTTTTCTTACCCTAATTAAATATTAGTATAAATATAGGGCCTCAGAGCACCTTAGAGGGAGCCAGTATTCAATTGTATATTGAGAATTAGAGAGAAAGGGAGATCAAACCCTAGGGAATCAAGAAGCCAAGCAAGAATCATGACTTATCCAACAGCTTTGGTGTTCTTGAAGTCTATGGCAAGCTAAACTTCTCATTGTAGGAAGGCCATGAACTGATGAGAATTCCTCTGTAATTGACTGGTATTGAAATATATATGTTTTGATTGTTTTATTCTTATCTTCTCTTTATTCATACTCTTATTTGAAATTGATCACTTCAATTAAGTGCATAGGGTTAGGATTCGCAGTGGGAACGTTGGGATTCTAATTTCTGAATTGATAAAGAATAACATTCATTCTTCACCTAGGAATAGGGATGCGTGGGTGCGGAATCTATAATATGTTCTTTACATGCTTAAACTGATAGACTTCACTAAGGAATTAGGTTTTCAATTCAGTCTAAAGGGTTGGTTCACTAAGGAATTAGGGATTAGCTATTATAGAAAAGACTTATTCTCCGAGCAATCACAACAGGAACCCATATGGTATATTCTCTAAATGCTTAATCTGTCGGAATTCATAAGGGTTTAGGATTCTTGATCAAATTAAAGGGCTGATTCACTAGTTATCTAGGTTTCACAAATAAAGAAGAGATTTATCATATGCATGCATTAACTTGAATTAACAAGCCAGTCAAGTAAAGGGGGAGGACTCAAAAGGGATTGCGTCTGACTACAATTCATTTCCATTGGTATATTTCAACTCAGTTTATTGCAATTTATTTCTTTCCGTCTTTACATTCAACCAATCAATCAAACAACAATATTCTTTTTGCTTGAATTTCTACTTTGGTTTCAATCACTATTATTGCTTTTGCTGTGGAAATTACCCCAATCCCTGTGGAGACGATAACTCACTTACTCACTTTTATTACTTGTTAACGATCGGTGCACTTGCCGTAATCACGCAACAAGTTTTTGATATATATATATATATATATATATATATATATATATATATATATATATATATATATATCGATTCGCGACATTTGGATGATCTACACCTCTTGGAAAATGCATGCATGGAAAATCCTTTAGTGATTTCTTATTTGACTATAACATGTGTTCAATCTGGAGCAAGGCTAAATTTTGCAAGTCTTCAATTGGCAATTGTAAATCTAAACACAAAAACAATATAATTAATGAAGGCATTTCAGAACACATGTTGTAATGCCATATAGAACTGTAAAATTTAGTATTTTTTACCTGGAATGTTATTTTTCTTTGATCATGTAGAAGACCATCAATTAGATACTCCTATGTTTGAGACCACACATGTTCTGGCCTCTCTATACTGTTGGATATGAGCATGGTAACAAATAACTTTCTTAGAAAGTGTCCACAGCCCCACTGGTATGCTTCTTTTAATGCCTCAATATATTCCTTATCATCTTCCAAGAAGCCCATAGCAAAGCAAGCTTCTCTAAATGATGGATAAAGTTGACCATTGACTGTCCTAATTTGTTCATAAGTGGTAGGTCCTTTAACCACACTCAACAGCATCCTAAGATAAAACAGTTCACCACAACTTGGAGGGACCTAGTTAAGCCTTTCAATGGTATAGCCTTTTTTTCGTGGCTTCCACTGTCTATCCTTAGCGACATAAGTAAATTTTCTTACAAACTGCACATAAGTTAGCTGCTTTCCTTCGTTGAAAATGGAATTACCTTGTAGCCAAGAAGTAAACATTGAGTCCTTAACAATTGGCTTGGACAACAAAGCATCAATGTCATCATCATCTTCAAAGATAATTGCATTTTCACCAGGTAAATGAAAATACAACCTTTCTACAGCAGGAAGTCTTTTGTGAATTTGAAATGAAAATATCCTCCAGCAAGCTTCACAAGGAGAAATATACCTACCATCCAAATAATGTTTAACCTCATCAAGACATTGCCCTGTTGTACCATCCTCATTTTGCACAGGTACAACATCGGTAGGTATTCAATCATATCCTTTATTTATGTATTTGAATAAATACTTGATGGATGTCGACTGATTGCACCATTCTATGTTGAGGTGAGCTTGGAATTTCAACAACAAAGTTGGATTATATGGCACTACATGTCTGTTATCTAAAGGTATCTGATTTTTTACAATATGTTTTTCATCATTCCGCCTTCTATAAACAGGATATCCATCTTGCTCAACAATAGTTTGAGGTTGCCACTTTTTTGGAAAAAATCTACTGCATTTGCCATCTTTCATGCATGGGGAGTTTCTGTTAGCTTGGCCACAAGGACCATGCATCATATGATTCTTCACACATTCATACAATTGTGGCTGTTCAATAGCATCTGGTATCTCAGCTGATATGATCTTATCAGTGTCTGCAGGACATGGATACTTGCTGTCAGGAGCTAAAAACAGCAAGATATGAGCATGTGGCAATCCTCTTTTTTGGAATTCAATTGTGTAAATATCTGCAATGAAATTTAATATGGTTAAACTGATTTATATAACAATGGTACAACAGATAGGACTGTCTGAGTTAGGAGTGCAGATCTTACATGCTACAACATTGCCTAAAACTTGGTTATCTTTCAATTCAAACATTAGTTGGTCTAGCTTGATTTTAAATACTCTTGTAACAATATCTGGCCGATCAGCTGCAGTTAACTTAAGAGGTGAAAGAACCCTTTGGATCTCAGGCCAATATGGATTACAAGTGAAAGTGAGGAACAAATCTGGAAACCCAACAGTGTTGCATATGGCATTCCATCAAAATATAATTGATCCATGTATCTACGACTACCAACAAAAGATGAAGGTAGAACAATACGCTTCCCACAAATGGTAGTGACATTGTTATGGGCTTCTTGAGAAGTCTTCAACGTGATGTATTTATCACAACGCAGTTGCTTTTGATGAGTTCTTATGAACAATAAGCGTTCTGCTTCCATCATTGTGTAGCCATCAACAATAAATTGCTGAAATAACCTTTTGGATCTCAATAAGGTTTGGCCTTCTCCATTTATGGACTGTAGCCTAAAACACAACAATTGTCTGATAGTTACTTTGTTTCTCTTTCTTTCATTTGAATCGTTCATAACTCTATATTTTATATCATTACGATATCCATCTTCACCATATGGAAATAGCAAAGGATATTGCAATCCAAGATAACTTGGATGAAGCTCATTGATCCTTTGTAATCGGCCACTTTGTTTTTCAAGTATTATATCTCTATTGATAGGTTGAGTTGCATCACCAACTATAAGTGCAGCCACTTCTGAAACAGTAGGCAGGTTATAAATTCTTCCATCCTTTTTCCTATCTGCTATCAAATTCAAATTTAGATTCTCTGCTTCTGAAATGTTAAATCTGTCTTTTGCCATCCTAAAAGATTTAGCAAAGACATTGTGTTCATCCAACATTTCTTTTAACTTTGACGCAAGCTGTGAATCAACAATGTCTTCCCATCTAAACATGATAACATACTGTGAGTCCACATCAAATTAATTAAAATGTCAAATTATTTAGTTTAAAAAATAGCTATATTTACCTTGTTGCACCAATTCTGTTATTGATTTCATTTTCAGTGTCGAAGATATACAGTTGAGCAAACTTTGGTTGTTTTCCAGGCATTGGTAATAGACTTCCAATCAAATGACATGATTATCCATGAACTCTATAAATGGGTGAACCTTTTCCTTTCAATAGAGTTCTATCTATATTGGCACCAGGAGAGCTAAAATCAAACATCATATTATAAGCCCTGATATTTTGTTGGTAATTTTTGCTTTGTTGTGCATCCTGATCACATAGTAGATGTTTTAAGAGTAACGGTGGATCTTTTAGCAAAGGAAGTTGAACCCTCCCAATGCTGCAACAAAGGCTATATTTAGCATTAGCCTTGTTTCTGTTCTTTGTCTTACTTTCTTGATACCACATACAAGCTTTGCAATATGTACATTTACTAATAGGGTCTCCTATATCAAGATATCCTAAGAACCAAAAAAACATTAGTCTAACATAATCCATAACAGTCCTTATGTAATTATTTTAATTGTGAATAGACTTACAAACCTTTGCTAATCTGCTCATTACAATTATACCTTTCTTCTGATAGATCATCATCATCATCATCACAATTAAGATTGTGTTCTGCATAATCTATAATAGTCCTATACTTCAATTTTGACCATGTGTTCAAAAGCATTTTATATTGTATGTGAAGGTTTAATACCTCCTCGTGTTAAAATTGACATTTTGAATAGTTCCATGTACATGCTACAAACCTGTGCTAATCTGTTGATCACAATTCTGCCTTTCTTGTGATACATTATCATCATCATCATCCCAATTAAGACTGTGTTCTGCATAATCCATAATATTCCTATACTTTAGTTTTGAGCATGTCTTGTAAACAATTTTATATGCACAGGAATATCAAGGTTAAAAACCTCCACTTAAGTCTTTGGATATTTGAACAGCACCAAGTATTTGCTCTTCTGGCTCATGTCTGCGCTCGGGCACAATGCACTGAATATGGTTATGATTATGTTTATCATCAGTAGAAGTTGAAGATGCAACATCAAATTGATTGAGCAAATTGGCTTGGACCGAACTGGTACTGTCAAAAGTTTTGTATTGTTTGTTTGGGAGGTCAGTTGCTTGTGGTTGAGTATTACTGATATCGGTTAATGGAATCTGTCTACATACCTCCTAGCCTATTGTTCCATGTGAATTAACAGTACCTGAAATAAAAAATCTTCTATCATTAGTGTTTCACTAATAACACCAATGTACATAATAAAATGATTCCACAGAAGTTCTGCCTATCAGTGTACATATGTTAAACCTGTTGTTTCCTTCACTTTGTTAATCCTGTTACCACTACTATGGTTGCTTGTTGGTAATTTCTTTCCTTGCAGTATAAGTTTTTTGGTTAATCTAGCATTTGCAGCATTGGTCAAATCTGATAGCTGAGCTGAAAAAGTCAGCAACTCATTGGTTATATTAATAATAATAACTGCCTCAATTAAGAAGGTGGTTACTTACATGTTAAATAACTTAACTGATATTCATTTTAATTAAACTGGTATCTCTGTTTTTAGTACTCTGTTGTGATAAATGCTTTTGTTGTATAATAAATTTCGGTTTTGCTCTTGCAGCTTTTGTGACAGCTTTTCTTTTCAAAACTTCTTGTTCCATGTTTCAATCTGTGCAATTGTTCAAATAGTAAGGTTGGCTTTCACAAGCACATGAAACATCAATTCAATATCTTTTAACTGCATGTACATTTTTACTATAATTGACAGCCGTCCATAAATGTAGTGCTTCTGAGCACAACAAATGCTATTAAACAATGCAGATTGTTTTCAATGTTGCTGAAACATACATTATTTATGACCGTTAATAGCAGGTTTATAATATTGAAAAGCTAAGTATCTACCTTTACTATTCATTTGAGTAAGGCTCACCAAACATTGTTGCAAACATGGAGTTACCACAGTTATTAATGCTATTCAGCTGAACCAATAATGAAGACTAATGTGAATCCCATCATATATTGTGTTATTGATGAGCACAACTAACAACAATCATATGAAATAACTTAGTATCTATGTTGACTTCGCATTTGGGCAGGCAGTATCCTCAATATTGCAAAAATTCAATAGAAAAGTTATGTAAAAATGCTTCTGAGTATCTGGAAGGCAAGCTGTAGAGAAGTAATAGCACTATCTGAAACTATGTGTTTGATGTGTAGAGTGGTATGCATTTTTTGGCTGTCAATGAGTTTGTCTGTGAAGTGCATTGTTTTATCTGAATGTTCTATTTGATTGTCATACGTTGTAAAAGTGAGTTTCAATATAGGTTCAAGTGTTTCCAAAAGGTACTGGTAGGTTATTGGGCTTCCACTGTCACATTTAATGAGATGAGACATTATCACTCATAGCTCTCACTTGTCAGTTGCCATTGGGTGCAATAACAATTGACATGTTACTTTTTTCTGATTGGTTTCTTTAGTCACACCAAATTAATGGTTCATGACAGTATATCATACTTGTAGCCAGGTTATAGCCACCTTGTCCTGCAGTTTCTTATTATTTTTGTTTTGGTGGACAACATATTAATTTTAATTGGCCTAATTTTCCATCCACAAGACTAACAACATATTTATACAATAGAATTGAATAGTTGTATAATGTATCAATTGGTGTAAATATATTATTCAGGTCAAATACTAGTCCAGTATGATATCATCACGTGGAAGAAAAATGTCAAGTAGTGATGGTGGATAAATTCACGCTTTCTCATTGACAACAATATAAATATATTATTCAGATCCAATTCAGTTGGTGTAAATACAATGAATGTCTTCAATAATTATTCTTTGATGTCAAGTCTGCTAAATTTGTAAATTGTGTAGACAACCTACACTACCAAGTTTATAGACTGATGTTTAACATAAGCTTGCGAGCAAACTGAGAATGGAAGAAAAAGCTGGAAATGGTCTACTCATTAACATTGGCAAACATAATATTGAAATAAGTACCATGTTTTAAAGACATAAATAATGTTTGGATCACATTGTATTACAAAAAAAATGTATCAAAAAGTGCCAAAATATAACCATACTATTTAATACAATGGTGCTAACAAACAAAGAAATCCCACAAAGGTCCATGTTTTAAAGACATAAATAATGTCTGGATCACATTGTATTACAACACAAATGTATCAAAAAGTGCCAAAATATAACCATACTATTTAATACAATGGT
>CM023957.1:23560972-23632577 GCA_013407115.1 Glycine latifolia
TACACATTGGATAATTTTCTGATATTTACTAACACAAAAAAAGCATCATAAGTCAAATATATCGCCCAACAAAATGAACATAATAACAAACCACAGCAGTTACACAAACAAATAAGAAGTTTAGCCCACATACAAAATAAGAGTTTCACAAATGTTTGATAGGTGATACACAAAGAAGTCAACCAATATCTTGGTCCATTACACCATTTAATAGGTTGATAACAAAAAAAATTTGACAAAGATGTACACGAATAGAAGTGGAAAAACAACATACCTGTTCAACTAACACAGTGGATGATTTTCTGATATTTATTAACAAAAAAAAAACTATCATAAGTAAGAAATATCGCCCAACAAAATGAACATAGCAGGAGGCAAAAAAAGGAAGCCGAAAGCAAGAAAAGTGTTTTCAATGGTGATTCAAGAAGTAACATAGCAGAGGCGAAAAAAACCAAGCAAATATGAGTGGAAGGAGTTACCACAAGCAAGCCGAAAAAGTAAAGTAGCAGAAGCAAGGAAGGTAAGGAAAATGGTGATTCCGAAAGTAATAACGTAGCAGAGAGAAGAAAAGTATGAAAAATGGAAGAGGATATGAGCTTCTCAGCTCCGTAGCTCAGCGAGGTGACATGATTAGGGATGGCAAAGTGGGTCAGCCCACCCAAAAATGGACCGGGCTGACCCAACCCACTAAAAAATGGGCCAGGTCGGGCTGGCCCACTTTTGCAAAGTGGGCTGAAAATACTAGCCCGCCCCACTTTAAAGTGGGTTAGTGGGCCAACTTTTGCAAAGTGGGCTGATATTTACACCCAATAAAAAAAATTGTTTTTTTTTAAAAAAAAGGTCAAAAAATTCAAATGTAATTATTTATACTAAAAATTAATAATGTACTAACTTAATCCTATAACAATGATTTTTAATATAAAATACATGCCTAATAGAAGCAAAAGCAAGCAGGGAATACATGTCTAACAATGGTTTTCAATCAGCTCCTAAGACTTAACAAATTCTTAGAAATTTGCTTCACAATGATGCAGGCAAACAAAGCATATTTGTACATGTAGTATAGCTCATTATTAGGTTCCAAATAAAAATGTATTAGGATTAAGGATTCAAAATCACTCATTTCTTTTTAGTCACTCTCCCTCTAAACCACTCATTTAATTACCTATTAAATATTTTATTATTTTTTTATTGGTCGGCTGCTGGCCCGACCCTAGCCCGTCCCATTTAATGAATGTGGGCTCAAAATCTCAGCCCGACCCAAATTTTTTTGTGGGCCAAACGGGCCGGCCCGCCAGGCCAGGCCCGTTTTGCCATCCCTAGACATGATAGACAGAGTAGGCTGAACTCTCTGTCATAGGCAGCTTTTCTATTTCAAAATTTGAATGTATTACTTCTCATGAGAGAAGAGCTGAGCGCCAACCATCAGTGTGCAAAAGTGGAAGTGTGCAAAGCAAGTTGAGGAAGGGAGAAGCTGAAAAAGAACCTGAGAGTGCCACGTCAGATTTTTGGGCTGAGAGTGGATGAGAGGATGACAGGTGTCCAAAAGATGTTCTTTTATTATAAGTAATAATGGATATGAAGATCTTCTTGATGGATGTGAAGGTGAAATTATTATTTATTCTGGTAAAAAATATATTCAAGATTAACTATTTTATTACTTTGTAACAAAGACAAGATTATTTTTTTCTCTTCTACATTTCTGGGACTAAAAATCTACCAAAAAAACAAATACCCTAAGTCAACAATTAATGATAGTATACAAAAGGTAAAACACTATTTATATTCATTTAAAACAAATGTCCTAAGTCAACAATTAACGATAATATACAAAAGATAAAACACTGTTCATATTCATTTATTATTATCAATCAAGACCTTATTTAAGTTTTAGAGTGTCTTTTAAATAAATCACTCTTGTGCACTTATGGAGGTACAAGTTTTTTTTATAATATTATATTATAAAAAATTTATGAAAAAAAACACAAGTTATATGTTGCGGGAAATTTGTCAAATTAAATTGTAAAATTAAGTGAATTTTAATAAAAAAAATTCATTTTTATCATAATATTTTGACCAAATTATAATTTTGATTTCCTAGTTTCTCAAATTCAAGATTTTGGTATTTTTGATTTTTAATTAAAACATTTGATTCCCAGTTTTATAAATTTATGATTTTAGTTCATTTTTTAAATTATTAACTAATGATTAAATGATTTTTAAATTTAATTATAAATTAATTAAAGCCATTAATATTAAAAAATTAATCAAAGATATCAAGCCTTCACGCACGGTGCCACATTGCTACTGTCTTTCGTCTTTGGCCACTTTCACTTACTATTCCTCATATCTCAACTCTCGTATTGCCCTAAACCCAATTTGTTAGCTCTCTGCGACTTCTAAAAAAACTTATATATCAGTTTGTGTTTTCCTTTCCCTCCTTTTGTCTGTTTTATCCGTAAAGAAACCCTATTTTACAATATTGTTGATTTGTTCCCTCACTCTCTCTGTAGTCTGCCTGCGTTCCGCTTCATTTGCAGTCAGAGCAAGTCCACGCTTTGAACCTGATCGGGTCGGGTCGGTTCACACATGGCTACACCACCACAATGGGAATTCAGCTGGTCTCTCTCTCTCTCTCTCTCTCTCTCTCTCTCTCTATATATATATATATATATATATATACCTTTTCAACCAAGTTTTTAATTTGTAGGTCTTTGCATTATGTGAATGATGATGCAACACCTGTATCTCTCTCTTGATATTTGCATTGTACCCGCTCCTACTGTTTCTTAACTTATTCTTTTCTTCAAGTTCGTTGTTGTCGTTGTTATTATTATTGTTGAGAATTTTGAGTGACTCTACTTTCTTATATCCGGAGGATTTGGAATAAACCATCAATTTGGTCCCTCAACTATTATCTTATCTCCTTTTAAGCAATGAAATTTTATAAGTAGTCCTTAAAGTATTGAATATATATATTTTACCAATGTTCAGGACTGGTTTGAAGGATTTTCCAATATTTAGAGGACTATTTAGCATGATGTAATACTTGGAGGATTACTTATATAATTTCTCTACTTTGGAGACCATGTAGAAGAGAGAGTAATACTTTAATAATGAAAATGTTTCAAGGATTTTTGTGAACATTTGAATTTGGTTTCTAAATTGCCTAAATATTGATATCCTTCTTTTTTGTATGTCATCCAAAGAATCCTTGTTAAATTTAGGGAATAAAAGTGCTATATATATATACACCATGCTGTTCCTTGAGATTTGACCATAGGATCTCAGGTAATGAAGACTCTTATTTCGAATTTGTTGAGTATTCGCATTATGCTTTTGGTTTCCGTTTTGGAATTGGTCTTATATTTTAGTAGTGCGATGGTATTTAGTTAGAAATTGGTACCATATTGCAAACTCATGGCTGAAAATCTTGATCTGAACATGTAAAGGACAACATATATTTTATATGTAGTTATGTACCCTTTTGATTTTCCCAGCAGGATGTTTAGATGCTCTTGGAATACAATAAGATGCATACTTTTAGAAGTGTAATAATTTGGAAATGTAGAGGTCTGTTATCAAATGATTATCTTCTTAGGTGACAAGTTAATTGTGAGGATGTGAAATTAGAAGCTCAGATATATCACATCTTGGCAGTGGTTCCCAGGTCATAAGTCACATAGCTGCCCAAATATATTTTCTTGCTTATAATAAATTTAGCCAAGATTGTATAGTTAACTGTTGGTGCATTTTATTACATGTTTTACTTGTTGAAATATAAAGATTAATAAGAATGGTGATATTGACAGTGTATGAAGATAAAAGTGGGAGAGGTTCTAGGACAGAAGATGGTACTACTACTGACAAGGAACTATCTAGTGAAAAAAACCTTAAATTCCTCTTTCATTCTAACTGTGTGAAAGTATGAGTGCATGATGAAACCAACTTTTTAAACTTATCTTAATTTGTGTTTTAAGTACCCTTTTGCAAAAGATTCCACAAAGATCAATTGAATACTTGGCCATTGGTTTTAAACCTATAATGCAAATAAATGAACTAGAAACTTCAAAGTTTAGAATCCTTTATTACATGGCACAACTTGTGGGGTCCACGCCACCCTCCATGCTTCTGTTCACAACATCATATGTTCCATCTGTCTTGCTAGCCCTTCCTTGTCCCTTTTTGACTCCTTTGAGGCAGGACACTCATTCAATGTGTCTTTTGTTGTTTGCCACTGCTTGTGGTCAGGGGTGGCCAAAAGAACCAAACTGCACCGAACTGCAAAAACAGTTTGCCTGAACCGAACCGAACTAAAAACAGTTCAGGAAAACAGATATTTAAAAAAACATAAGGAAAGTTGCAAGTCCAGATTGTAATATAAAAAGAAATAATTAAGAACCCAACTAGGATGCGAGGGGAGAAAAATGTTCATCAGACAGTAGAGACTAGGAAGCAATTGCAACCCCTGATCATGCAGGGAATACATAACTTTCAAATTAGAAAAAGTTGAAATGTACTTTAAATTTCACAAGTATAGTCAGTTTTTAAAAACCAAACTGTTTAACAATTCGGTTCAGTTTTTATTAAAAATAGTTCAGTTTTTTTTAGTTAAGTTTGGTGCAGTTCAACACCAGTTTAGTGCAGTTCGTGTATTTTTTAACAGCACAAGAGCTGCTTCCTGGTTGAATAAAGTTGTTATTTTCTGTTAGTGCCAAAGGTACACAAAGGCCCAAGGTCAGTATACAAGAGAAGGAAGTATAGGGGCAATGCACCTAATCAGAAATAAGAGAGGGAGGGAGGCTAGTGTGAGTTAGTGGGAAGGGACTATTACATGTGTGATATGTTAGGGGGGCTGGGACCTGGAACTAGATTTGGGAGAGAGGAGCACTCTTGAATTGCTCTTCTGAATACATATTTGAATTGATATACATTGGCTCTTGGATCAGTTGATCGAAACCCATACAAATATCGTTCTCTCATTCATTTATCGTGTATTCTTGGTACCTTACAACTGGTATTCAGAGCCCTTGATCCTACAAGTTTGTTATGGTTGTCACATGTGTTACAATGGAAACTAGGATGGAGAATATGGAACCGAAAAATCAAATCCTGTTTGAATGAACACAACCAAAGGAGAAATAATGAAATTCCCTACTGAGTCTTCCACTCACTTTGTTTTCCTGTCTAATGTTTCACAGCAAGGTTACTTCTCTCCTTGCTATTAGGCTTTAGCTTGAATTAGTCTGAATTGCATCTTAAACATAAGTCTATAATTTATGTATGCATTGTTTTGATAGTGTCTTTTCCTGTAATTTGAAGTGTATTTTTCATTGTTAACGGTAACTTTGCACTAGTGTAATAATATATATTTTGGTTATTCATTACACTTGTGTTGAATTTTATTTTTTTAAAATGGTTCACATTTTGTAAGTAGCTTTTCTTAGAGAACTTGTGGACAGGTTTATAAAGGAGAAATTTATAGCTGATTCACAATATTAGGAAAGAAAAATATTTAAAAATTTGGTATGGCTTATACCTTAATAACCCTCCTGTTCTGTAAAACTTTAAATTCTCTACTAACAGATTAACAAAGATGTAATTTGTTGTTGACAAAAGGTTTATTACAATTAACACTTGCAATTTTTTAGTTTTTGTGTAGTCTTTCCATATTTGTACTTCTTAGATTATAATATAATAAATGATTGCTGAGAGTAGTTTTGAATTTGCTCAGTTGCTTGGTATTTCTCAGTTTCTATTTTTTGGGTTGTTTGCATCTGACTTTGTTGTGTGTCCTAGTTCTAGGGCTACTAATGATATTATAGAATTAGGACTCTGTAACTGATAGAACACCAGGTTGTATAAGTGGTATTCAATTCCATTAAGGCCCTGAGCCAAAGTTCTTACCAAAAAAACCTGAGCCTAGGCTTCTCAGTGAATCATCTGATCTGGTGAATATATGTACATCAATTGTGTGCAAATTTCTTGAACCTGAAAGAATCACTACCATGAAATAAGCTTGCTATGAAAATGCTGAGGTTTTCCTTGTGTACTGAAATTAATACTAACAAATGTCTGTTATTAAAAATGGAATGACAATTACAGTGACATGGAAATGTATTTTGGATCGAAGGAGAATGCTTCCATTGTGTATGCTGCCTTAGCAGTTGACAAAGAGGTGGTTGTCTGAAGACATGAGCTTTCCAATGCTTTACCAATCGTTTTCAACTAGTTTTAATGTAATTTTGTGCCTTGTGCAGTTGCAACCTGATAAAGTAAAACGACTTATGACAGTGTCTGATGGAAAGCTATCAGTGTGAGTATCTTTGGTATTAATAGTTGAAAGATTTTGTAAATGAGTTTATAGTCGGTTTAATAGTGCATTATTTGCTGGTTAAATGTTATTTTGTTATTAGGAGTAAATTAGGATATTAGCATATAAAACACATTGTTTTGATAGCTCAAGTGAAGTTTTTATTGTTATCAATTTTTTAGCCATCAATTTTGTGTATGAAATGCTGCTATCTATAGACTACCCGAGAGTCTGTATCATGTTTGGGTTAATTGCAATTGTTTTTTTCATCAAGACATTATGACAATGACTACAATTTTAAATATAACATGTGCAATATGAGCACTTTCTGTTAGTCATTAATTTTAGGCTGATTTTTATCTAAAAGGATTCATTTGCTGCTGTCATTAGTCAATTTAGCTTCAAGGGCGTGTTGAATGTTAAATCTTACTTCTCTCTCCTTTCAATCCTTCTTATTCAGGCACTTTGAGGCAACAGAAGCCAGATTTCTTCGGGCATCATTTAGTGCTTTTGTAGATGTCCTGACACTAGCCACCAAAACTATCGAAGAATTTGGTCAAGGAATGAAGTTGTGACGTCTCCTCATATATTGAATGTTGGATTGTTGAAGTGTACTATGACTTTTACTGTCTGGATGTACTCTTATTTGTTTCTATCAAGCAGGAAAAGATTTTCACATTCTGTTTTGAATTTGTATTGCATGATGTTTCAAGGGTTTAATATGTAATGCTTAGTCTCTTCTAATCTTCTACTACTATCTACTCTCAATTCTTGAATGCTAATTGCTGACATGACACAGATGAACATGACACTTGTTTCCTTATATTTAGAAATTTGTAATATATTGTATATATTACAAATTTCTAAATATAAGGAAACAAGTGTCATGTTCATCTGTGTCATGTCAGCAATTAACATTCAGGAATTGAGAGTATTTTAATGATTATATATATAAACCTTTTTTTTATTTAATAGGTTACTAGTATTTTAGTCCATACAATGATCAACAGAATAAATATTTATTTAAATAACTAAAATTTATAATAATTAAATATTTTTAAAAAGAATAAATTATATGATAATTAAAATGTAAAAAATAAATATTTTGAACAAATAAATTATATTTTAAATTTGTTATAAACAATTTAAATTATTGATTATTTTTAAAAATATATTAAAATTTAATTTATAAATAAAGATGAAAAACATATACTAAGAAAATATATGTTAAGAAAAATCACTAAAAATGATTAATTCTAAAATTATCTATCATTATCGACCTTAGTCGGCATCAATATTGTTAAAATCGAGATATTGTCTAAAAAAAGAAAGAAATAAAAACTCTTAACTCGAATAATAAGATTCTACCTTTCCCTTCCTAAAATATTTATATATTATGATTTTTAGTTTATTATATGTTATTTTTTAATTATATTTTTAACACTGTTATTTTTTATATTATTGTTATCCTTTAGTTTATTATATTGTATATTATGTTTTACATAAAAAAAAAAAAGAAGAGAAAAGAAGTTAATTGGGCTGAAATTGTGGTCCAACAAATGAAATTAGAAAAAGAGAAAATGAAAAAACAACAATTGATTCCCTTTTTCCTAAGTACACCTTGATTCTTCTTTTTGAAACTGAAATGACTTAAATAATCTTATTATTTCAAACTATCTTTATTCCTTCCCTCACACGGTGGTTCACACTCACCCCAACTTGTTTTGGTTTTCCTTTCTTCCTCGCTTTCTTGGTTTTACTAATCTTATAGTTTTATTCTCTTACCACAAATTAGGAAAAGTACTTACTAGCTTCAGATCTCCATACGTAGTTTGTACATGTTGTGTAATTTTGTTAGAGATTCAAAGAGTTGGGATATAAACACATTAGAATGCTTTCTTTGTGTGTCATTTTGCTGAGATGTTTGGCTTTTTGGATTTTGAAAATAGATGCAAAACGTTCTTTTTATTAAATTTTGGAGAGTACTTTCTAGAATTTCTTAACTTTCAAAAAGTACTATCTGAAATACAAAAAATTTCCAGAACCTATTGTTGTGTATTTTGGAAAGTACTTTTGTGAATGCAAAAATTTAAACATCACCCTAGAATGTATTTTCCATACTAATGAATGATATAGAATTATTTTGGGTATAGAGAGTATTTATGATAATAGGGGAGCAGAAGCAAATGCACATGTTATAGCATTGGTTGCCCCTACAAGAATTTGTTTATTTGTACATGTGCATTAAATTTATTTTTTCCCCATAAGATACTTTTTTTTAAATGAATGTAAAAATTAAAAAAAAAGAATAAATTGATACTAAATTTAATAGTTTATTCTTTTAATTTTTAATATAATTACTATTTTGGTTATCTAGTTTATTTTTAGGTTCAATTTGGTCCCTTTATGATTTAAAATATCCAATTAGGTCATTTATATTTCTTAAAATTGGTTCATTTTGGTCTCATTTTTCTTTTGTTATCTCATGAAAGGTGAGATCAAAATTGATTTTAGATGACACCAAATTGAATCCATTTTAAATAAAAAGGAACTAATTAGAACAATTAAAAATAAATTGATCAAATTGAACATAGTAAATAATTAAGGAAAATTTACTGACCAAATTAGAACTTTTATTTTAGGCTTAAATATATTTTTTGTTCGGTATAAATCAATAAATTTTGTTTTGGGTCTTTAATAAAATTGTTTTCTATGTCAGGTCCTTAATAAAAAAAATTTGGTTTTGATCCTGTTATGTTGTTTTAGTTTTTCTAATATATCTATTTTTTGTTTTTGTCACTATAATATATACATCATTTGCTATTAGTCCCTATCAAATATTTTTCAAAGGGATTAATACAAAATGAAATTTTTTTATAAGGATCAAAATGAAAAAATAGATATATTAGAAGGTCTAAAACAAAATAACAAGAAATAAAAATCATTATTTTTTATTTTATTAGACACTCAATGCAATTTTTTATTAAGAATACAAAATAATATTCATTAATTTATCAAGAAAAAGACATTTAATTTATCAAGGCAAAAAAAATTAATTTTTAAACCAAATTATAATTATTTCTTGCCCCCATTAATAATTTTTTGTGCATTTGCCACTAAAGGGAGTGTACTAAAAAAGAGAGAATGAAGAATATTAGCAAGACTCTCTCTTTCACTTTTTCTCAAAAGATTCTTTCTATGATTGATTAAAATTTATTAAAATAATCAATTTTATTAGATTTTATTTCTCATTTAATATAAATTGAGAAACACAATAATTAAACAAGAAACAAAACCTATAAAAAATGGTGATTTCTAAAAGAGAATCTTAGAAAAAGAAAAAGAAGTGTAAGAATGACCTACGCATTTCTCAAAGAGGAGTGGATATAGCAAAAACAAAAACAAAAAACTATTTGGGCTCAATTCCCTTCAAAGCTTAGGAGCGTTAATTCATCAATCATCTTCCTTCCCAACTCCCAAGTGGCAACAAACAAGTGCCGCCTTATCGACACCCCGTTTGTTCGTCAAATCAAATTGCCCTATTCACAAATCACGCACTTACGACCATTTCACCGACCAAAATCTCGATCTTAACGCCATCCTCTGTCTTCCCTCACCTGTTCTAGGTATTTTTTCCAATTCTCTTTCTTTCTCAAACTCTCTTCTCTAAAATAAAACTGATCTTGCTTAATTCCAAATCACCCTGTGAAAGACTTTCAACGCCGTGATTATCGGTCGCTATTATTGAATCCAAGAAACATAATTCGATGTTTTTTGCTTTTGAGCTATCGAATTGGATTAAATCCCCTTTTTACAAATTCTTTACTTCTGTTATTATGTTTTCCTGGGTAGAAGTTAGTTTACTTGTTATGTGGAAGTGTACGGCAATGAATGTTGCACATTAATTTTTTTTTCTTACAATAAAAACCTAATTTCTTTCTTCCGTGCTTAATTTGTTCAATGCATCAGATGTGATTTTTTCTTTGGTATCATAACTTTGAGATCTCTAAATTAACATTGACATTAGGGTTTCTAATCCTTTCGTTTTTTCTCTTTGTTTTTTTCAGTTTTAATTTCAGTGGGTTGACATGTACAACGGAATAGGGTTACAGACCCCAAGAGGGTCGGGTACGAATGGGTACATTCAGAGCAACAAGTTTTTTGTGAAGCCGAAGCTTTCGAAGGTTGCCGAGAACACGAAGGGGTTTGAGGCGGATCAGGGCACTGCTGGTGTTAGTAGAAAGCCCAACAAAGAGATCCTTGAGCACGACCGCAAGCGTCAGATTCAGCTCAAGCTCACCATCCTCGAAGACAAGCTAATCGATCAGGGCTACACCGATGCGGAGATCGCTGAAAAGCTTGTGGAGGCTCGCCAAAATTTGGAAGCCGCCACTGCCACCGAGGAAACCGATGGTCCTGCGTCTGTGTCTGCATCAGATAAGAAGTAATTGATTTTGAATTTTGATGTTTGTGACTTTGTGTTAGTGTTGTGAAATAATATTGTTTCAATTAGCACTTCTTTATTTTTGTGAATTGATGTGTGTGGCTTTGAATAAAGTATCATGTGTTTGCATTCCTTATGTATTGTATGTGCCTGCCATTTTAGTTACCCCTTAACTTTACTGTTGTTTTTTCTAAGAGCAGAAAGCTTGATCTGAGAACAAAGAGAAAAAAATGTTATGTGGAGGATCACTTAAACTTTTATTGTTGGACTCTATAAATTAAATAAGTCTAACGGAAAATTTGAATACTAACAATATTGTAATCTTAAAACAAACTGATAACATCCTTAAGTTTAGATGATAAGATCAATATCATTATATTTACCTCAGAAGCATCCTAAAGATTAGAATCATAGCTGACAAACTCCCATAAACTAAATTGTCCATCCTGGCTTATAGATATTAATGCGTATTTTCAACTAAAACTTAACTTTAAATTCTTGACTTTAAATAGTCACTTCTTTTTTTTATCAACATTAAGGCGTAATTCTTCTTTTTGGTGAGAGACTTGTGTAAGGTGTGTGGGGGCTTAAGTAATATAGGGTGTTTTGATAATTTGGTGGAGTGGAAAATTGGGAACAGGGAGGTTTTTAGATTTTGGGGAGATGCTTGGATTGGTCAACAAAGCTTGGCTTTGTCTTTTCGTAGGCTTTTCTCAAATTCTGATAACCAACAAGGAAATATTTCTAATTTGGCACATAAGGATGGAGAAGTTTGGGTGTGGGTTTTAAGTAAGTTGGAGAAGAGGGTGGTTTGATTGGGAAAGAAGCATGGTTGAAGTGTTGGAAGGTAGGTGAACCATGTCACAACAAAGAGATCAAGTTGATAAGTGGATACGGAAAGGAAGTAACCCAGGGTTTTTTTCAGTAAGTTCAGCATATGAGCAGTTGTATGATATCTTTAAAGGACCACAAATTCTAGGCAACTTATCTCAGGTTTGGAGATTGAAGATCCCTCTGAAGGTTAACTTTTTTTGTTTGGATAGCTTTTCTGAGAAGATTACCTAGGAGGCAAAACCCCTTGTCAAGGAATATTCAGTTGGGTGCATCAAATGTTTTCTGTCCTTTATGTAATTCTGAATCTGAATCTGTCAACCATATTCTGTTTCGTGCACAAAGGTTCTACATATATGGCAGGTTTGTTAGTCTTGGGTTAATCTGAATTCGGTTCTACCGGAGGATCCTGCTATGCATTTTCTACAACATTGTTTCATCTGTATAAATAGAGATCAGCTGATTTGTGGAATATTGTTTGGGCATCGGTTGTGTGGAATATTTGGAAACATAGGAACATTTGTGTTTTCAAGAATGGTGTTTTTGATAAGATGGAGGTGTTGCAACTTGCAAGATATTATGTTCTCTGCTTGAGCTTGGAATCTTGGATAAAACAATTTACAACTTCGATTGAGTTTTCCTTTGTACAGTGGCAAATGAGTATTGGAGCTTGCATTCGACTGTGTTGAAGAGGTGTGGAGGAAGATTTCAATGGTTTTATTAGATGGGTTACAATTAACGAGTCCAGAGTTTATGGAATGACAGAAGTGGTTATTGTGTTATTTGGTAAGTCAGAATGTAGACATATGAAGTAGTGAGGCCGGAATCCAATGGGTAGGTGTGCTGACATTCATGGGGTTAGGGAAAATATCAGGCATGGCACGGTCATCAAAGTTGGTATGATACTGGGATGATGAGGCTCTCTGTGTATTTACTGATCCCATTATGATTGTTATGATGAACATATGGGAGACCACTGGCAGTGGGTCTTTTCTGGAAGGGGTGGCATTTATAGTATTTCACATTGACGATGTTTAAATGCTGTAAATGTTAAGTTGGTTAGGTGTCAATATTTTGGTGGCATTTATTAACATTGAATGTGTAGGAAAAGGTGGGGTAGGGTATTGCTTGTAATTATTGGTTAGGTGCTTTTTGCAAGATTGTGTCTTCCTCTATGCATATAATTGATGTATATGCTAAGATACGATTCTCCTTCCTTGGGGTAGTGGGTTACAAAGCCTGATTGCTTTTTGAAACTGTTAGCTGTATTATTATGCATTTCTTGTGCTTTATATATTTATATTTATTTATTTGCTAAGCAAAAAAAAATAATATTAAGTTACAATTATGTGCTGAATTATTCTCTGTTTTTTCTAAAATTATGACCTAATTTGTTTCCTTGCATGATTTTTATTTTATCAATTCAATTTGTAAAAGCAAAAATTCCCCTTTTTGTTAAATAAACCCTATGCACAATTTAATGTCCTTTTACGTCATTTGACATTTATCCGTTAGGCTTACCAAACACTTTCAATTAAATCAGTTAGCTTATAAGCTTTGAGCTAGCTTCCAACTTTTCAGCTCCTAGCTTATAAGCTAGTTTTACAAAACATAGCCTTATTATAGAGGTTGGTTGTTGTTGATGGATGTTTTGGAGGCATGGATGTAATTACATGCAGATTAATGACTTGCTAATTAATTGCCCTTTATCTGTATGGTATTGGAGAAACTTATTTCACTTTTTTCGTGAATAGTTTGTCTAAAGTTGATGTCAATAACAATAATTCTTTTGGGGGATTTTTCAGGGTTTCAAATACACAGACTCATCAAATTGCTGCTAGGAAGGAAAAGCAGATGGAAGCATTGAAGGCTGCTCTTGGCATAGTCTCATCTGAAGCCAATGAAATAAATGCAGATGGGACTGATGGGCTTGGAAATGATGGAAAAAATGGTCCTAATGTGGAGGGTAATTCAAAGCCTGAACATTCCTTTTTGGACAGAGATTTCAGTAGAAAGAAACAAATGGTTGAAGATCAAAAGGATGAAAATACTAAGAAGAAGAGTGTTAAAGATACAAGGCACCACAAGAAGGTTGAAACTCGTAAGAAAAAGTATGAGGATGATTCATCTGATTCAGACAGCAGTTTGTCTGATGAGAAGAGAGGTACAAGGAAGCGTGGTAAAGAGTATACAAGCAGTAGCGATGAATCTGATTCTGATAGTGATGCTAAGAGGAAGCTCAAGGCTGAAAAGAAGCGGAAGATACCTAAGCACCGCAAGAAAGGTAGGGTGGAGGATAGTGATGATACTGATTCTTGTTATTCTGATGACAGCAATATTGCAAGAAAAAGTTATAAGAAAGAAAAGTCTCTTAAGAGGCATTCTTCGGATGATGATTCTGATGATCATGAAGATGCCTCCAAGCATAAAACTCGGGAAGGGAAGCAACATTCAAAAATGAGCAAACATCATGATTCTGAGGAGGAATCTGATGTTGATAGTGAGGAAAAGAAATATGGTAGACTTGAGAAGCAGAAGACAAGGAGGCATAATTCTGATGATGAGGACTCTGATAGAGATGGTGTTAGGTGTGCATTGGGTCAAGACAGATATGTTAGTAGGGGGTCATACACTTCCTCTAACAAGAGTAGCAGTGACAGTGATTCAGACAGCGATTCTAGTGATCACAGACATGAAAAAACAAAAAAAGGTGGGTCTGTTGCAGCAAAGAAAGGTAAAGGATATGGCATGGAAGAAAATAGATTCAGAGATGAAGCCAGAGATAGTGATGCAGACAAAGGGAAGAATGGTGCTAATGTTGATGCATTGGGCTCTCTTACAGTGTCGTATGGGAGAGATATTACAATGGGATCAAATACTAGAAGTCGAGAGATGAGACACGGTAACAGGAAAATTGATGGAGACAGAGAGAGGGAGCCTGTCACAGTGGTCAAGCATGATGAAGATGATAGAAAAATGGAGTCTGAATCCAAATCAGCTAGGTTTGCAGGGCATGATGATGACAGCTCTGAGCAGAGAGGAAGAAATTATAACAAGGATGTTGAATCACATTTTGTTGGTCAAACTGCTCGGTATGGTGAGGATCATGAAACCAGAAGGCGTAGAAGAGATCATGATAATCATAGGGAGCGTGAGCATAGAAGGGATAATGATGACCATGGAGAAAGAAAGCATGGAAGGGATGAAGATGATCATACAGGAAGAAAGCATGCAAGGGAAGAGGATGTTGGAGAAAAAAAGCATGGAAAGGATGAGGATGATCCTAAAGAAAAGCACAGAAGGCATGAGGATGGCCATGGAGACTATCGTACAGGAAGAAAGTACTTAAGGGATGAGGATGATCTTGGAGAAAGAAAGCATGCAAGGGATGAGGATGATTCCAAAGAAGGGAAGCGCAGAAGGTATGGTGATGGCCGTGGAGAGAGAAAGAACTTGAGGGATGAAGATGATGGTGCAGAGAGAAAGCGTGGAAGGGATGAAGATTACCGAACAGGAAGAAAGCAGGCAAGGGATAAGGATGAAGATAGAGAAAGAAAATTCAGAAGGGATGAGGATGATCAGGAAGGAAGAAAATTCAGAAGGGATGAGGATGATCGGGAAGGAAGAAAATTTAGAAGAGATGATGATGTTTATGGAGAAAGAAAGAACTTAAGGGATGGGGATGTGCATGGAGAACGAAAGAACTTAAGGGAGGATGATGATAGGGAAAGAAAGCATTCAAAGGATGAAGATGGCCATGGAGAAAGAAAGCACAGAAGGGATGATGGTTATGAAAGAAAGCAGCGCAGAAGGGATGATGATGATCTTGAAGAAAGAAAGCAGAACAGAAGGGATGATGATGATCGTGAAGAAAGAAAGCAGCACAAAAGGGATGATGATGGTCGTGGAGATAGAAAGCACAGAAGGGAGGAGGAAGAGCGGGGAAACAAAGGTTATGAGAGGGAAAGCCGTGGAGATTACTCCAAGAGAGCCAGATACTAAGGTTCTCGTTCGAGTGAGAGGTGTGAAAGTGTCTCATGAACTGTGATCCAGGCATCTTGAGAATGCTTACTTGCTGCTTTAATATTTGAATTAGATGTGTCAGTTGTCTTATACATTTGCTTTTTAGAGGATGTAATTTGTGGTTGAACTATGTTTCATGCGTGTTCGTTTCAAATTCCGTATTATGTTTTTTTTTTTACCAAAACTCTGTATTATGTTGTGACTGGTAGTTTTTTTTAAAATAAAATACAAAATCTACTGCAGGTGTTGTATATTTGCAAGGGTGGAATAGTGTGATGTGACTAATATTTGCGTGAAAGAGAATGATTTTCTTTTGCAACGAGATGTGAATGTTAATCCCTATACTTGATTAGCTTAAACTATAAATAACTTTGGTAACAGGCGACTAAACCCCAGCCACGGGATTTAGTTGTTTTTACTTGATCTACTGAAGTTAATTAGTTGAGGATTTATTTGTTTTTTCTATCTATAGTCTATGTCGGTTTCTTGGTCTTGGAAATCGTGAGATTCATAAAAGTGAATCTTATTTCATCATCTACGTGCCAATTATTGAATGTTTCAATTCTAGACTAGTACCGTTGTACGTGGTAAAATTTATACAAACAGGTATGTGCTCTGATACCATATATAGTCAAGGCAGGTAACAGCATTTTGAATGCACCTAATGATAAGCCTAAACAGCTTGCCTCTAGATAATTACATTTAGCTATGGAATGGTTGGTAGATAACCTTAAGCATGTGGTCATGGGTCGGTTTCTAGTTCGTGCACATAGAAAAATATCTGTTGGGAAAGACCAATTCCTCAAATGGATATCACTACATCGGAGGATTAGTCATTTGCTTTTCTATTGAAGGATACCTTTATTAAAAGAATGATTTATCTAGACGTGTAATTGAATATCATCTGATATGTTGATCTAAGAGGGTTGTATTGGTATTCTTTATATTATGCATGTTCACTTTTGGTTGAAATAATTCAAACGCTAGTATAATTGGTGTTGAAAAGCAGTAAATGGAATACACAGGGTTTAAAGAATGGTGAAGATGGTGCAAAAATTTAGTTTAAAGAACAATAAAGATGTAAAAGGGGTGGAAACTTAGGGTTTTTTTAGGGTTTACATTGGTTTTATATAAAATGGTATTTTAGTAATCAAATTATATAAAAAGGAAGGAGATATATTTATTAATTAAGGGGTATAAATATCAAAAGCTTATTTGGTTGATATAGTGTCATGTTCAGTTAGTCAAGTCAGAAATCAAAATAGAGGGATTTGATTGTATGTACAATAAAAAGATAAAAGACTTAATTGGTGCAATTAGAATTGAGGAGACAAATTGCAATTGTGATACTAGAGTGGTGAAAAATATAATTATGCTTAATATTAAATTTTGAAGGCTGTTATTATTTATTATTTACTGTTATTCTTTTTTTTTTAAACATGAGAGATCTCTAACCAAGAGTTAAAGACTAATTTGTCGAAGTACGAAATTTCATTTATATATAAAAAATAAATTTTCATGTACTGTTATTCCTTTATGGATTCATCCCTGCTTCTCACTTGTGTTATAATTTCTTGCCAAACTACATAGGACAACTAGAAGACAGAAAGAGACCCTTGTTGTTATTAAATATTAACCAGAAGAGTAGTCGTTACATGGATACAGATTTCAACAGAAGTCTTTCAGAAATCAATTCTCACCATTCATTTTTCTCTCCTTTTCCCTAAACATCAAAGGTTCTCTCTCCCTCTCTGTTGTCTCTACCCAAAAAAATTGTACAAGTGGCTTTTCCGTACCTAGAATGACTTTAGGGAATATGATTGCTTTCTAACCCATTCATCATAATCTTGCAGCATCTGCTGAAGTAGCAGTGGCACCAGCTTGTCCACCAAAGCTTGCATCATTCTGTAGATAGCCAAAAGAGATTAATCTTCCTAAGCAAAACGACAAGTTGTTAAATTTTTCTTCAAAATGATAGACAAGAGTAAGACATACTTTGAGTACAAGAAAAGGGCATGTTTAGTTTCTGTATTTAAGGCGTGTTTGCGTAAATAGTTTAGTATTTGTTGAATAAGTTCTTATCACATGAAATTTATAAGTTTTACAGTGAAGTTTATTGAAATAAGCTAAACTGGAAGGTCATAAGCTACTTTTATAAGTCTAAATAGGCCCCTAAATTAATCCTCTATGAGAAACAAGATTTTACACACAAAAGCATAGACAAAGTATATGCCACAGACATAGAACGTTGAGAGGGAAAAAAATCACCAAATTCCCTGGAGAATTTTAAGTTCTGTTGTCTTCTAAACCTCAAATAATTTCTCATTTAAAGTCCAAATTGTAAAAAAAAGGTTTCTCCCAGAGGGCCACAGGTTTATTTATCAACTATGTTAATCGTTGAATATGACTCCAATCACCTTGCATAAACTGAGTTCTTATTTATTATTTATTTTAAAACAGAATCCATAGCAAATAGAACTTTTGTGCACATCCTGAAGAATCTGAAGAATGATTAGGAATTCCATCTCAATATTTACTAATACAATATCTAATGTCATAATTGGTAATGTCAATATTTAAGTAGGAAGCTTAACTTGACAGATATGGAGGAGAAATGTTAAGGTGAAATATTTACTTGATGATAAATCTATATGGTTTTACAAAGGCCACATCATAGAAAAGGGTAAGAAGGAGGAGGAGCAACTAAGCCATCAATCAGAAAAATAATGGCTGACGATTTTCCCCTAAATTTAGTTCACAATAAAACTGGATAGATAACTGCAATATATTAGTGTCCTACTCCTCATATTAACTTTATATTCCAGTATTCTAGAATCTTTAAATTTCCAAGAAGTGGCTTTTGTATGTCTCCCTCCTTTCAATTAAGTACAGAGACCTTAGTGAAAGACTATATAAAAAAGAATTAGGCACAACATCTATAGCCAGAAAAAAAAAAAAAAACTATGTATCCTATTGCCCAAAGGCTCCTCATTATGCAAAAGTAAGGAGAAGAGATATTGTACGCAGCCTTACCCTTGCATATGCAAATAGACTATATTCAAATTTGAATCCATGACTAACAAGTCACCAAGATACAACTTTACCTCTGTGTCACAGCTCGCCCTCATCTATAGCCAGTAATAGTTGGTAATTTTAAATTGAGAATCTACATGCATTACTTTATGTATAAATATATCATCAGAGAACTTGACCATGCGGAGTGCATAGCCTAAAAGGATAAAATAAAAACTATTTACTAAATAACTCACATATTTCCAGGACCCTCAACAGCTGAAGTAGGCATCATGGTAAATGGTTGTGTGTAGATCTGCAGACAGAGATCTTTCGTTTACAGGTGAGAGGCAAATGCAAAAATCCATAATGTCGAACTGAAATACAGTTTAGTGGCTACTAATTTTGATTCAAAACAAGTGACCTTTTAACATATTAATATGCAGCTACAGAAAATGAATTAGTAAGGATTAAGAAGGAATGGGTCAACTTAACTCATCAGTTTCTATGAAAAGAAAACAGAAATTGCACTTTCACAATAATAAAATTCAACTGAATCCCTGGACTTTCTCTACCAAGAGGCTATAATATAATTTACATGAGGGTAATCTAAGTAAGGCAGTTCATCCCTTCATGGTCCTTGAAAACAAATTCAATCATCATAACACACAGGATTACCACTCGTCTATCCCAAGAAAGAGAAACAAATATGGATGTAACACTATATGTAATCTTTATATATTTTATGAGGATAAGACAAACCTCAAGTGTGAGATTCAACTTAACATCAACTTCTAAAAATGATTCGCCACCAGCACCTCCCCAAGTCATTTGGTTTCTCATGAATGCTGCAAATCCATAGAAATTATTAGCAAACATTACTGTGACAATTCTTAAAACACTGAAGTAACCAAAAGTGTCACATGAAACATGTATTGCAGATAAACTTGAATTCATCAGAAAACTGTGTTGAAAGACTAGCTATCAGGAAGATAATAACATCCAAAGTTCTTGAGTAAATTTACCCTGATATCTGGAGAAATTTCCATTTTAAGGAGTCTAAAAATCAGTTTGTTCTTTTCATTAAGAGGCCAACTAAATGATTTTGTATCTGATCAACTAAATAAATCCCATCACATTTTCACATTTTTGTCTCTTTGCATTCATCTTAAGTCCTTTCCAGTATTTTCAGCACCACTGTGTGGGGAATATAACAACAGATAGTATGAGCTACGGCGCTATGCTGCAAGGAAAACCCAACATCTTTCTCTCTATTCTATGGAAGACCGATCAGTTTCTTTGCAGAAGGATTTTGATAGAAAATAAACATTTTTATAATTCAATTTGACAAAGGGAAGAATTTATATCCCATAAAACAAGTATGACTATGTACACAGTACATTGTAAATACCTGAAAAGTGGTCGTTTTGCTCTTTCACAACTTCTGAACCCTCAAACTGTGAATAATATAGGAAAGTACCCAAAAATTAAATGGGATGAGTGACAAAAGGAATGTTACAAAAATTCATGTTCAATCAAACTAAGGTTTATATACATTTATTGAACTTAGGGCATTAATTAATACACGTGATTTAAGCATATTACTAACTATTTTTTTAAAAGCACATGCGAACTTAGAAATTAAGCAACTTTACTAATATGTGTGTGTGTGTGTGTATTATTCATAGACTTTGTCTCTCTCACTCACAAACATAGTTAGGACCTGTGAAAACCTTTATAAAAAAAACTTACACGCTTGCACTATCTGATAAGTACTAGAATATTTACTTTTAAGAAATTCAGTTGTTGAATTACACTTGGTTATATTCACTTCATACAACAAAATTTTAGAAACTTTAAACAATTGCATGTAATTTTAATGTAAAATTTTAAAGAATGGCATGCACAGTGAATACTCATTAATCTGGGAGTGGATAGTGTGGAACACTGATGGGTCTTTCAGACATGTATAAGATAACTGGGGAAAAGGAGAATGAGCTGGACTATTGGGCAAAGGTTCACGAGAGGAGAAATACAAATGCAGTTAGGTGTAAGGAGGGAAAATGGTGGGAGAGTGTAACACAATGTACACATGAAGGCAATGTATTGGAGAGGGGAATTGTGCAATGATAGGGGGAGAAGGGGGGGAGAGAGAAGGAAACGTGAATAAGGAGAGGGCAAATAATGGTGTGGCATAACAGAATTTTAAGAGTGAATTGATGGCTTAGGCAAGGGAGGGCAGATATCTCTCATAGTTGTGTTTCTTATGTTTGGCTGTGTTTCTGTTTATTGAGAAGTATTTTACCATGTAATTGAGATTTCCTTGAGTTATATCTTATTTTAGTATCAATACCATTTCCTATAAAACATTCTTTAGTGTACGGTCAAAGGATCCTAACGTGTGTGTATAATGAATATGTTTTTAGTGTCTCTATTACTCACAAAAAATAAAGGTGTTACATCATGAACCCAACATTTTTGTTCTTTTTTGGTTGGGGAGAGGGGAATGAATACCTTACAAGAAAGCATCTCAACCAAGCAATCTTCATCTGTTGAGGTAACCCGCAGATCCAACAATGGGGCAGCTTCAAAGTTTAAAAATTGAAGTTTAGGCAGTTCACACCTATGCATACAAGAACAATTATTTGCTATCAGACTCATACTTCTTCTGCCACAATCCAAGTGCTGTAAAATATTTGCCAAAGTTCATTAAAACATTCATAAAAAAGAAATAATTGTTGTCTAAAAATCAAGATTTTTTGACAGTTGTTTATGAATAGTATTTTTTTTCAACCTATTTTGAATAACTGATTCTATCAGCTGAACCATTCAAAGTGTAGGGCAGTATGAGAACCTAAATTTAAGAAACAGCTCCACTTTCTTGGGGACTCATGCAAATCAGCTGTTTATCTACACGTTCTTCATAAACAATAAATACCTTGAATTTATTAAAAAATGTAACAATTTTGGGTAGTTTCTGTTTGAGCAAAACTCAACACATGCCCTGCTATGTTCATCTTTATTGTTAGTACCAAATATTGCAAAAGAATTAGGTAAGCACCATAACTTATAATTTGGTCCTGAACTTGACTTTAATTTTATGTCACAATCTAGATGAGTAACAGAATTTGCATCATCCAAACCATTGAAACTTAAAAGAACTACTCAGGCCACCAAAACAGAATTAAGGAGGTGGCAGACCTGTATGTGTTAGCATCAAGAGATTGAAATGATTGCAAGGCCTTTGTGTTCAACACGGCTGCAATTCCGCAAGGTTGGCTCAGAAATTCACTGATGTGATATTTCTTGCCTCCAAGATCATCATTATATGTTGGCAGCCTAATTCTCTCCTTTTTCGCAGCAAACAAATTTGCCTTCTTTTTGGCATTTGAATTCAAGGAAGTTGCTGCCTTCACCTTGAGATCCATTTTCCTAAAAAATTAAAATTTCATGGTAAAAAAAGCTAACAATTCTTAGCAAAGATCTCCATTCACAATATTTAAATTACACAACAAATCCAACAAAAAATAAATAAAAATAAGAACAAATTACTCTGACACTCCTATGATTTCTTAAGATTGCACATCATATCCTTGCCTTTTTAACCCCTACAGTACCCCCTTAAGTGTTTGAAATACATTACACTAGCACCCCCGACACCCAAGAAACACATTACACCGTGCACCCCTGTAAGAAGAGTTACTGTAATGTAAGGCAGGGATATTGTGTGCAATCTCAAGAAACTACAAGGGAATGTCAATGTAATTTGCTCTAAAAATAAACAAACAAATAAAGGCTTCTCTAACCTCTTTAATAAAGCACAAACAAGAAGTACTACAACAAGATCTCATCAGTACACAAGTATTCATAGCAAGGGAAAACTTTATCCTTCAAGCAAGTTCACACTATATAACTCGGATAAGTTGAGGCCTAATGTGATTTAGGGATAACGAAGGTCTCCCAAAGCACCAAATAAAAAATGAGAAAAGAAAAAGAAATAATGTATATGAAATGTCCACAAGCATATGAACATTGTTACCACTAATACCATGGTTTTAAATTGCGGTCGCGGCTGCATTGCGGTGAGCCAAAAAACCTTTTTATTGTAAACAATTGTGGGAAAATGAGGTTGATGCGGCCTAATTGCGGTTGCGGACTGCTATTTAAAACCATGACTAATACTAAAACAATTCTACGGGAATTATTATAAAGTTGGGTTGGTGATTGAAGGGAAAATGTGGGAGCAAGAGTTCGTGTGTTTGAATTCCTTTTACTAACAACTAACATTTTCCGTGAAAAAACAAAAAACAAAAACTAATACAATGCTACTATGGGACCAAGTTTATTACACAAACTAACCCGTGGCTGAATTTCTGTATGGTGGGGGATGAACGTGTGAGCCAGAATTGCTCATGTCCGTACCATTTGTTGCTCAAGAGAATAGCTTTTGCTGCAAAATGAAAGCACCAAGGATTAATGGAAAACGGGAATTCAATCGGTAACTCAGAATGGGAGTGTTTGATTGCAGAGAAATGAGAAAAGGAAGTGATGCTTAATTAGAGTAATCACCCATTAATCTGATGAGTGTTGAAGGAATACGAAGAAATGATTGAAATAAAAAGCAGATAACAAAATAGTTGGACAAGGAATTGGGGAGATGATGCTGTCTATTACTGACAACTTTAACGGAAAAGAGAGGTTATTTAACCGCAAAAGTGTTGCTGTTTGCATGCAGGAGGCGTGATTTTTTAATCAATTATTAATCTTGAATTCATTTCAATAGTTAACAAAAGTGACATATTAACTATTAATTGGAAAATTAATGTTAATTTTTCTAATTGATAGTTATTATTATTGATGTAATTTATCTTCTAAAGTGCCTCTGCTTTGTCTTGGAGGAGCTAAATTTTTGTGAATTTCGGGTATATAAGAATAAAAAAAAGGAGCTAAATTAAAAAAAAAAAAAAGGTTTATCCAAGTGGTACCATAGTCCAATTTATTAAGCAAGATTTCATGTTTAGGATATAGATAAAAAAAGGTAATTACGCGGGAAAATCTATTAAAAATATCATTTTTCAAAAGAGATTAATCATCAATAAAGTAGATGATAAATCACATTCATTACACCTATTATATGTTGACAAAGAGACATATAACATATTAACTATTTAATGTTATATATTAGAGTAAATTACACTCGTATCCCCTGTATTTTACTCAAATTTTATCTGATACCCCTCCCTTTTTGCATCTACAAAAAACCCCTTAATTGTTTAACTCACATTACACTTAGACCTCCTCCTTTCCAAACACCGTTTAATAATCTAACAGAAAATAGGCACATGTTGATCACATGACTTTTAATGAAAATTTATGTCTAAAATATCTTCATCTTCTTCCTCTCAACCTGAAAATATTTTAATACTTTTTTTTTTCTATGTAAACCCAACTTTGAACCCACTTTGTTGGTACGCAATGTTAACACATTTCCTCTCATCATTTGTTCTACTAACTTATATATAAACTGAATTCTGATTCTCAACAAACATTTTCATCCATTATGTTCCTGTGGTCCAAAACATTAACACTATTTTAATCAACAATAATAAACAGATGATTTCCAATTCATCCATTGTGTTTCCTGTAGTCCCAAATATCCACACTATTTTAATCAACAATAATAAACAAATGATTTTCAGTTCATCCACTGTGTTTCCTGTTGTTCCAAACATCAACACTATTTTAATCAGCAATAATAAATAAATGATTTCCAGTTCATCCATTGTGTTTCTTGTTGTCCCAAACATCAACACTATTTTAATCAACAATAATAAACAAATGATTTTAAAAATCATAAGTGATCTCAAACTGGTCTCCCATTGAAACCCCATTCAGAAATAAGCAACAATAAACAATCAAAATTAAATAAATAATCTTAAAAAGTAACCTATATACAAGGTCCAATGGTCACTTACAAGCATAGCCTAGCGTGAACAGAAATTGTGGAACAGGAAGAAAAACAGAGTGCTCGTGAACGTCGAAGAGGAAGACAAATGAAGGCGCTCATGAACGTCGTGAACTAGAAAATGAATAATGGGAAATTCGCAAACTGGAACAAGAACGGTGAAGAGGAATGAAACGTGAACGTTGTGAGAGAAAGAGAAACTCGCACCCCTGGACGTTGAAGAAGAATTCGCCAACAAGAGAAAGATGAACAACACTTACTAATGGTGAAGAGGAATGAAATGTGAATCATAAATTCTGAAACTAATTGGGAATGGATAATTTGGGTTTTACAATTAAAATGTAAGGGCAATTTTGTCTGCTCACATATTTCAATTGACGTTAGTTAACGACGTTAATAGAGGGGGGTAAAAGTAATGTGCAAAAAGGGAGGGGTATTAGGTGAAATTTGAGCAAAATACAGGGGGTGCGAGTGTAATTTACTCTATATATTATATAATAATTTTATTTATATATAAATAAATTTTCTTAAAGTTATATTAACTTATATTATTAAATATTATTTTATTTAAAAATGTTATACATTGTACACTATTATTTTTAATTATTGCTTTAAATAAATTGTTATGAATTATTTAAAATTTAATTATATTTTAATTATTCTTATTTGTCGATATTATAATAAAGTAATTTAGTTAGCATGTGGATTTGAAAATAATTTTTACATGTTGGTAATAGAAATACTAACATTATAAGAAGGATAAAATATTTTAACATGGACAAAACCTAATGTTTTTTTTAGAAAATATGTTTTTAGTTATTATATTTTTATGAAATCTTATTTTTAGTCTATGTATTTAAAAAACACTTATTTTTAGTCTCTCCTCATAAATGGTGTTGACGCCATTTCTTATATGATAAATAAATTATATTGTTATCATGTAAATTCACATAAATAACATTCAAGAAACAAATAAAATCAAAAGACACAAAAACAAATCTACAACAACTACTAAAGAATGATGATGGGAATAAAGACAAAAAATAGAATACTCGAAAGTTACGGTTCAATGTGTATGGGGGAGAATATTAAAAACTTGTTTTTAAAAAGAAAATTCCACGTCATTTTAATCAATTTAAAAAGTAAATAAAAAAAAGCAATTTTTATCACGTTAAACAAAAGTTAACGCTGTCTGTGAAAATTTTGTGAGGATGAACTAAAAAAAGTTTCCTAAACAAAACACTGCCCATATAAAATGAAAAACTGAGATAGAAAAAACAAGGCTTAATTAAATACGTTTTGGTCCTTGCAAATTAGTGTTTTTTTTCATTTTAGTCATTATAAAATATGTTTGTTTTATTTTTCGTCCTTACAATATTTTAGATAACATTTTTTTTCATTGTTCAAAATATTTATTTACTATTCAAAGCTTTATCTTAAGGACAAAAAATAAAATAAACATATTTTATAAAAAAATGAAGAAAAAAACTTATAGGATCAAATAAGAAAAAAGACAATGATTACTCCTGTATAAATGACAATGTTATTGAGATTACTCCTTTATAACTAACTATTAATGTTAGAGTAGTACAATGTATATAATATAAAATAGTCACACATCTTGTATATGATAGATTAATTTTTGTAATTGTTAATATAAATATATTTCATGTGTGTTTATATTAGACACACAATTATTCAATCTCAAGTTGGTACCAAAGCTCTTTGTTCTTGAAACTTTCACTTATGCTAAAATCCTAAGCCCACTACTTAAGTGTGTCAAAACCCTAAGCCCACTGCTTAGATCTCTTTTCTGTGTGTTTCTATGGCTTGTTTCTGCCACCATCACTGAATACATTGTTCATGTCATTGGAGTCATTGTTCACTCTATTAGAAACATTGTTCACGTCCCCTGGAGTCATTGTTCATTCCGTCGAAAACACTGTTCACGTCGCTGGAGTCACTATTTACATCAGAAACACTGTTCATGCTGCTGAAAACACTGTTCATGCTGCCGGAAGTTCAGTTTGTCTACTCCTTCCAGATCTACAAGTTTTTTATTTATTGCATTCATCATGGCAACCTCATCTCCTGCCAAAAGTTCCTCGGGTATCATTTCCACTAATGTTGGATACATTACCTCCTCCAAACTGAAGGGTCTATTAACTACAAGAATTGGGTCACCTTTGTTCGTGTCTGGTTCTTTGGACAGGGGGATGGGCGACATCTCATAGTTTAATCTACTAATGTTCCTTAGGAAGAAAAATCTGATTGGGAATTCTTTGGCAGTCTATTGATCCAATCATTCTGGACATTTTCTATTCTTTTTAGACATGTTATGAAGTGTGGGAGAAAGTTAAACACCTCTACACTAATGACATTCAACAACTTTGTTCTATCATTTCTCAATTCATGGATCTGCACAAATCATTTGACATTCAAATGGATACATATGTTGACAAAAGTCGATCTTTGATGCAGGCATACTTGGATATGTTGCCTTACCCTACTGATGCTTCTGCATATAGGAAATAGGTGGAGCACATCTCTATGGTTGCCACCCTTTTTGGTATCCCCGAGGAGTATGATAAAGTCTGTGACACTATCTTGAGTAGTGGGGATCCTAATTTATCACTGACTTATCAGGGCCTTTTGAATCTCAATAAGAAACCAGTGCCTACTCATGCTTCATCTTCTGTTGTTGATTCCACTGCTCTTGTTTCCCGTAATGACTCTCGCAGGAATAGTGGACATGGTCGCGACCGTGGCCAGGGCCAGGGCAGACGTGGTCAGAGACCTCGTTGTAATCATTGTCAGCAGCTTGGTCATTATGAGGAGTGTTGTTACATGAAGTATCCTCACCTGTAACCCTCTCATGCTGCAAATGTAGCTCAATCAGATACTGCTTCATCTAGTTCAGTCTTTCTTTCTTGCAAGCTATGCCGCACTCCAGACTCTTCTTAGAAAGGCTTCTCCTCAGCCTCTGCCTCAACCTCAACCTTCTGCTCCAGATACTGGTAATCATGTTACTTGTGTTTCTCACTCTACATCACTTGCTCCTTGGATAATTGACTCAGGTGCTACCAATCACCTCTGTGGTAATATGGAAATCTTTACATCTCTTACTTATTCTGATCATTTACTTTCCTTTACTTTGCTAATGGCACTAAAGCCCTTGTTCGTGGGATTGGACAAGCTCGTCCGACCTCTTCTTTGACCTTGACATTTGTATATTACATTCCTTACATCCCTTATAACTTAATTTCTGTTAGTAAATTGCTCCACTCTCTTACTTGCATCATTACATTTTCTAACCATGTTGTTTCTGTGCAAGATCCGAGTACGGGGAAGACGATTGGAGTGGACCATGAATCATAGGGTCTTTACTATCTGGTTGTGCCCTTGTAACAACCGGCCTCGTCGCTACGATATTACTGACTCTAATTGTGTGAATTTCCAATTTTAATGAAAACTCCATTAATTTGATTATGAAAATGATAGTAAATTTTTTGTGATAATACAATTATCATACGCACGATACCATTACAATGCTTGAATACACATATATGCATATAATAAACTAGTGCATATCATTCATATGTTTAGAACTTAATTTAGTTTTACATATATTTACACCTCAAAATATACATGTCCACCAAAAGAATCAAGGGACTAACTATGAAAGAGTTGATTGAAAAAACACAACTTTTTCCAAAAGAAATCTGACGTTATCACGTCGGTTTGGCGGCTCCAACAAAAAGAAGATCTCTCTCCAAGGTCACCTACTACTGCTCATCTGCTCACACGAACGAGGGTTCGCGATCATCACAGGTACCAATCACACGGTACAACAAACGCAAGGGTAAATTTACTATATACAACCAACAATTATCAGGCAACCACAATTGGAAAGGAAACAACAATAACAAACACAATATTACTAGAATTCCATCAATGCAATACACACTTAACAAAACCAATCATTCAATTCATTTCACAAATCAAACAATCATGATTGGAATGATGCATGCTCCTGATTTCACTATCACCATGCAATGTGGTACCATATCCAGGGAAATAGCCTCTCACAGGAAAAATGATTCATCGCCTATCAGGGTCATCATGTCGTGCACTGGCCATCCCCCCCGGTGATCAGCCAGCGATGCTAGGGAATTCCAAACTCGATGGCCCCTTAGTACCTGTGTTTTCAGCCCACGGAAACCCATAGGTACGCGCATGCCTTCATTCTATTTCCATCAATGCAATATGAAGTATGAAACATGGGCATCATCAATGCATGACCCAACTAGGAACACATCATTCTTCGCAAGGGTAACCTGTCATGCACCCCCCATATACATACATAACACACCAATGTGGGCTCACCGAAACACTGACCGTGGCTAGGAACACATCCTTCCTCGCAAGAGTAACCAACCGATCACTGCACCCCAGGTGGACGTACACATCATACAACCATGGACACCATCAATGCATGACCTGGCTAGGAACATATCCTTCCTCGCAAGAGTAACCCATCATGCACCCCCATGGGTATCCATGTGTATCAACATCACACAATGACATTATCAAGGTCCACATCACATCATCTCAATATCATCATCATACATGTCAAACTCATCTCATTTCAACATCATCAACCACATCAGCATTTTCTCATTTCAACATCATCAATTACCTCAACATTATCTCAATCTCAATATCATCAACGACATCACAAACAATCGCATTTCACATCTATTCATAATACATAGGCCTGAGATTCACATGCTTCAGGTCTTCAAACAACCCAAATTTCATACATTCACAATTCATCATACCACAAGACTGATATTTTTAGGAAAATTTTAAATTAAAGAGGAGGACTACAATATATAAAACACACTCTTATTCCCATTTAAAACTTTAATAAAGAATTAAAGAAAAGGACGCATTATAAAATTTTGGGCATATTCTCCTCTGTAATTAAGACTTTTCCCAAAAATTCAACCATTACAACAACAACATCATTCACAGTTTTATCCATCAACAAACAAATTCATCGCATCCCATTAGTTAAAAACATCATTTGTCTTGAAAATGAGCACACACAGGAACAAACACACATCACTCATAAATACACTGCATCCCATTAGTTAAAAACTTAGTTTTTCTTAAAAACCAGCACACAGTAGAGACAGATAGTTATCTTCATAGTTGGACTCCCTGACCCCCAACTATGGTATCAAAACTATACCCAAATAATAAACTCCCATTACCTAACTAGGAGTTCTCCTGTTAAAGACTCGCAGTATTGTTTCGAGATCCTTTGAATACGCGTGTCTTCGTCCAAGTGCAGAGTTCTATATGCCAAATTGAAGACAATTTAGTATAGATTTCCAAGGTAAGATCAATATTAACATTTGGAGTCAAATACACACTCAAATCAAAAAGGGGTTAAACGGTGTTTTGAGAGTTCTCACCAAAAGACATCATTTTGAAATTTCAATCACACCAATGTGACCGGGGTTCAATAAGGATCACAGAAATGACATCAATTTCATAAAAAGGAGACTTTTACAACATGTCATTTTCAAAGGGTTTTCAAATGATGTGTAAAACTCCCAACAACGGTATCCAAAACTCGAGACACTAAGAGAAGCTTAAACTAGCTAGAAGAAGACAAAGGAAACCAAGGTTAACTCAAAGAAACCAAGAAAGAAGGATTGGAAGTTTCGTTCTCTACCGAATCTTCGAGTTGAGTTTCGAAGATTTTGCTCTGATTAAAGGATTCATCTCCGTGCGGTGGTCCAACGGCAAGCGACGGTGGCTAGTGGTGGTCACCGGTGGTCGTGGGTGGTGGAGGAGGAGGGGAAAGGGGTTGGGTGTTAGTTTTAGGGGTGAAGGAGACCATTTTCGTGATTTGGAGGCTGCTGCATGCTTTTAGAACCGACAATTATCTCATGATACAGATGTTATTTCGACAATCCCAACGGTAAGCCTCTGAATTTGTGGGTTAGAAACCTAACTTTAAAATTTTAAGGCGATTCAACAGTTAACCAATCAAGAATGGTGATTTTACTAAAACGGGTTTCGGGTCAAACTCAAAATCCCTCAATTTTCAGCGCAGCTCAAACAAACTTTGCACAACCTAACAACATACCAACCAATTGCACCAGGATAAAATGCACAACAAATCAATCAATCTAAATTAATCAAATAATCAAACCATCACAACAAATACATCAAGCATCTATTTTCAGTTATCGAAATTTCAGGGTGTTACATGCTTCGTCCTTCAGTGGTATGCTCTCTCACACAATCTCTACAACGTATCCATAGTCATCTCGATCATCCAAGTCTTTCAAAATTGAAGATGATGGTTACTCTTTTATCCGGTATTTGGTCTTTAGATTGTCTGTCGTGTCAGCAAGGGAAGCACACACGTTCCTCCTTTGCGAGTCGAGTCAATAAACGAGCTTATACTCTCTTTTCTTTTATTCATTCAGATATTTGTGGTCCAAGTCGTACTTTGTCTATTTTAGGTTTTTGGTATTTTGTTACTTTTATTGATGATTATTCTTGGTGTACCTGGATTTATTTAATGAAAACTTGTTCTGAGTTATTCTTCATTTATAAAAAGTTTTCTACTGAGGTTCATACTCAATTTGGTTCCTCTATTCGTATTTTACGTATTGATAATGTTAAGGAATATGCTTCTCTTGACTTTTCTAATTTCTTGGCCTCACAAGGTACTTTACATCAGACTACTTGTCCTCACACTCCACAACAAAATGGTGTGGTTGAACGTAAAAACAGACATCTCATTGAAACTTCCCGGACTCTTTTTATTCACATGCATGTTCCTCTTCACTTTTGGCCAGATGCAGTACTCATCTCTTGTTTTCTCATCAACTGCATGCCTTCCTCTGTGCTTAACAATGACATTCCCCATAACATGTTTCCAGATGCTCCTTTTTATCCTCTATCCCCACATGTCTTTGGTTGTACTTGTTTTGTTCATGATCTCACTCCTGGTAAGGACAAGTTAACATCCAAAGCCTCTAGGTGTATTTTTCTTGGTTATTCTCATCTTTAAAAGGGTTATCGTTGTTATTCTCCTGATCTTAAGCATTATATTGTTTCCGCTGATGTCACTTTTCTTGATCAACAACCCTTTCATTCTATCCAATCTCAATTGTCACATGTTGATCAAGTTCTTCATGTTCCTTTTCTTGACTTGTCTTTATCAACTGCAAGTGACTCTATCCCAGAGGGGTGACCTCTTGCCTTCATCCCTGAGGATCGCCCTTTTCTCACCTGTCAGCATCGTCAGACTGTGCCCCTTGTGCTCTTGCCTCTGGATGATTCATCGCCTTCTCCTATCGACTCTTCCCCTCAGACTCCTTCATCAAAAGCTCTTCCCATTGGCTAAAGAAAAGTTATACATACTACACGTACCCTTATCCTCTTTATAACTTTTTGAGCTATGATTGTCTTTCTATTCCTCATTTCACCTTTGTTTCTAGTCTTTCTTCTATTTTTGTTTCTAAGACCACAAGTGAAGCTCTTTCCCATCCAGGGTGGCCCCAAGCGATGCTTGATGAGATGACCACTCTTCATTCCAATGACACTTGGGATCTTGTTTCTACTCCTCTAAAGAAGTCTATAGTTGGTTGTCGGTGGATCTTTACTGTCAAGGTTAAACCTGATGGCCATGTTGACCATCTTGAGGCGCGCTTAGTTGCTTAGGGTTTTACTCAATTTTTTTGCCTTGACTATAGTGACACATTCTCTCCTATCGCTAAGATAGTGTCTGCCCGCATGTTTCTTTCCTTTGTTGCTATTCGTCACTGGCCACTCTTTCAATTGGACATTAAAAATTCTTTTCTTTATGGTGATTTACAGGAAGAGGTATACATGGAGCAACCGTGTGACTTTGTTGTTGAGGGGGTGTCTGGGATGGTGTGTAGACTTTGCAAGTCCTTATATGGTCTCAAGCAGTCTCCTCAGGCATGGTTCAACTGTTTTAGTTCTTTCATTCAGGCTTTTGGCTTAATCTGTAATGAGGTTGATCATTCTGTGTTTTATAGGCACACATCTCCTGATAAGTGCATCTATATGTTAGTCTATTTTGATGCCATCATTCTCATCGAAAGTCTCAAGCTGAGATTGACCAATTAAAACAATATTTGTTCAGTCAATTTCAAACAAAGGGTCTTGGTAAGCTTCGTTACTTCATAGGAATTGAGGTGGCACAGTTTAGATAGGGCATTTCCATTTGCCAAATGAAATATGCCTTAAATATCTTAGAGGAGACTGGTATGTTGGGGTGTAAGCCAGTTGATTCACCCATGGATCCTAATATAAAATTATTGCCCGGACAGGGGGAGCCATTATCTAATCCTGGACATTATCAGAGGTTGATTGGGTAGTTCAATTACCTTATTGTGACTAGGTCAGACATCTCTTTTGCTATTAGTGTTGCTAGTCAGTTCCTTGCCTCCCCTTGTGATTCTCATTGTGATACTACTGTTAGGATTCTCAGCTACATCAAAAGAGCACCAGGGAAAGGCTTATTATATTCAAATCAGAGACATACAAAATTTTGTGATTATTTAGATGCCGATTGGGCAGGTTCACCCTCGAACAGGTGCTCTACTTCAGGTTATTGTATCTTCTTTGGAGGAAATCTGATTTCTTCGAAATGTAAGAAATAAATTGTTGTCGCATAATCTAGTGCAGAGGCTGAGTATTGTGCAATGGGAGTTGCTACCTACGAGCTAATCTGGTTAAAATAGTTGATTAGAGAGCTCCATCTCTGTGAACAAAAACAACCCATGACACTTATTTGTGACAATCAAGTTGCGCTGCATATATCATCTAATCATGTGTTTCATGAGAGAACCAAGCATATGGAGATTGATTGTGACTTCATTCGAGAAAAGATTCAGTCAAGAGAAATCAAAACAGCATTTGTCAACTCCAATGATCAACTCGCAGATGTCTTCACTAAAGCTCTTAGAGGTCCTCAGGTTGAATATATTTGTAACAAGCTGAGTGCTCACAATATATATGCACCAGCTTGAGGGGGAGTATTAGAGTAGTACAATGTATATAATATAATAATAGTCTCACATCTTTTATATGATAGATTAGTTCTTGTACTTGTTAATATAAATATATTCCATGTTTGCTCATATTAGACACAATTATTCAATCTCAAGTATTAAGATCACTTCTTTATAACTAATTATCGACATAAATAAAGAAAACCCATTAACAATTCATTATTTAACTTTTTTCATTCTTTCTTTCCAATGTTAATCTCAAACATGTTGCATTTTTTCCCATTTAAACCAAACACTTCATGGCATTAAGTAAACTTATGACACTTGTGCTACAATTATAATCAAGGCTTCAAGTAAATATAAACTACTGAATGTTTAAAGCATAAGCAGATGAATTACTAAAATCCAAATCTTTAGATAGTAATTTGCTAGACACAAGTTAAAATAGATATCAGGTAATTTGCAACCGTATGCACAAGTCCCTTTTGACCTTTCTCTTTTAATGAGTTGTGAATATAGCACCTTTTTTTTATAAAGATTAACCAAGTTACAGACAGGTTTATGAATACAGATATTTCTAAAAACTCTACACCAGACAACAATTTGTCATGTTTTATCATGTTCAGTGCTTCTGAATAACCCTGAGCTTTGCACTTCTACTTCGGCGGTTCAATTTTTCTTCTTCTCCTGATGGTGTGATTGGTCTTTTTGTGAGAATTGTTCCATTTGATCCATATATCACTTGCTTTATCCATGCTTCTTTTTCTTTGATTTCATCAATAGTCTTCCTCAAATCACTGTTGAGGTTCTCCCTTTCTTCCACATCTTCCCTCCCTTTGATTATGTTAAGAAATGTCTGTTTCACAATTCTGTCCTCTAGACTATGAAAAGATATGACAGCAAGCCTACCCCCAGGTGCAAGGCAATCAAAACAAGAATAGAGAGAATCCTCAAGTGTCTTCAATTCATCATTAACAGCGATTCTCAGAGCTTGAAACACCCGGGTTGCCGTCTTTATCCAACCTTGCCTTCCACCTATTAGTATTACAATGTAATTCAAATTTGTACTGCTTTAATTACAGTTCACATTAATGAACAAATTTGTAAACAGGATGCAGAAGCATGTTATAAATTCTCTTTGAAAGTACGCATAAATGAAGATCAGGAATTGTATTGTAGAGAACATTACAGGAACATATGTGATAATCGATTAATGACATGAATGGGAACTGATGCTTATGGTCAAAGAGAAACAGAGCTACAAAAGAAAACGGGAAAAGGAACCACCTTTCATTGGAGGAGTCACACGCCGAATAAGATCTAGTAAGTCACTGGTCGAATGCAATCCACCATGTAATCGGGAATTGACAATTTTCTTTTGCAGAATTCTCCAATTACTTTCTTCCCCGTACTCCCTTAGGATACGGCCCACTTCAGAATCTGGCCAGGAATTTAATACGTCTTCTGCTTTAAGACTTGCCTGTCATAGGCCTGTGCATCAGTTCAATTGGAAAGAAAAATTATGTACTACTCTGCAGCATATGGGCAACAAGATATCATTACATAAGAAACTTGTTTGCCTTGATTAACAAAAACAACAAAAGTATTCTAGTGTGTGGTAAAAGAGGAAATTGGCACATTTCACTAACAAGAAAGATTGAAGAAAGCCATCAAAGAAGTTTCCAGCATTGTTTGGACAGACGCACAACCCAGGCCATATATCTATGAAGGTATTTTAGAAATAAATGTGACTCCTTTATGCACTTCAGAGAGAAAAATGTAGACTTGTAATAGTTGATTAGAAAAACAACAGAATGAACTTTAACAACTCCATGGGTTGGTATATATATGTATTTTGTTACAATACCATTGATTGGAAGTTATAAACTCCATACTTTCCCTCTAAAATGCATCCCTGTCTAGAGAATCCAAACCATTTAGACATAGAAGTATGTCTTGGAATGGATTTAACTATACTAACAAAGCAAAGAGACTACAAAAAAAAAATCATCAGACAATGTTAAACAGCATTTATTTGATTCCAGGTCAGCAACAACATTACATGTAATCTAAAAAAGGAAAAACCATCAACAGTTGCCTTGGCACGATATCTATTGATCTCATTCTTCCTCAAAAGAGCATAAATTTCACAGTGACGTCCAAAATGCCTGAAACTATACCTGAGGATCCATCCGCATATCAAGGGGTCCATCACCAAGCACACTGAATCCTCTTACAGGATCGTCCACCTAAACCAAAAAACAAAATAAAATAAAAAATTAAAATCTGCTCTTCATCATGACTTTATCAAAGATTCAAAATACTCAAGTCTCAACTACAAATTCTAGTGCCATTAGATACAATCATATCATAGTTTTAAATTATGTCCGTATTAGAAATATTAGTGTACATAAAATTATTTATCCTAATCAAATCTGTTAGGACAAGCTAGCTGTCTAACTGACTGCTACAACTGTAACTAACGGTTGAGTCAGCAGTCAATTGAATATATAAAAACCTGTACCTCTCATCTCTCTATCATTGAACCACTTTACAATTCAGAAGAGAAAATAGTGTGTTGATAGTGTAAAGGGTTTTTACATTGCCATCTTAAAGGAAGATACTTTGGAATGAATAGTTCGTACTGCATTGATATCACAAGTGCCATTATATAGGCAACAATTACATCAGGAATAACAGAATATCAGATATGGATAGAGCTTATCCTACGTAACAAACTAATAGCTGTTCCTATGTAACAAACTGATCCTATATTTGAAATACAAACTGTACAAGATAGTTCTTATCGTATAGCACTTATTGTTATCCTATTACGCCCCCTCAAGTTGGAGCATGAAGGGATGTAATGCCCAACTTGCCAAGTAAAAACAAGAACTGTTTCTTTCCTAATGCCTTTGTAAGAATATCAGCAGGTTGGGAATCAGTGCAAATGTGTGAAGTTGCAATATCTTTCTGCATTAGATGTTCCCTAACAAAGTGGCAATCCAACTCTATATGCTTTGTACGCTCATGAAAAACAGGATTAGAAGCAATATATAGAGCAGACTGACTATCACAAAACAACTGCATAGGGGTGATATGATGAACATTCAGAGACGCAAGAAAGGATTTTAACCAAACGAGCTCTGAAGTTGCTGCTGCTAAGGATCGGTATTCAGCCTCAGCTGATGAACGAGAGACAGTGTGCTGTTTCTTGGTCTTCCATGATACAGGTGAGGAACCAAGAGTGACAAAATAACCAGTGATAGATCGACGAGTGATGGGACAACTTGCCCAGTCCGAATCACAATAGGCACGAAGTTGAAGGTCACAATTTGACCTAAGAAGGATGCCCTGACCAGGACTACCTTTAATATACTTCAAGACACGAAGAACAGCGTCATAATGGACTTGTTTGGGCTGCTGCATGAATTGGGATAACGTGTGAACAGTGTAGCACAACTCAGGGCAAGTAATAGTGAGGTAAACCAATCTGCCAACTAGTCGGCGATACCGTAGGGGGTCCTCATAATCAGGACCAGTAGCTAAAGCAAGTTTATGGTTGGGTTCCATGGGAAATTCACCTGGTTTACAGCCAATGAGTCCACATTCCGTCAGGATGTCCATGGTAAATTTACGTTGACTAAGAAACAAGCCTTGCGAACCTCTAGCAATTTCTATACCAAGAAAATATTTGAGTGGGCCAAGGTCCTTAATTTTGAAGCAAGAATGAAGATGTGCCTTGACCTATTCACATGCAGTAGAAGAGTTCCCAGCCAAAATAATATCGTCAACGTACACCAGAATCGCAGCAAAAATGGTGTCATGCTGAAAGTAAATAATGTCTAATCAGCCTTTGATTGGATGAACCCAAAGGACAGCAATGATTGGCGCAGCTTCGAGAACCAATTTCGTGGAGATTGACGTAAACCATAGAGGGATTTACGCAATTTGCACGCCTGCCCCGGCTGGCCAGTTGAGAAACCAGGTGGGAACCGCATAAAAACTTCCTCGTCTAAGTCACCGTGCAAGAAAGCATTCTGAACATCTAGTTAGTGCAACTCCCAACCCTTTGCAACTGCCACGGACAAGAAACTGCGAACACTAACCATTTTAGCCACTGGAGCAAATGTCTCTGTAATCCTCACCGGCAATTTGGTTGTTCCCAGCTATGACTAAGCGAGCCTTGTAGCGTTCGATGGACCCATCAGATTTGTACTTTATTTTGAACACCCATTTGCAAGGAATTGCTTTCTTGCCAATAGGAAGGGTGGTCACACACCAAGTTTGGTTTTCCTCCAATGCATCAATTTCTGCCCGCATGGCAGCTTGCCAATTAGCATCTTGCATGGCTTCTTTGAAAGACTTTGGCTCATGATTAGAGCTAACGGCAGCCAAAAAATGCTGATGCTGTAAAGAGAAACGATGATTAGAGACAAAGTGTGCTATTGGATAGAGAATACCTGAGAAGGCGGGTGAAGAGGTGACGCAAGGAGGGGGTGTATGTGTGGAGTAGCATTGATAATCCTGGAGTTTAGCAGGGGGGCGACGTTGTCGGGAAACACGCTCAGGTGGCGGATGAAGATTGGGGCAGGGTGCAGACGCACTAGAACTCTCCCTAGACAGTGATATGGACTCTGGCAGAGGAACCTGTGGATCTGATGCAGTAGAAGGTTGTGCGTCATCAGTGTAATTTGCTAATGTAGCAGGTAGAGGTTGCGGCATAACCGGCACATTGGAAGATGCAAATGGTAGAACATCTTCATGAAAAGAGACGTCACGGGAGATAAAGCTTTCGTTACTGTCCAAATCATATAACTTCCAACCTTTCATATTGGGGGGGTAACCAATAAAGGCACATCGTCGGGAACGAGAAGCAAATTTATCCCAAGGCTTAGGTAGGAGAGAGGCATAACAAAGACACCCAAAGATTTTTAAATTATCATATGATGGTGGCTTACCATGGAGAACCTCAAATGGAGTCTTCCCCCCAAGCAGTTTGGTAGCTGTGCGATTGATAAGGTGTGCCGTAGATAGAATACAGTCACCCAAAAAATTTAGAGAAAGGTGACTGTCAAAGCGAAGGGCACGTGCCACATTCAGAATATGACGATGTTTCCGTTCAACTCTACCATTCTGTTGAGGTGTATAGATGCAGGACAGTTGATGAAGAATGCCATTGTCAACGAATAAGTGTCGGACGGCAGAAGAAAGGAATTCTGTGCCATTATCGCTTTGAACATTTTTTACGGATGTATTAAATTGAGTTCTCACTATATTTAAAAATTGTTGCAGTAAAATAGAGGTCTGTTGCTTATCGGTCATAAGGAACACCCACACCATGCGGCTAAAATCATCAACAATTGTCATGAAATAATGAGCACCTTGAATTGAAGCAGTACGATACGGCCCCCAAACATCACAATGAAGTAATTCAAAAGGAGGAGATATAAGGTTCGTTGGGTGGTTGGGAAAAAAAGTTTGAAGAGGGGAAGGAGGGAGAGGTCGTGGGTTCGAATCCCTCCACTAACAAAAATACTAACATTTAACAACTAACTTTGGCCGATAAAAAAAAAAAAAGGTAATTCAAAAGGAGTCATACAACGTTTCTTATTAACTGGAAATGCGTTGCGAGTTTTCTTTGCCTTATAACAGACATCACAAATGGAAACATTATTGGAATTACAAATAAACGGAAGTAAAGAAAGGTAATGGCGTGACAGATGGCCAAGACGTCGATGCCACAAGATTGAAGACATCTCCCCACGAACTGCGTTTGCATGGCAAGGAGCCGATCTATAGCATTCACCCCCTCAAGTAAGTCACCCATCCCACTCGGCATCCTCAAAGTCGGTTCCTGTAATGAGCATAACTTATCAGTAAAAATAACAGTGTAGGAAGTTGATCTTAATAGTTGTGATACTGATATGAGGTTGCACGTGAGGGCTGGGACATAAAGAACATTAGTAATAGAAAAAGATGGGTAGAGAGCAACAGTGCCAGCTTGTGTGGCAATAACAGTAGTGCCATTAGGTAACCCAACAACAGATGGAGTGATAGTGCGAACGTCAGTAAGCAACTCGAGCTTTCCGGTCATATACTGTGAGGCCCCACTGTCAATGAGCCAACAAGAAGAAAAAGATGCCTTACAAGATAACTTGGTAGAATGAGCAGAGTGAGAAATGGAATTTCCTGCCAATGTCAACAATTTCTGAAGGACTTCTAGTGTGAAAGCAGACAGAGCAGCAGTGGCCTGGCTAGAGGGATCATAGGTCTCCTCAGGAAGAGTGTTAGGCTGGTTAATATGTGCAATAGTCTGAACAGAACGTCCGCTGCTATTGCGTCCACGACCATGTCCTCGATTGCTTGTACGAGGGGGATATCCATGAAGTTGGTAACATTTAGATACATCGTGGTATGGTTTACCACAATGCGTACAAACGACTCGAGGCTTGGAGTTGTCAAATTTAGAGTTAACAGCAGTGTCCTTGGAGGTGAAAGGAATTGCAAATCCAACAGCATTACCAGGCTCTTCATGTGTATGAACAATGAATTTGTGGGTCTCCTCTTGGGCAACCATTGAATAGACTCGATTGATATTGGGAAGAGGAGTGGTGTTCAGAATCTGGGTGCGAAGGTTCCCAAACAGTGAATGATCAAGACCCATGAGAAATTGGTAAACTTGATCCTGCTCAGTTTCTACTTGAACAGATTTGGCTAACTCGCAGGCATCCCCCGTGGTGCAAACATGAAGGGTACGACTGGACTCCAATTCATCCCAGACAGCACGAAGCTTGGTATAGTAATCGCCAACAGAGGAACCATTTTGTTTGATAGAGGACAGAGTGGATTTCAATTGATAGATACGGGGAATATTGGCAACGGAGTAGCGTTCCTTAAGGTCATCCCATAACCCTTTGGCAGTGTCAAAACACTTGATATAAGGTTGCCGCGATGGATCAATTGTGTTGTGAATCCAGCTGTTAATCGTGGAGTTACAAACCATCCATGCATGTGCTTCATTGAAATGTTCGTCCTTAGGAGCAGTAATAGTGCCAGTAACAAAGTTAAGTTTGTTCTTGGCCTTTAAGGCATTCTTCATCAGCTTCGCCCAATTGTCATAGTTTGTTTGACCTTTGAGGGAGACAGAAGTGAGGAGAATGCCGGGATTGTCCGATGGACTGACATAAAAAGGAGAATGAGAATCTGTGGTTTTAAAGGTGGAACGGTTGTCAGCCATGTTGAAAAAAAAAGGGAAGCCTAGATCGATTTGGCTCTTGATACCATAAAGGAAGATACTTTGGAATGAATAGTTCGTACTGCATTGATATCACAAGTGCCATTATATAGGCAACAATTACATCAGGAATAACAGAATATGAATAACAGAATATCAGATATGGATAGAGCTTATCCTACGTAACAAACTAATAGCTGTTCCTATGTAACAAACTGATCCTATATTTGAAATACAAACTGTACAAGATAGTTCTTATCGTATAGCACTTATTGTTATCCTATTACATCTACTCATCTAATCACAAACTATCATGTATAATAAGTTTATTAAATAAAGTTCTGTTTGGATAAACTTCTCTTTAAGCACTTATAAGAGAAGAAAATAAGAAAGTAAATTGAATTGAACTTTTCCAATAAGCTAAAATCAACTTATGTACTTAACTTCTATAGAAGTTTTGTCATCTACGTGGGATCATACTGGGGAGAAGAGACCCAAAAAAGAAGCTAAGGATGAATGAATTTGGTGTGACAAGCCGACAACAATTATATGGTAAAAAAAATGTTTGTGATAGATTACACTCTTGTGGGGAGATACATAAGGCAAATTTTTTTAACAACCTTATGAAAGCTCCTGTGCATTCAAAAGTTAAGGCTTTTGTTTGGAAAATGGTGTTGGGAAGAATACCAACGAAGGACAATCTGTACAAGAGGAAAATCATACAAGGGGTAAATTTGTTAAATTGTGTTCTGTAATGCACATGTGGAATCAGCTGCACACCTTATGTTTGATTGTAAATTGGCTTTGGAAATCTGGTGCAGATGTTATTTGCTGTGGGGGGAGGAAAGAGATATGCCAGTAGATTGTATTGAACACTTTTGGCAACATCAGAGGGAAGAATTCAAAGAATGCATCATAGGTAGTTTGGTTGCACAGAAAGATATTATTGGCTTTGGAGATCAAATATGTGATGTGGAAGCTGTCGTGGATGCATAGATGACTTTCCCAATACTATATAGAACACAAGAATGCAAGTATGTAAACGAAGGGTATACATATAAAGTTGTGGAATGAACCTGCATAGATGACATTCCCAAGTCCATTAAGATGCCGTCAACCCCCAACTGTAGCTCACCGATTTCTCTAAGCACAGACTTGACATCTCTAAAATTCCTCAAAACGGTAATCGCTTTGACACCACCGTTCAAAACGGCATCAAGACGAGGCTGGGCAATGTCGTGTGCGACAGAGTCCACATCCATCCCCACGAAATACTTCAACTCTGGATGCCCCCTAATCACCTGTTTCATTCCTCAATCCCTTCAATAACATGCTTAAAATTTCACAAATTGGAAAGTAAATTACCATTTTGATAAATATGTAAGTCGATGATGATTTCGAGAATTACTTTTACATTAACTTATAAAATTTAATAAATATATTATATTCGATAAAATTAATTGGAATTTGAAAAGGTTAACCAAAAGTTCAACTAATTTATTAAATTAAAATCATAAATATTTAATAAAATTAGATATTTAAAAAAATATAAAATGATGTAAATAACATGTTTAAAAAAGTAATATCAAAATTAAAAATATATTTTAAAGATTAGAAATAAAATAAAAAAACTTAAAAAATCAATATTTAAAAAATACTCCTACCGTTTAAAAAATGATGATAAGGGCTATTAAAAAATGACAAATAAACAAGATTTTCATGAGGAAAAAAAGTTAAAAACTAATAAAAATAACTTGTCTATCTTAGCCTAGTTAGTTGGCTCACTTTTTACTCAGGATTAAATTGTCAGTTAAAAAAGAAGAAGAAGAATACTAACGGCGGTGGAGTGACCCGCGGCGCCGAGAGTGCAATCGACGAAGGAGGTTAATGTGGAGTTGGAAAAGACGTCCAAGACCTCGCCCAGCATAACGGGAACGTGAGAGAACTTGGTGTCCGTGTCAATGTCGTTTATTCTGCAACGCTCGATTATTGCGTCTCTGTTGAACTGTTTGTCAGAACGGGTTCTGCGCTTCTCCTTCGCCAACGCTGCTTTTGCGTTCTCCTTTTTATTCTTCTGATGTTTTGCGGCGGTGGCGGTGGCGGTGGCGGTTGAACGAGAAAGCAGAAAGGCGTTGCAAATGGGTTTGGGTTTGGAGGATAGTGATAGTAACAGTGATGATGATATCTTGCAAAGCATCGTCATTTTCTGTTATTTGGGGACAGACCAAACCCAGATTGCGCCACTATCTATCTCTATCTGGGTTCACTCATTGCGGAACTTGCTTCCTTCAAACCTAAAACACTCCATGAGTAACGACGGTGTTTTATCGTCTTAACAATGGGGGAATATCTTATTTTTCACGTTTTATTAAACTATTTTATTTTATTGTTGTTTGCTATCTTTTAGGCTTAAAAAATGTTTTTCTCCTAAAACAAATTCAAATTTTCCACTTTTGATTTCTGACTTTTTTTTCTTAATTTTATATTTTTTTCCTTATTGCTACATTAGCTTTTGGTTATGAAAAAATAATAATTTAAGGACCAGAATAATCAACTAATGGCAAGACCAAATAATAATAATAATAATAATAATAATAATAATATATTATTTTTTGAAAAATAAATTAAGAAAAGAATTATTAGAGATTAAATGTAAAATTTAAAAATCTTGTTATGACTAAATTTGTATTTAAGTCTATCTTTTATTTAATTACTCTTTATGTAACATCCTAGAAAAATAAATAAATATATATATATATATATAAAATAAATAAATAAATGCATAACTAATTATTATACTTTTAATTTATATTTAATAATTGTAATAACCTCAATTATATAATTATAATATAAAATTATAAAAATAGAATAGGTAATATTATTAAAAAAAATTAAAATTAAAAATAATTTTCAACAAACATTAATGCAAACTTTAGCATTAGTTCTCAGCCACGTGAGGAATTACAAGCTGAATCCAAATCCTTAGGAAATCTTCCAGGTGGCAAAATCCCCTCAACTAAGCTCTCAGCTGTTCCACGTAAATGTATGCATTAATGAGAGGAATAATAGTAATGATGAATGAGATAAGGAAGCTTAGATATTTTATCATAACCAACAGTATAAAAATAGCTTGGCAGCTTCCAAAATTTCTGCCCCAAAATCTCTCAGTTTTCTCACCTCACACTTTTCTCTCTCACGTAAAAAAAAAAAAAATTACTCCAGCAGCTCTCAAAGCAACTCACCAAAATTATCACAGGTAGGCTAGGCTTCAATCTCAAAAAAATTAGAAACATAAATTTACGATTGAGTTATGTATTTATTAGACCATGGTTAATCGTTAATTAGTTAAAGATTGAAGTTTTACCATAAATAGGATATTGTGAATTTTTGGCAAGATGCAGCAACCTAGAATATATATATATGAAGGAAACTTACGAAGAGTATCTCGGCACACTTATGATAATAGTTTAGATATCTCTATTCATGCATCTCGGTCCGTAGATACTACAGTAATTATTCTTTAGGGTATTTATACACATACATCTTGACTCATAAGGAATAAATAGAACCCAGCAGCCCTGACCACGTGCATGTAGTTTAACCAGCCTTACATTTAGAAGCACCTCAGTACCCCTGCCATACCATGCTTATAAATATATATATATATATATATATATATATATATATATATATATATATATGGATTCTAGCAGCCTGTAAGCTTTACTTCCACGTAATGCTTCCTCCTTATATATCCATATTTACCTCGGCCCTTCCAAGTAAGCAGCTATAATACTTAAGAATTTATTTAATGTCATATATATATATATATATATATATATATATATATATATATATATAGCTATAATACGTAAATAGTTATCTTTTATATATATATATATATATAGCTATAGTACTTAAGTAATTATTTAATGTCTTTTATATATATATACTTATAAATACATATATATAGAGATATATATATATATATATATATATTTATATATATGTATATTTATATATATATATATATATATATATATTAGTCTCATTATTTCACTAACCCGGTTTTTGGCTACAATTATTATACCACTAAAAATTGACATCCCGTAAAGGTTAAATAGATTTATTTTAGTTGATGAAATTTTACGTGAACAAGGTATGAACTGTTAACTATCTTGCTTATGAAAGAAGAATACTGAATTATTAACTACCTTGTTTTTTTTTTGTAAGAATAGGAATATTTTCCTCATCTCATGAATTTTGTGGTATGAATGAGAATGACCCGAGTTTTGAAGACCGGGCCTATGCTACTACCAGAGATCAGGTGCTAATACATGGAAATTCATGCATGATTAGCGTAAAACGGCCGCAGCATTCCTACATAATGTACATATGTAGAGGCCATGTGCACATGTGACCATTGCATTTCATTTCATGCATTCATACATTCATTTTACACATTCGCTCAGATATATTGATTTATTTATTAATCTATTAAATTATTTGATGAATTAGTTTTGTCTTATTTCATAACCTACTAACCTATTTGGTGGTTTAGAATTGCCTACTGAGAAATTTATTTCTCACTAGATTTAGTTTTATTTTAGATGGCTTCGATCATAATATTTCTTGATGCACTGAATATTGCCTGGTATATGGATGAAGTCAGAAACTGTTATGTAGTAACTATGCATCCTGTACTGTGTGCTCATATTTACTTCGGCGCCCATTTTCCAATCTCGGTGTTTAGTGAAGAGTTTGACCCAGCCAATCCGTTCTTTCAGTTTGTTCCTATGTATCCGAATCCTACCACGGACCCCATAATAGTGCTCAGGGAAGAAGATAGTAATGGAGACTACGTTTGAAAATGAAGGGTGGAGTACCTTATAAATAAATAAGAATGTTGCAGTACTATAAGAATGAGAATGTAAATTAAAGCTAATATGAGAAGTATTTTGTAATGAAAGATGATGTATGTATCTGGTTCCTGTTATATTAATTTCTTTTGTCTCTAACTTACTTTTATTTTTTTAAAATTTTTTTAGAAAAAGGATTAAATAAAATAAAATAAATAACCAAATAATTAAATAAATAAGTAAAATAATTTAGGATGTTACACTTTAAATTATCCATTGTTTTAGTTTTAATCATTTGTAGCTAGTTGCTCTTGGGTGATGTTTTAGGGTCCAAAGTCTCAATCTTTGGGTCTTGTATGTATTTGGACTAAATCTTTCTCCTGCAAATGAGTATATACAAGGACATGCTGACGTCGGGGAAAGACTTGGACCTCAAATTATTATTAGCATTGATTATGTATACTCTAAGACATGGATTTTTAGTTTTAGTTTATATCTAACTTTCTATTTAGTTACCTTTATAATTGTTTAAGATGATTTTGTAAGGTGTGTGGAATGCCAAAGAGTTATTATAAGTATAACTAGTATGAATATTACACCTAAATTTTATTATAAAATTTAGCTGTTGAGAATTCAGAATAATGATTCTTTGTAAGGTGAATTTCGGATAACTTTTATGGTAATTGAATGAGGTGAATGCTGGTTTGGTTGAATACGGTATTGATGACTTATCAATATTAGTTAAATAAGAAAGTTAACAAACTTTGGACAAAGTCAATACGACTACTTACAATGCTAATCAAATTGGCAAAATTCAACTAATTCTAAGGTTAGTTGAATGAGTAGAAGATCAATTGGTTATGTTTAATACTAGTTGAGTGAGAGATTCAGTTAACTTTAGTGTTAGTTAAAGGTGGATGAGGTTAATGCGACTACTTATAATATTAGTCGAATTGCAGATTTCAGTTAACTTTAAGCATGGGAAAATTAGCTAAATCAAGTCAATACGAGGATATTTTCCATGATTGTTTTATATTCAAATGGCTTGTAGAAGTTAAAATTAATCAATGATAGTGCTCCTTAAATAATAAGAAGTGGTTGTCGTCTTCTTCAATGTTTGAAATAACTTATTGGTTGGCTCGTGGAAAGAGGAAAATGTGCAAAAATTTTAGGAGCACTTGCCAGTAGTTACAAGAAGATCAATCTGCCTAAAAAATTAGTTAGTCGAAATGTTAGCCAAAATCAATTGCTTATTGTTGAATTCAACTACTAGATTAGTTGAAGCATCATAAAACTAGCCAAATGACCCTCAAAGCTAGTTGTATGACTTCCAAACCACGTTTTTTAGGAAGTTATCAAGTAGAAAAATGTCGTACAGTAAGGATTTGAGTTTATTGCCTATAAATAGGCCTTGTACTTCATATTTTAAAGACATAATCAATCCAACACAAACCTATTTTACTCTATATTTTATCTTTTTGTCTTTTATCTCTTTACATTATAACTTTCCTTTACTACTTTCATTTACAACCATTTGTTTAAGCTGAGGGCGTATAGCAGTGTTATCTTAACATTGTAAGTCTACTTTCTGCAAACCCAATCAACTTGAAGTTGGGGGATGATGACGACCAAGACATGAACGCTTGGATTGGATCATTTTCGAATGCAAATTTCAAGACCCCAGGGATAGTTATTAGAACTTAAAGATAAAAGGTGAGGAAGATTAAGAATATGGTAATGAATGACATTGTGATCCGTAGTAGAGTGATAAGTCGGAGGAGGATTCACCACGAACGAAAGCTTCATTGATAAGAATTGATTTGGGTTCAACCAAGAACCAAGAGGAGGCTAAGCTCTCAATTCAAGCAAATACTTAATTTCATTAATCAAAAGTTGTGTCAAAAATAGCAATATTTGAGTAATTATAGAGCTAATCCTCTAATAAAACCTAAAAACGCATAGTTTGAGCCTATTTCAGTCCACATTAAGGCCCATTACACAATAAACATCTCTTCTTGTAGAAGCTTGGCTTTAGACCTTGTCAATTTATTCTTCAATTCATGGAGTGCTTCTAGATCTTGATACTATTTGGATAGTCCTCTATCATCCCCTCTTTCTTGAAAAGAATTTGTCCACAAATTTGCATGCAAAACACCTATATCACAAGAAGAAAGATCAAAGATATTTAAACTAGAACTCACCCCATACTTACTTGGTAAGATAATCCTGTAGGCATTGTTATTAATCCTCTCAAGGACCTTGAAAGAACCATCACCCCTAGGTTGGAGTTTAGATTTCCTTTGAAAAGGAAACCTACCCTTCCTTAGATATACCCAAACCCAATCTCCGAGATCAAATACCATGGTCTTTCTCCCCTTGGCATGTCGAGCATATTGTTCCATCTTCCTCTCAATTTGATTTTGCACCCTTCCATGGAAATTCCTAACAAAAGTGGCTTTAGAAAGTCATTCTTACTCAAAATAGAAGAATAATTAGGTAAGGAATTTAAATCAACAGGGAATAATGGGTTAAAACCATAAACGACCTCAAAAGGATAAAAAGAAGTGGTAGGTTTGGTTACCCTATCATCAAGTCTAGGATTAGGATGTTGATATCTTACGGTGACGTTGTTGATGGGTCTACAATCCGTGCACATCCTTCACGTGCCATTTTTCTTAGGGACTAGGATGACCAGCATTGCACATGGGCTCAAGCTTTCCTTCAACCATCATTTTTGCATCAACCCTTCAACTTGCTTTTGGATCTCGTTTGTCTCTTCCGGATTACTCCTATAGGCAGCCCTATTAGGAAGTGAAGCTCCCAAAACAAGATCTATTTGATGTTCAATTCCTTTCAAATGAGGTAAGTCATGGGGAATGTCTTGTGGAAAGACATCCTCAAACTTCTTTAAGAGTGTATCAAAACATTGAGGCGACTTAAGTGCACTAGAAGACAAGCACATATAATTTAGAATGAGTAAATACAATTGTTGTATAGTTAGCATCACTCTTTACTTCCTTAGGTTTTATGAACAAACTCTCTTTTACCAATAATTGTTTTTCACTCTTTTTTTCTATTTTCTTTTGTTCTTTTGTTTCACTACTTTTGCCATCTTTTTCTTTTTGGCTTTTCACTCTCAAAGGACTCTTTTCTTCTTGGATTTTCTTTTCTTTTTCTCTTTATAATCTCATTTTTATTTGATCCTCACACACCTCACTTGGAGAAAAAGGTGAGACAACTACCTTTTTACCTTTATGTAAGAAAGAATATCGATTGATGACCCCATTGTGGATAATATCTCGATCATATAGCCACGGTCTACCAAGCAAAACATGGTTAGCTTCCATGGGAACCATATCACAAAGCACTTCATTAACATATTTTCCAATGGAGAATGTAAGCAACACTTTCTTATCCACAACCAATTCACCATTATCACTCAACCATTGTAATTTATAAGGCTTAGGATGAGGGGTGATTCTTAAACGAAGCATCTCCACTAATCTAGTGCTTGCAACATTGGTACAACTTCCTCCATCAATGATAAAAGAACAAATATTTCCATTCACCAAGCATCGAGAATGAAAAATGTTTTCTCTTTGTGTATCATTTCGATCTTTGCACAAGTTTCCCATGAGTCGTCTTACCATCAAAAAGATCTCCCTCTTGCGGTGGAAGAAAACCATCATCCTCCTCTTCCCTAGAGGAACTATGAGAGCTCTTAGATGACTTATTATCCACCTCTCCATTCTCTAACACAATCATGGTCCTTTTGTTAGACATTGGGATGCAATATGATCATTCCCAACTTAAAACATTTAATGGAACTAGACTTATTGGAAGGGGAATGAGTAGGAGAAATAGGATTACCTCTTGAAGACTTCCTTTCAATATGTTGTGAAGAAGAACCCTCCTTCTTGGAAGTGTCATTATCCTTCCAAGATGAATAATCATATGAAGGCTTCTTGTAGGCTTGCTTTCTCTTCAGTTGTTGCTCTACTTTCACAGCTCTATGTATAAGTTCATCCAGGGTGTTTTAGCTTTAAAGCTCTACAATATCTTGAATGTCCCTATTCAAACCATTCAAAAATCTAGTCATTGTAGCCTCATCAGTCTCTTCAATGTTTGCTCTTATCAAAGAAATCTCCATCTCCTTGTAATAATCATCAACACTTTTACTTCCTTCATAGAGCCTTTGTAATGCATTTTCCTTACATATTGAGGTGGAACGAATCTCTCCCTCATGATTCTTTTGATTATCTCTCATGTGTCGAGTCTATGTCTTCTCAATCTTTCTCTTTCCATTTGCACTTGATTCTACCATGTTATGGCATATCCCTCAAATTCTAGGCTAGACAACTTCATTTTCTTTTCTTCACTAGAATCGTTGCAATCGAAAATTTGGTCCACTTTCATCTCTCAATCAAGGTAAGCCTCCGGGTCATAAATACTTAAGAACTTGGGAATTTTGACCTTCACATCATCCATGCCATCCTTATTCCTCATATGCCTGTCTTCTACCATCTTTATAGCCATCATAACTCCCTTGAGAAGAATGAGGTGACCTATGATGTCTCCTTCTCTCATGTCTTCCATTCGCCCACTTAACTCTTGAGTGCCTCTTTGTATCTCATCAAATCTGTCTCACATCCACCTCCCAACATTTCTTTGTAACTTCTTTATTTGCTTAGCCAATGAAGCCATTAGTTTAGCGATTCTAAGGGAAGGTGGATCACTATCACTATCGGACACCATTGCTACGAGAAAAAGGTTAGTAAAACAAAATAATATGGTACCTTACCACTCACTAAGTGTTTACACTTTTCAACACTCGTGTTTCACACTTATAAGACTTTTTCTATAAGGTTCACTCTTGTGTTTTTCCACTCACTAACTTGTCTTCAGCCCTTGAAATCAATCAAAGATTTCAATTCAAGGAGTAACCAAAGTGAAAGATGAAACAAATTCAAACTCAACTTAAGAGGTCAAAGAAGAAAGAAAACTCTAAGACAACCTTGGAAATTTAGAAGACCAACAATAAAAGTTCAAAAAGAAAGTATAACTCAAAATGAATGTCAAACAAGACAAATAGGAAGATAAAAAAAATGCAAGATAAGAGTACTAGATTTTAAAATTTTGGCCAAACTTTTTTTTCAAACTTGGGTCCTCATTTTTTTTATATTTTCATTTTGACCCCAAAATATTTTTTAATATTTGCTCTATGGTCCTTCGTATTTTTTCTTTTAAGACCAGAAACTTTTGATATTTGCATAAACACACAAATACTTTCCAAACATAATTTTAAAAATCAAACTCATAAATTTTTCAGCAGTGCTATGAGTTTTATGAAGAACAACCCATACTCAAATCAACTTTGAATTCGACAAAAAGATAGGGTAATTGAAGGCAAATGCAAGATAAGCTCAGAAAAACACAAAAGAAATACAAAATTAAATACAAATAAGCAAGAATCAAAAGAAGTTAATTTTTTGATTTTCTAATTTTTTCCAAAAAAGAAAATTAAAAATTAAAAATGAAAACTGCACCTAAATTGATAGAAAACTTTTCAAATTGCTCTCTAGATTCAAGCTCTGATACCACATGATGAAGACCAAGGCATGAACGCTTGGATTGGATCATTTCCGAATGCAAATTTCAAGACCCCATGGATAGTTATTAGAACTCAAAGATAAAAGGTGAGGAAGATTAAGAATATGGTAATGAATGACATTATGATCCGTAGTGGAGCGATAAGTCGGAGGAAGATTCACCACGAACGAAAGCTTCCTTGATAAGAATTGATTTGGGTTCAACCAAGAACCAAGAAGAGGTTAAGCTCTCAATTTAAGCAAATGCTTAGTTTCATTAATCAAAAGTTGTGCAAAAATAGCAATATCTGAGTACTTATAGAGCTAAGCTTCTAATAAAACCTAAAAATGCATAGTTTTGGCCTATTTCAGTCTACATTGAGGCTCATTACACAAATAAATAAGAAAATAAAACCTAAAAACGCTTAGTTTGAGCCTATTTTTGTCCACACCATTACCCAAATAAACATCTCTTCTTTTAGAAGCTTGGCTTTAGACCTTGTCAATAGATTGTTCAATTCATGAAGTGCTTCTAGATATTAATGTTCTTTGGATGGTCCTCTATCAGGAGAGCATATAATGATGTTATTAAAGCATGACAAGTCTACTTTCTACAAACATAGTAGTTCTAGAAGATTCTAGTTTTCACATGCAACATAACTATGTTAGCTGAGAATCATAGACACGGGTAGTAGAAGGAATGGTGACAACATGAATCGGCTGATACAATACATCTTTCATCTTCCTCTTTATGTTTTTATCTAAAAAATGTAGGGGGCATTTGTTAACACCCAAATTTTGTCACAAAATCCAGTTGTTGAGGATTTGGAAGAATGATTGCTAATTAAGGTGGATTTTGGATAACTTTATGTTAGCATAATGAGATTAATGCTAGTTTGTTTGAATACGATATTGATGACTTATCAATATTAACAATAAGGTTAGCAGAACCTGAACAAAGGCAATACAGCTACTTCCAATGTTAGCTAAATTGGCAGAATACGATTAATTTTAGGTTAGCAGAATTAGTAGATGATCAATTTGGCTACGTTTAATATTAGTTGAGTGGGAGATTCACGTAATTTTAGTGTTAATTGAAGGTGGATAAGGTCAATTCGACTACTTAAAATATTAGTTGAAATGTTAAATTACAAAATTAAGCTAACTTTATGCATAAAAAATTAGCTAAATCAAGTCAGATTTAATTTAATAAAGGTATTAGGATATATTTCACGATTTTCTGATATTCAAATGACTTGTAGCGGTTAAAACTAATTACTGATACTGGTCCCTAAAAATAGGAAGTAGTTGTCATCTTCAACATTTGAAATAACTGATCAATTGACTTATGATAAGAGGGGAAGTGTCTAGATTTTAGGAGCAGTTGTCAGCAGTTACATGAAGATCAATCTGCCTCAGAATTAGTTAGTCAAAATGTTAATTGAATCAGCCTGAAACTAGCCAAATGACTCCCCAAAGCTAGTTGTATGACTCCCAAACCATGTTTTAGGAAGTTATTAAGTACAAAAACATGGTCCAGGGGATTTGATATAAATAGGCCTTGTACTTCAAAATTTAAATATACAATCAATCTAACATAAGACTATTTTATTATATATTTTATCTATATGCCTTTTATCTCTTTACATTACCATTTTCCTTTACTGCTTTCATTTACAACCCTTCGTTTCTAGTTTTCCACCCTTATTTTTACGCAAATATTCTCCTTCATCATCTTTCTTCTTCTTCTATGTTCACCTACACTAAGTGTTTTTGTTGAAGCAAGGCTAACCGAAACATATTTCAGCTGACTTTTCATTTTACATGACAACAAAATGATTATGAAATTAAACATGTGACATTCTTTTACCATGAGAAAAAGTTTTGAAAATTATGTACTCTTTTATTTAAGAGAAAAATGCTTTTGCATAGTCAGTGTAATATTACACAAACAGCTAATAGTATTTTGTCACGTCACTTTTATTGCTTTAATTAAATCAAATACAAAAACTGAAAAAAGAAACAAATCACATATAAGGTGTTATAGTTTAAGTGCACAATCTTAAAAATGAAATCAGCAAAAGCAAAAATAAAAGATAAAGAACACGAGTATTTTACTTGGTTCAGTAACTAAGAGAAACTCCTTGTTACCTACATCCAATGGCAAAGAACATCCAATCCCTTTATTAGCAATAAAGATACAATAGAATATTACAACAGCGCTCCTCAAGAATACACAGCCAAACTTTCAACAAGTACAAAGGCCTTAGTATCACAGGTAAACAATAAAAGAAGGATTACAAAGAACAAGAGTTAACCACTCTTAACCACAGTCAAAACCTGACAACACTACTCAACCTTCATCTAATTCTCTCATTCGGTTCCTGTCAAAGGATACACCTTAAGAACTCAAAAATGGACCAAACCACAGAGAGATGACCTCTACCTGTAATACAACTCAAAACAGAAACAAGAAGAAAGAACAAAACACAGAAAGCTATTCCATCATCATTGTATCTCGTTCGGCAACCACGGGTCAAAGTTTCAAGCAGAAGTCTAAAACCCTAGCAGAGTTAGGTCACAACAAAGAAAACAAAGAAGCTTCGAGAGAACGCAAGAAAGAAATGAACAGACAAGAAAATGAAAAGGCACACAAAGCATACTATTGCCTTCAGTGTAAAGCGCTTTTTATATGCCAAGCCAATATTAAAAATGCACCGTATTACTGATGCCCAACAGAAAAGCTTCTTGGGCTTCACAAGCCCAACAAACTCCACCTTGAAGCACAAGAAGACATAGTGCACATTGAAGGGAAATCAAGGAACTACAAGTTCAATGCCAGAATAAGGGACATAAAGATATTGAAAGAACACAAACCAAATATATACAAGAAAAATAGAACATAACCTACAAAAAACAAGAAACAGTATTAGCATTTCTATGAAAAAATTGAAAACAGAAATAACAGATATAAGAGGAAGAAACCAATACTATTGGACTTTTAACAATTTCAGGGAATCCTTGAATTTGTTAAGAGGTACAACCTTAGTCAAAATATCGGCTGGATTGCACACAGTGGATATTTTTTCCTCCTTCACCTTATCACCTACAATGATGTCTCTAATAAAATGTAGTCTGACATCAATACGTTTAGTTCTTTCATGATAAGCATCATTCTTGGATAAATGAATGGCACTTTAAGAATCACACATGATTCCCCTAATCCAAGTTCAGAGAGCATTCCTTTTAACCAGAATGCCTCTTTTACAGTTTCAGTCAAGGCTATATACTCAGCTTTAGTAGTAGACAGAGCTACTACATGCTGAAGATTTGACTTCTAGCGAACAACATTTCCACCAACAGTGAAAATAATACATGTTAAGGATCTCCTTCTGTCTAAATCTGCAACATAATTAGGATCACAATAACCTTTCACAGTAAAATTAGTAGATTCATTTCCAGTAAAATTCAAACAGAAATCAAAAGTGCCATTAAGATATCTCAGTATCCAATTCACAGCATTCCAGTGTTCTTTTGAGTGTTTACTCATGAATCTACTCACAACACTTATACCATAAGAAATATCAGGTCTAGTGCTAATCATTGCATACATTAGGCTTCCAACTGCATTATAATGGTACATTTTTCATATAAGCAGGTTCATCTTCATTTAAAACACCACATTAACAAATTTTAAATGAAAATGAGCACTTAGAGGTAAACTAATAGATTTACAGAGATGCATAGAAAAGAGTTTAATAACCTTCTTGACATATATAGATTGAGATAAAGATAAGGTTCTTTCTTTTCTATTTCTCATTATATCCATGCTTAAGATTCTCTTAGCAAGACCAAGAATTTTCATATCAAATTCCTTCAATAACATCTCATTTAATTTGTTAATGCGTTCAATATTATGAGAAGCTATTAGCATATCATCCACATAGATTAACAGATAGATGTATTTATTTTCATTGTCTTTCTTATAATAGACACAATGATCATATTTACATCTTGTAAAACCATGTGACAGAACAAAGTCATCAAACCTTTTGTACCACTGCTTGGGTGCCTGTTTTAAACCATACAGAGACCTTTTCAGCAAACAAACCTTGTTCTCAGAACCTTTTTGTATGAAGCCTTCTGGATGCTCCATATAGATCTGTTCATCTAGACTACCATGCAAAAAACCAGTTGTCACATCAAGTTGTTCTAATTCTAAATCAAGAATAGCAACAACAGACAAAATAAGCATGATTGAGGTATGTTTAACAACAGGAGAGAAAATTTCATTATAATCTACTTCTTCTACTTGTGAGTAGCCTTTGGCTACCAACCTGGCCTTCTCCAAACCTAGGACTTCAGGCTTCAGCTTGAAGACCTACTTTTATCCAATGATCCTCTAGGTTTTGGGTCTGTCCACTAAGACCCAAGTTTCATTCTTCTTTAATGAGGATATCTCTTCCTCCATTTCCCTCAGCCACCTCTCTTGAGATTTTATGTTCACTACCTCTTTGTAGTTTTCTGGTTCTTCTCATTCAACCATCTCAGCAACCTGCAAGGCAAATGCAACAATGTCAGCATGAGAAAATCTACTAGAAGGTCTAATATTCCTCCTAGCCCTATCTCTAGTCAGAAGATAATCATTAAGGTTGGATTCCTCTTTATTTTCTTCACTAGTTTGTTGATCATTTGCAAGTTGATCAAGAGTGTCTCCTTGATCTTCATTTTCATCACGATTCTGAACAAGTTCAGAATCATTAATACCAGTGGTCTTCTTCACCTCCAACTGAACATTTCCAGGTTCTTGGGCCTGTCCAATATCCTGCACAATATCTTTATAAAATGTTAGTTCATCAAATACAACATTTCTACTAACAACACACTTGTTTTCAGATATTAACCAGAGTTTATACCCTTTTGTCCCTGCAGGATAACCTACAAAGAGAGATTTAAAAGCCCTAGGGGCTAACTTATCCTATTTAATGTGAACATAAGCTAAACAACCAAAGGGTTTCGGATAACTCAGGTTAGGAGGCTTACCATACCACATTTCCATGGGAGTTTTGAAATTAATGGCAGATGAAGGTGACCTGTTTATAACATGACAAGCAGTAGAAACAGTTTCTGTCCAAAAAGATTTTCTAAGACCAAAATCAGATAGCATGCATCTAACTTTATTTAAAATAGTTCTATTCATTCTTTCAACAATGTCATTTTGCTTAGGTGTCTCACACAAGTTCTATGTCTGAAAATACCAAATTGTTTGCAGAAATCATTAAATTGGTTATTACAGAATTCCAATCCATTATCAATTCTTAATGCTTTAACCTTCTTTCATGTCTCAGTTTTCACTTGGACTTTCCAGTCTTTAAAATAATCAAATGCTTGATCCTTTTGTTTTAAAAAATAAGTCCACACACGTATGAAATGAGAATCTAGCACAGAAAGAAAGTAATGACAACCAGAAAGAGAACTAGGAAATGTTGGGTGACCCCCACAAATCAAAGTGTATATAATCCAAGATATTTTTAGTTTCATTCTTTCCTATTTGAAACTTTAATCTGTGGGATTTTCCCAAAACACAAGTTTCACATAAATCAATAGGAATAAATGTTTTAAAACCTAAAATACCTTGTTTATATAACTCGTGTAGTCCTTGATTACTAATGTGGCATAGTCCTTTATACCAAAGAGAAGACTCACTAGGCTTTCTAATGACACTACAAGACTTAGGTCCTAAAGCTTCTCCATCTAGAAAATAGAGACAATTATCTAACATCCCTTTCATAAGAACTGTGGATCCTTTAACCACTTCTAGGGTTCCTTGAACACTCCTAAAATTGTATCCACTCTTGTCTAACATTCCTAGAGATATTAGGTTTCTCCTAAGGTTACGGACCCATCTCACATCCTTGAGAACCGTAATAGTCTCATCTCTCATCCTAAACCTAACAGCTCTAATTCCTTCTACTTGACAGGTTTGGTTTTCCCATCATCACCTTTCTACCTTTAATAGACCTAAAATAGATTAACCAATCCTTTTCTGGTGTCATATGATATGTGTTACCTGAGTCCATCACCTACTCCCTCTCACAGGAATCATTAGACATAGCTAGAACTTCACTATCCTTAAAACCACTAGTCAGATTAGCATAATCTGTCCTATTCCCATTATTTTGACCTTTTTCTTTTTCTGGACAATGTGTCCTTCCTTATTACATAACCAACAAGTCATCTTCCCCTTAACATGTGGCTTATTCTTATTCTCAGTATTGTTCTTTCCTTTTTCTTTTCCTTGAAACTGACTCTTTTTATTAAATTTCTTTTTAATAATCAGTCCATCTGCATTGACTTTCTTATTTACTACCATTTCTAGTTCTTAAGACTTTAAGGCTCCTATTATATCTTCTAGTGACAGAGACTCTCTTTTATACTTGATTGTAGATTTTACATCCTTGTAGGAATCAGGCACGACATTTAGAAGTATAATAGTTTGGTTTTCATCAGTAATATTTTCATCAATGTTAGCAAGACTAATATTTATTCTCTTAAACTCATCCAAATTATCATCTAAAGATTTACTAGATTACATTCTTAAACCAAACAGTTTTTCTTTTAGATATATTTTATTTGAGAGATATTTAGTCATGTACATAGATTCCAATTTTAACTAGATACCAGTAGCAATAGTTTCATCATTAACTTGTCTAAGAACATTATCACTCAAATGCAAAATTAATAGACTAAAGGCAGTTTCAAGAATATAATTTTTATCAAATTCGGACAAAGCTGAGGGTAGATCTTTCTCACCACCAAGTGCTTTAGAGCACTTTTGATGAACTAGAGCAACTCTCATTTTCTTGCGCCACATGTTGAAGTCTCCCTTCCCGTCAAACTTCTCCACCTCCACTCTAGTTGATCCCATTCTTGAGTGACCGAGGGTCTGAGGTAGAACCTATGCATCAGAGCCTGCAAATGCACAAAGAAGAGATAGGAAAGCAAGAACCAACCAAAGCTCTTGATACCACTTGTTAGAGTTTAAACACACAATCTTAAAAATGAAATCAGCGGAAGCAAAAATAAAAGATAAAGAACATGAGTATTTTACTTGGTTCAGTAACTAGGAGAAACTCCTTGTTACCTACATCCAAGGGCAAAGAACCTCCAGTCTCTCTATTAGCAATAAAGATACAAGAGAATATTACAACAACGTTCCTCAAGAATACACAACCAAACTTTCAACAAGAACAAAGGCCTTGGTATCACAGGTAAACAAGAAAAGAAGGATTACAGAGAACAAGAGTTAACCAATCTTAACCACAGTCAAAACCTGACAACACTACTCAACCTTCATCTGATTCTCTCCTTCGGTTCCTGTCAAAGGATACACCTTAAGAACTCGAAAATGGACCAAACCACAGAGAGATGACCTCCACCTGTAATACAACTCAAAACAGAAACAAGAAGAAAGAACAAAACACAAAAATCTATTCCATCATCATTGTATCTCGTTCGGCAACCATGGGTCAAAGTTTCAAGCAGAAGTCTAAAACCCTAGCAGAGTTAGGTCACAACAGAGAGAACAAAGAAGCTTCGAGAGAACACAAGAAAGAAATGAACGGACAAGAAAATGAAAAGGCACACAAAGCATACTATTGCCTTCAGTGTAGAAGCGCTTTATATATGCCAAGCCAATATTAAAAACGCACCATATTACTAATGCCCAATAGAAAAGCTTCTTGGGCTTCACAAGCCCAACATAAGGATTGGAGTATTGGAAGTCTTAAAGATTTGGACGGTCATCGAGGGGCTTGATGAAATTAGAGGGAACTTGTTTCACATTGAAAGTGAGGTTTGATAGCAATATTGGCTTTTGGGACATCTTATTGGTGGCCATTGATTCAACCACTTTGCTACCTCTTGCTATAGAATAGTAAATGCACACCCTCCTCTTGGTAACTGTGTGGTTCAACTTTAATGGCACGCGAAGCATGGTTGAGTTTGGTGGCAAGAAGTTTGAGGCTTCAGCACCACTAAGAGTAAAGACTCTTCCCGTGGTCCTCGGTTGTCCGGGTTGGCTTTGCTGGCCTTCACCATTCCGCTCCTTCTTGGGGTGTGGGCACTCCTTCTGGATGTGACCCTTCTCCTTACAATTGAAACAAACTGGGATCCTTTGCCCGCACTTAGTAGCGAAATGCCTAGGTTTGCCACACTTGAAGCATGTTTTCTGGGTTGGAAAGGTAGCTGGTCCACTACTACCACCACTCGGAAATCCTGCAATAGTAGTCCTTTGGTGGTTAGGGCGATGCTCATTCTGCTTGTGAGGGATGGTGTAGGGGTTCCCACGGTTCTGGTGCCCAGTCTTCTTGTCCCTTACAGGGCCCGTGTTTCAGTAGTAGGCTGCCCTGTCTTTGGAATCCTCGTCCCAAATCCGGTACATGTTGACCAGGGCTGGGAACTGACAGATTGCTTGGTAGTTCATGGCTTGCTTCATCTTGGGCCGTAAACTATTTAAGAACTTTACACACTTCGAGCTTTCACCATCCCATCCTTGGTAGTGAGGGAAGTACCTCGCCAGCTCTTCGAACTTAGCCGCATAATCGGCTACAGTCCGGTTTCCTTGCTTTAGCTCAAGGAACTCCATCTCCTTTTTGTTCCTCACGTCCTCAGGGAAGTACTTTTCCAGGAACGCTTCCTTAAAGGTCTCCCACGTTACAATCTGGCCTTCCGCCTCCATACATTGACGGGTGTTATCCCACCAATACTTGGCTTCTTCTGCCAGGATGTAAGTGTTGAAGGCGACCTTTTGCTCTACAGGGCACGCCATAACCCGGAAGATCTTCTTAATCTCCCGAATCCAAGCTTGAGCATCGTCCGGGTTGTATCCCCCGTGGAATGAAGGAGGATTGTTGCGTTGGAAGCGGTCCAATCCTTGGTATTCCACGGCCCTGGGGCTTCTCCCCTATTCTGATTCCCCAATGCCTGGGCTAAGGCTTGGAGAGCATCAGCTATCGCTCGATCGTTCCTACCGGCCATCACTTTCTGCATACGACAAGAAGTGAGAACCCAGAAGGAATACACAAACAAACACCAATCATACTATACAGACTCTCTATGGTTTGCATCCCAGACTGCTTGCCATAATGTCTTCTTGCATTATCCTGGATTATACAGATGGCCAGTCTGACAACCCCCAACAATGCATAGAAATTTTATGGTATAACAGACGTGGAAAATACAAACATGTTATGACTATCCTAAAAACAACACCCTACATAAAGCTCAAACATAAACAACATGACCCAGCACAACACAGCTAGTCACTTCAACAATCAAACACTCAGCAATCAACACAATCATGCACAGAGAAACATAGCAAGCTCACAACTCACTGGCCGGAAGGTCCGACCTGCTCTGATACCAATAATGTAACAACCTGCCATGTCGCTACTGTATTACTAACTCATAACCATGACATAAATTCATTTTAATAAAAAGAACACCCCTTTGGTTACTTGTGAAAATGGTGATAAATTTGTCGTGAGCATACAACGACCATCATCATAGAATATACACGTAGATCAAGGTACTCATAGAACATTTCAAATATATGTACGCACTTACAAAACATAATTTAATTACAAGTACAAAGATTATGTCTCAAAAAGAATATACATCAAGTGTTTTACAATGAAAAGAGAAGTAAAAGAGAAATAGAAGTCAAGGGTGTGATTAGCAAAACAAGGAGTGCATCCATTAAAACAAGGGTTTCATCTAGCAAAATGCAACTCCTGCCCGGGACCAGGTCCATTGACATCCCGGCAAACATGGCGGCTCCAAACAACCCGGTCTTCCCCCAAAAGCACCTACTGCTGCCCATCTGCTCACATGAACCTGGTTCACGATCACCACAGGTGTCAAACCACAAGGTACAACAAAGCAAAGGTAAGTTCATCATGTTAAATAACAAAAATAAATACAACAAAAAAGGGACACAACCCGGTCAAGAAGCAATGCGGTCATCAACATATCAATACAAACATTCCAAGTATCCATCAAACACTAACATACACGGATATCCAAAAACATCTCATAAATCAACTAATAATATCTAACATGATGCTGCTCCTGACTCAATTATCATCATGCAATGTGGTACCATCCTGGAAATGGGTCATCCCTATGGTCAGATGATGCAGTATCTTGTCTGGGTCACTCTATCGTGCACAGGAATCACCCCCCCATGGTGATCAGCCAGTGGGTGTCAGAAGGAGTTCCCAACAAATATTGCCCCCCAGTACCTCCGTACCCCACAGCCAATCATCAACCCCATTTCCGCCATGCAAATATCATATGTTACATAGGCACCATCAATGTATGACCCAGAACCAGGCTCAACCCGACCTGGCCAGGATAACGTCATACACCCTCTATGTAACCTACCACCCACACGAGGGCCCATCGATGCATTGACCGTGGTCCTCGCAAGGTTTAACACCACCCAGTCCCGGCATCTCACGACTACCACCCACACAAGGGCCCATCGATGCACTGACCGTGGTCCTCGCAAGGTTTACCACCATCCAGTCCCGGCATCTCACGGCTATACATAGAATATCACCATGACACCATCAATGTATGACCCAAAACCAGGCTCAACCGGACCTGGCTAGGATACGCCATACACCCCTGTGGGTATTTATGTATATCCAAACACATTCCTCATCTCAAGCCATCACATAGGCCGAGTTCAAGTGCCACCAATATAATCATATACGTCATCACAAACACGTAAAACAGGTGAATCGGTGTGAAGTATGAGGTGTCCGGGTTGGCACTTAGACTACCTCAAGGTAAGAATCCGAACAAATTCAGACGAAGGCGAACAAGGTCAGTCAAGGTAGAAAGAACTCGATCGAGGTCGGTTGGGTTTGCTAAGAATTTGCCAAAGGCAGTCAAGAGGCCCTTAGGTTTCTTGTAAAGTTCTAAGGACGGTTTCTGCACTATGTAATCGATTGCATAAACGCTGTAATCGATTGCATAAGCGTTTGTAAGACCCCGGGTTTGTATTTCACCAACCTACACAAGGGTGTAAGGGAACCCGATAGCTCATTTCCCAAGAGCAGACAAGCTCTTCCGAGTAAGGAACCTGGTAGTTCTCAAGGAAAAAGGGGTTTGGACTTGGTAATTCTAAAGGAAACAGCCAACCCCGGGTAAGGAACCCGGCCTCTCTAAGGAAAGGGGAGGATGAGCTTCTAAAGAAGAAACGTGTATGGAACCCGGTCGTCCTAGAAGAAGGAACACTCTCCTTTTCTACGAATCTACAACTCTCTTTACTGAGTGAGACTCCATCCATATCTGCGATTGCACGACCTTTCCTCACCAGCATAAAAGAAAAACAATCCGCCTAGAGTTGATTTTTAGGTAGCCTAATTCTTTCTCCTCAAGTCCATCCGAGTAGGCGAACCCGGTGCTTTTTTTCTCGAGAAGCACGCCCTCACCTGAGTTATCAACCTGGTAGCTCTCTCTCTCTCTATGGGGAAGTAACTTGAGCTTAACAACTCTAACGTATCACCCGGGTAAGGAACCCGGTATACCTTATAAAAAGGGAAACGAGTCTTAATGACTCTAAGGGAACGACCCTGGGTATGGAACCCGGTCTAGTGACATCCGCCAACAAGGACTAAGTTACATCCTGCATGCATGCATGCCACGTAACCCGCTCAACTCGGCTTACCCATCCCGGTAGTCGACATCAAAACGCGAGGGTTTGACACGTATATCTAACTCGACCTGCCCATCTCGGTAGCCGACATCAAACAAGGGATTTATGTCTACGTGGGCCAACCCATCCCGATACTCATCACCTTCACAAACACTTCCACAGATGTCTTAGAAACTCTTCAGCATCAAAATGCCAACTTCACCCACATGCACGGGAAGTTCTTAAAACATCTACTCCCCACAAGAACACCAAACATCAACACGAAACAACACTCAACAAATTTAAGGCATACCAAATCTGATTCATAAAAGACGTAGCACACACCAGGGACATGCAGTTATCATCACGGCTGGACTCCCTGGCCCCCAAACCGTGGTATGTAAAGCTGTTAAGAAACACGATAAACTCCCCTTACCTAACCAGGAGTTTGTCCACACTTCACGATGGTTCGTTCCCTACTTTTGCTCCGACCACGAAGTTCTCCTTGGTGTCGGGATTCCGCAGTAGCTACGGTGGTTCTTGTATGTTGAAGATAAAAAAGAAGGGGTTGGGAACGAGAGGTTTCAGGGTGAGTTTTAGAGAGAAAATAGAGGAAACGCAAAGGTAGAAGAAGGAAGAGTAAACTTGTTGTTGTGCCAGCCTGCTGCTTATAAACAAGGTTGACACAACATGTCCACTTAACGTGCACAGCCGGCAACCACAGTACAGTAGAGTTGACTTACGTCCAATACCCATCAAGCATGCATACCAAGACAAAAGCACTCAAACAACAAGTTATAAATAAAACAATTAATCAATCAACATGACACGTAATTTAATCACCACAACACACACATAAACGTCCAGATTAGCAACTTATAATCTGGGTCATTACATGGGGTCTGTGGTTCTGGCCAACTTGCTTAGACAACTGTGTGATTGTACAGACCCAGATAGAAAAGACATTGGTGGTTGCACAATTTTGCTGCAGATTTGGGCATGGCTCAGATTTCCAATCATTACTCCCCCTTTGCCATCTAAGTACGAGGCGAACCGCCACTTCGAACACAGGTATGTTTATTTTGTTGAAGTTAAATCACCATGTATTTATGTGTACCTGAATTAACAATTGAATGTTGAACCTGCAAACTAGATTTAATGATGTTGGTCAGTTTAGAATGAATTCACTTAATTAGTATCGAGACAGACTAGACACCTTAACCAGAGATGAGGTATGTTTGTTTAATCAAATATATTCATTTTAAATGGATGTCAACATGAAATTTACTCCTATAAATGTTTTCATTGTGTAGGTGGTTTGGCAATCACATCGTGATTACGATTTTTTGGGTGCATCTGCTGACACAATGCATTTGTGGATGGCTAGGACACCAATTATTTGTTTTCACATTGCTGAGTATGCACAGCCTGATAGATGCATGAGGCAATTTGGACGGGATCAACCAATACCTCACAGGCCTGGGAAATTGAAAGGTGTTCATGATTATACCCTCCGGGGTAAACCCCGGGAAAATTGGGCTCGCAGGCTAAGGAAATTTATAGAGAGATGGAATAGGCGAGCTCAACATGTTGAAGTGCCTCCTGAAATGCATGGTCTTATGTCACCCAACCATGAGTACATGGTTTGGTATAGACTGTGCGGCAAGCAATACGTGACGAAGCGGGGTGCCAAACAAGGACGTTGTGTAAGTCATTTTCTGCAAATCATTTATTTACTATTAATTTGTATTTTAGTTTATGTATACATGTTGTGACTTATAGATTGACGGTCTAGAGAATTTGTATTTTGTCACAACGGCTGAGCAATTTCTGAACCAAAGTTTGGATTATGTACACGACGAAGTAGCTCGCCTGATATCTGTTTGGAGAGAGTCTGCTCGACTGGAGGAGCCAGGTCCAGAGGCACCCATGACCCAGCTTCCGGAGGAGGCACAGTTGTTGCTTGACGTTGGGCGTCGTGCCAAAGAGGGTCGAGGGTTAGGACGTCGTCGTCGGCCTATTCCACCAGTTCCTGAGCCTATTCATGCACCCAGGCCACCTATGGCTGGATGGTTTAGGCCACCATTTATAGGTAATAAATACGGTGTTCAGCATACATTTCATCAGCCTTCCCAGCCAGAGCCACAGACTGACACTCGGACATACTAGCAACCTTGGGAGACGCAGACCTAGGCATACACACAGGCATATTATCAGCCAGAGTGGCCACCTACGGACACGCAGGCGCAGTCATCATTTCATCATAGTCCAGTTTGCATGGCATCCTGGGATCAAGGGGGAAGCAATAGTTAGGGACCTCTGTCTTGGGATGATGCAGCTGTTGGAGAATTGTATAGCCAGATAGATTTTTCACCACCTCGGCAAGCAAGTTATGATACACAGATCCCAATTGAGGCCTTTCCACCTCCGGCTCCTGAGGCATCTCCAACACAAACTCCTGCTCCACATTATCAGCGTGGACGTGGTAGATGCAGATTGCCTGATCGTCAAGCGCGTCATAAGTGGTGGCCTCCGCCTTCTTAGTAAATTTGTGTTTTTGCATTTGATATTTATTATTGACTATGGATTTATGGACTATGATATGGATTTTATGGTATTATGGATCCTTTTTTATTGCTTATATTTGTCATGGACTACGTTCAATACTATGTTTATTAACAGGAATCATTTGTTATTTGTTACAAACTATGTTATTTCACACGTACGATGTTCAAACATAACACAACAAATAACAACAGATAACAACAAAGTCAACCTCAAACACATTCACTTATACAATAAAACAACATAAACAAAACATGAACATATTCAAATTACAATCATGAGGTAGATGGACGACTAGGACAACTTCGACGGTTATGACCAGGTAATCTGCACATACCACACCTAATACGACTTTGGCTAGCTTCAACTTCATCAATCTCATTGCGTATTCTAGTTGACCTTTGCCGACCCTTTGTACGCAACATAGACCTGTCAGGTATGACAACTGGATCTGCACTTGGTGGAATTGCTTGCTCGTTACCAATTGGCTGCCGTGGAAATGAGTACGCGTTGACCAGGTTTGTTATAAGGAATACGATCCACATATTGTGCCGGTGCCTAACCAACATGTAAAGCGGCTGCTATAGCATGACTACAAGGATAGTTGAATGCCTTAAATTTGCCACATTGACAAAACCGCTCAATGAGGTTAACCGAAAATGATTTGTCATAACCATCATCAACCTCAAATACAGTTTGTTCGACATTATATGTACGAACATAATGACAAGTAGCATTTGACTCATTGGCCTTCAACATAGCAACCACATTTTTGCAAGGAGGATGAGGACCTTGCAATTGGTTAGCAACTGATTGCCCCCTACATACAAAATATTCCACCAATCTGCTATATGTGTGTTTAACCAACGCGGTTATTGGCATATTTCTTGCACCCTTTAAAACCATGTTAACTGACTCTGACAAATTTGTTGTCATATGGTCATACCTTCGTCCCTCTACATCATATGCACACGTCCACTTTTCCTTGGGGATGTTATCAATCCAATTTGAAACCTCAGGACTAACATCACGAAAACGTGTGAAGGCTACCTCAAAATCAATACTAGAAGGAGTATAACCTGCAAACAAATTAAATAACATTAAAATTTGGTAAAGGTGTGCATAATTCGAAAATGAAATTGTTAAACATACCTAAATTCAGTACCGCCCTCTTCAAATTTTCATTTCTGAACTTTTGATTAAAATTGCTGGCAATATGACGAAGGCAAAACACATGATAAGCATGCGGTGGCTGCCACCCACGGTGCCTCTCAACTGCAGATAATATGCTTCGGTGCCGATTAGAAATTTGTAACATGAGCGCGAATGTTATCCAGAAAGTATTCTCAAGCTTCCAGTGTCTCACCCTCAACAATAGCAAATGCAAGTGGCAAACACTCATTATTTGCATCCTGAGTTGTCGCAATCAACAATTTTCCTTTGTACTTGCCATATAAATGAGTGTCATCAATTTGAATAACCGGTTTACAAAAATTGAAAGCCTCACAACATTGTCTAAAGGTCCAAAAAATGCGGTGAAACACGCGTTTTCCATGAACAATTCTATGCGCCACATAATAATCTTTTGTTTGAATATGATAAACAAAACCTGGTGAAAAGCGAAGCATATAGTCACACCACCTCGGCAAAAGTGCGTATGATTCCTCCCAACCACCGTATATAATTGCCATTGCTTTCTACTTTGCATACCATGCCTTTCTATATGAAACTTTGTATCCATAGGAATGAGTTATCCTCTCCTGGACTAGTCCAATTGAACATGATGGATCATGCTTTATCATCCCTAATATATAAAAATGTCATGTCAACATTAATAAAAAAAAATTTAAACATTAATTGTTATTATTATCATGCCATTCAATAACGTACCTAGTACCAGTGAAACAATAACATCAACATCAAGTTGTTTGTGGTCTTGAGAAATGTGATCATTTAAGCAATTGTGATCCCCGCCCCATTTGGTAACCATCCATCTCTCACCATATGTTGGTTTTATTACCCTAACCCTCCACGGACAATTCTGGTCATGCGCACGACATTTCATGCTTAACGTTGTCGACATACTTTCAACCACAACAGCTTCCTGATGCTCCTTCATGAGGTTCCGCTTTATTGCCATATGCGCCTTTTCTTTTGATGCAAATTCTTGTTTAACAAACAACTTATTCCCTAATATCCATGGACCTTCAACTGAACCAGAACCAATGTCAGAATCTTATTCACTCGGATAATCTCAATCAATGTATGTGTAATGTGGAATTTTATCCCAAAAACTAGTATTACCCTGACCTAAAAATGCAATTTCCCAAATTTATTACAATAAAATACATAAAAAACAAACACACATATATGTAAATAACTATTGTTCGGTAGCACACCTTGAGATTGTTGTCGTAATTGACACTCTCCTGCATCCTCCTGTGGTTGGATTTGAGACTCGCCCACAAAAGAGTGATGTACTTGTATTTGACTTACGCTTGAACCATCATCGTCTGAACCACTAGCATTCTGAGCAAGAAGACGATCTTCCATTGCGATATTTTCATCATCGTCATCATCAATATCGTCGTCTATAACCCAAGTAGGGTCATTTTCATATTTCATAGACAAATTAAAAAGTGGAGCAGAAGATGCTAATGCATTATGGGAATAATTTAAATGAATTGACCTCATTGGTAAACCAACATCCTCTGCTTCAGCAATATCCACAAACAACTCTAAGAAATCTTTCCTTGACTGGTTGAACAATTCTCCAATTACCATTTCGACGTCTTCGTTGTCCACTACTTGCATGCTAATATATTTATCACCGCACCATATTCTTGCAGTCACCATAGCGATAGATTGATTACCTTTGAGAACTAATTTTTGACAGATTTTCTGATGCAATTCGTCAATAGTTGAGTGCGCTTCATACGTGTTGGCATTTTCTCACCTTCAAAAACAACACCACGTCGACCCTCAATTTTCCTACCATTATAATATAGAACAATATGAACAGAATCAGAATTTGAACACATTTTTATATATATAACGAAAAGGTACAAATAAGCAAATTTTCAAATGTCTAACACTAAAAAAATGATGAAGAATAGTTGTTAACATTATGAAGAGGATATTGGGTTTAAATAGAGGAGAGGTGGCTAAATGAACAAAGTCGCGCCTGGGGAAGGCGCAACTGGTGCACAATCACGCTTGGGTGGGGCGTGACCAGTCTCGACTGAGAGAGGCGCAATGGGGATTAGGTGGCGCCTGGTGGGGGCATGTCCTGTCGCGCTCTAGCTGGGCGTATCTAGTTGCCATACAATTGTAATTAGTTTCTAAACTACTACAAATTTGTAATTTTTTATTTAAATTATAATATTTAAATTTTTTTGCCGATCATGGTATGATATAAACTTAGCCCATAAAAAGTCAGAATAGTTGAAATTTCATTGAATTTGGGCCTTGTTTATAACCCCCTTCTCACAACAATTTCTCAATGAAAAATTAGGCACAACCTTTAAATTTTGAAAATGAACCAAGGTTAATCCCTAATCATGGTTAAATATGAATTTATCATGCAAAAAGCGTGTACAAAATAAGACTTTCAACGAGCTTTGACCTTAATTTAGAAGTTTGAATCCCATTAATTTTGTGATTTTTAACAAATTTCTACTAATAATAACAATATTTTAGAGTATGTTCTTATTATTTTTCTAATAATAATAATTAAAAAAATAATTACAGTAACCAACAAAACGGAGGGAAAGGAAAAAAATTCTAATCTTTTATCTTTTTTAATTTATTCTTTTATAATTAACACATATGATTAACTTAAAAAGATTTTAATTCAATAAGTAAATAAATAAAAAATAAAAAAACTACATTGAAAAACTAGATATCCAAACTTGAGTTTTCAACATGTTTAGAAAAGAATTCAATGTTAATTTTTTAGTTTGTTAGGTTAGATTCACCTTTTACATTATTTTTAATATATTTGTAGTATTTTTTATTCAAACGCCAATTAATTCTATAATTTTCATGTACATGAATTTATTTATTGACACAATTTTCATGTCTCAAATCAATTATAATAAAATTCAAAATTATGTTACAAAATTGAAAATAATCATTGTTTCGGAAATATATTTGGCTTATTAAAAAAATTGAAAAAATATCATATTTACTCATTTTAAAAATATAAAAGACTAAATTTAACTCTTTAAAATATAAAAAATTAAACTAAATATAATTTAAAACATAAAGAAAGAAAAAGTATATTTTAAGAAGAAGAAAAATCCACATTTGAATCCTGTTTATAGTGCGAATGTGGGATTTTCCTCTGGAGTTATTGTAATTTGTCAACCCAAGCAAGAGCAGTGAGACATTTTCTTGATTGGATGATTGGGACATGTAATGGAAACTTTAGTGAATTAGGGGATTCCAAACTGAATCATCTCTTACAGTTACTGGAGCTATAGGGTAACTTGTAAAGGTTTTAGGGCATCCTTTATGTCCTTTCTTTATTTATATATACTTTATTGATTAAAAAAAATAGTTGACGAAACAAATGAGGGAAGGAGCCACAATCGAGTGTTTTCCTCTTTTCACATGCTGACATGCCGTGTCCTTTTGGGCTGTCACCGCAATGTCCACACCACTGTCCCAATCTCACAGTTTTAACCAAAAATAAATCAAGATCTCCACTTCATTTTAGCTTTAAATGTGTAAATTAAATTGCGTGGAATTTAGACAGTAGTTATTTCTATAAAATATGTTATTTCACACATAAAAGTATTATATTTTTCTTGGGTTATATCTACGGCTGTCCCTCAACTCCATTAAAATCATTAATTAATTCTATTTGTGTTTGTGGTATGTAATTACTACTGATCTAAATAAATTTTATGAAAAAAAAATTAAATATAATTTTTTCTGTTAAATTGATTATTTACATGTGAATATAACAAAATTTTATATTATTGTGTAACTTGTATCAATATTCGTATTACATATTACATAAAAGTATTAAATTAACTATATATAAAGAAATTAATAATTTTTTATGTAACAAAGTTATATTATTTTACGGTTGGTAACAAAGTTATATTAAAAAATAGACAATAATTATACAACAGCCTGTCTTTCCATGATTTTATAATAAGAAAATCATAATATTTTAAATTTATAAGTTGAGTTTAATTTAGATATATTGTTTAAATGAGATGGAGCTACATTAGCTTTACGGGGACATGCTCCCAATTTCTTTTAATTTTCTTTATTTTATGTACAATTTTTTTATATAAAAGACAAAAAGCTTTATTAAATTTTTTATTTATTTTGTATGTGAAATTCTTTGTTTATAACCGTTTTACATATGTTACATTATGATTTGCAGATGTTTTCAAGTTGCATTAATATTAGTCTAATTAAAATTACTTTTCTAAATTAAGCAAACCCATTTCAAAATGTGAAATTTGTATGTAAATATTCACAAAATCTTAAAGTTTAATTTACTTTCTTTTTAGCCAGCATTATATTACATATAAATTTTCCTTACATGTAACTCAATATATTAAATTATTATAAGAATTCTGGACGTATAAAATGATTGATTGTACATATGATATAGTTGTGCATTATTATGATAAGTTGTAAAAATAATGGTTCACAAATGATAGTGATTTATGTTTTTTTAATTAAATGGTTAAGGATTCAAATTTTGTTTGATCTTTTGAGTATAAAATAAATTATGTTGAAAAAAAAATTTTCATCTTACACATATTCAAAGTTTTAAACAAAGATTAATCATTATTTTTAAAATTATGACTACTTCGTACTAATATCATAAAAAAAAATTGTACTCATTAATTTCTTTACAACCTATTTTCTTTGTTTTTACCCACCAATCCAATATTAATTAATAGCACTACTTTTTCTACCTTTTCTCTCACAAATGACATATAATCAAACCACCCCCTCCCCCC
>CM023957.1:23637156-23676869 GCA_013407115.1 Glycine latifolia
GAACCCATTATTGGTTGGTTTTGATGAGCCACTTCCTATGCTTGTGAAGCGTTGTTTTCAAATCATTATTGGTTGGTTTTGATTAGGATTGGACTTATATTATATACAATTGCTTGTGAGTTGCACTTGTTGAACCCATTATACGTTGGTTTGCATTAGTATTGGACTTCTTTGTTTGCTATGGTTGTCAAGCGTTGTTTTCAAATAACTATTGGTTGGTTTTGATTAAGTTTGGAATTGAGTATATGGTAAGCTAGTGAATTACACTTGTTGATATGCTTGTGAATTGGACTTCCTTAGTTGGTATGGTTGTGAATTACACAAATCTGTATCAAATGATGTTGTTCTTGAAACTCAAAAGCTGAAAAACACTATGTGGATGCAGGTTACGGCTAGGACGAGAGGAGGAGTGCGTCGGGCTGTTGGTCGAAGTCCCGACCGTTCAACGGGTACACATGCTAGAGGTCATCCTGAAGATGCCCCTGAGCGGCGTAGGCCAACCGCATCTGTTCGTTGTCATAGGGCAGGTGTTGCTATTCATGATGATCCTCCTGTGCCTGAGCCTGATGCCGAGATTGCTGACCCGGTGATCGACGATATGGACACAGCATCCGAATATTTTCCCGGAGGGCCGGAAGATTCTTCAGTGCTTACTCAGTTTGCTGATCATGTGGCGCTACGAGTCTGGGCAGGAGAGGTATTGACATCTTCAACTACATCGACCAACGTGAAACTCATTTGGTTATCCATACATGATTAACCGTAAATTATGTCTTCTCTGCAGGAACGTCCAGAGTTGAAGCTTGCTTCCCATGGTCGTAAGGTCATTAAATTCGGGAAGCCTGTACCTGAGATTGAAGGTTTTATCGCAGCTACTGGCCTGACTCCATTGATTGGATGCTCGGTGGAGACTGGAGATAGGGGGTTGCTATCTGCATTTGTTGAGAGATGGCACCCCGAGACATGTTCATTTCATCTGCCCGTGGGATAGATGACACTCACTTTGGACGACGTGTCATCACTGCTGCATCTCCCTGTGATGGGCACATTCGATAGCTACGATCAGTTAGACATCGGAGAGGCGATCACGTTGCTGGTGGAGCTGCTCGATGTCACTGTACAGGAGGCATCTGCTGAGACGACACAGTGTCACGGTGCTTATGTTAGGCTATCATGGCTCCGTGAACTGTATTACGCGAAGGTGGAGGCGAGACAGTGGATATTGGCCGCCAGGGCATATCTGCTTCACCTTGTTGGATGCACGTTGTTTGCCAACAAGAGTGCCACACATATAGCTGTGGCATTCTTAGAGGCATTCAGAGACTTCGATCGGTGTGCGGGTCTTGCGTGGGGTGCGGGTGCTCTGGTCCACATGTATGAGAACCTGAGCTACGCATGCAAGCACCACGGGAAACATCTTGCAGGGTACATCACACTGTTACAGGTAATGATTTCCAATCTCAAATGTCTTAAGCATTAATATACAATTGTAAGCGTATGTTTTGTTTGCATTCTAACGTTACTTTTATTGTTTGAAATTTGTAGTATTGGATATACGAGCATTTTCCTAGTATAGGAAATGTCGATGCGGATGACCAGTACGACGAGAGGCAACCTCGTGCCTGCAGGTGGAAGACCGCGAAGGCCTTACCGGTGTCAACCTATCGGAAACGTGTAGATAGGTTGACACCGTCTGATGTAGATTGGACACCGTATGGGGAGCATCGTGGACAGAGGGAGTTTGAGGTCATCTCCATGTACTCTGGATTCCTCAGATGGGGTCCACATCGGACTAGGTATTTACCCGAGAGGGTGGTCCGGCAGTTCGGGTATGTCCAGCACATTCCACCCCAGCCTATGTCAGATGTTCCTTCAGTTGATGATCTTGAAGACAGGTGGAGCCACTTCCTAGACTTCATGGTGCCGACCGGAGACTTGGTTGAGTATCCAGGTCACTGTAGTGCTGCATACATGGGGTGGTTCTTCCGCATCTCCCATCCATTCATGACCCCATCTCGGTATCAGGAGGCGGCTTCCCAGATTCCACCTGTGCCTGAGCCTGCACCAGCCCAGACTCATTCCCATGGTGCCGCTACTGATCCATCCACTGATATAGATGAGCAGAGACCAGTTCATGCCGTGGTATTAATTGTTAAATTCAAACCTAATTGACGTTCAATACACGTTTATCCATGACCTAACCATTTCATTTGTTTTTTTGTAGCATGTGTGCCAACGTGTTGCCGAGGGCCTCCAGCATATGATTGATATGAGGATGGTGACAGAAGGCACAGATGCATACTCCATGACTGAGCAGCTCCTGCATCTGGTTCGAGGCGTGACTGACGATGGCATTGTCTACACCCGAGCTAGACGGAGTTTCAGACCGCATAGGAGACCTTCCCCTGCTCGTGATTGATATTTATCAGAGACTTTGACATTGATTATTAGATATTAGAGAAATTTATTTGTAATTATTGTTTAGTCACTTAGAACATTTATATGACGGAACATGGTTTTACTCATTCAACATTTTATATCATAGAAGAAATACATTTTCAGTGTTAGCTAAATGTCTACACATCTCTTAAATCAACGTATTGTCTACGCAACTGCATCGCTTTAATATACAAATGCATGCGATCAATGTAATGATAGGGCCACTGCTGAGCTTCGGTGCTAGCGTGACTAGCCCACAAACATGCCGTCCACGGTAAAGGACAATTGTCTGCCAAGGTTACCTGTTTAGCACAAACAACATACATAAATGATGAATACTGGTAAAAAAAATATGCTTAAAAAGGTCCCGAGATTGAAATTACCTGAACAAAATGGTTTCCAAACACATGACCAATGCACAATATGCGATGAACTCGGGGATCTCTAGGTGGTTGACTTCTTAGAGGGAAGAACGTCATACTTTGCTTGAGTGACAGGGATACTACAATGATATTATATCTTGAGGCAATTACATGACCCATATCTGTGATATCCATCCACTTATCCATCGTTACCTACAAATTATCAGTTAATCATATATATTATATGCATGTTTGTTCGTGCTTAGGTTAGGGCAAACCATATGATGTAAAAGAAACCCGATTTAAACATACCTTTGAGAATCCATCAACCAGTAGGGACCGCTTTAACATTTCAAACCTGTGTATCCCACCAAACAACGATACATATTGATCGGTCCATTGTGCAAGTTCTTTGAGCAGGTCATTGCGGACCAAAGACCAAGCCTCTTCACCGTAACCTACCAAGGCAGCAATAACTCGATATCCACAATTACCATCAGCTTTTACATCAGTTATGTCAACAATAAAGTTCTGCATAAATGGATGAAATTGATCGAGCATTGGAACCCTCCGATTTTTCATTACAACATCGGAAGATGAACTGGACTGTTTCGGGGTAGAACAACTATTTTGTGCAGAATGAAACTCATCCACATACTTGAAGTAAGACGGGTCCCTTTTTGTAGACCGTTCGTGCTTTCTAACGTTCTTCTTCTGAGCACCTTTTGTTTTCACCTTATCAGGGGGAGGACACATGGAATTCTTATCAGGGTATGCAATTTCAGACAGCTTTGACTTTAGTGTCATTTTTCCACACAAATCAAGTGTTTCAAAACGGTTAGATATGGCTTCTATCTCATCTGTTATGCTTACTTGGTATTCAGCTGCACCATTGTCCCAGTAGTTTAATCGACGCCAAAACATATGAACAGTGGTGATTGGAATGCTCCCAATAACATACTTGGACAGCTCACATGCACAAGGCAAACCATAAGTTGTTCTCAACACATATCCACAACGAGTTGGGTTTTTTCCAGCATAATCCACCCGCTCATACTCTTCCGCAATTTCATTTAACGCATACCTGGACACCATGCCAAGAAGTCTCTTGTATAACGTAACTTTGAAAACATGTCCAACCACATGTGTACTTCTTTCCAAAGATGCCTTGATTTCAGTATGTTGCAAGGTGATCATATTGTTCATCGCATCCCAAACCGTACACAAATCACCAACACTATTTTGTAGTAGCCGCTTTAAAGTCCAATGGGCAGACTCAACCCTGCAAGGTATGATACGAACATAGTTTACTTGAAAGACTTGAAACCTATGCAAATGATAATTTAAATGATAAATTAACCAATGTCTTAAGCAGAAATTTACCTGTTTGTGGTTGTATTTCCAAGATGCATTACTTTGTTTGTCCATGCTGTGACAAATTTTTCTTTGTGAGGGTTCAACCAAGTGTCCTTGACGTAATCAATAAATGTTGGCCACGGAGCACATGCAACCTCAAACTTCATAAGACAATCATCAAATTTCTTCTCACTAGCACAGTCAACCACACTTCCCCATGCATCCATGACATAATCCCACGCATTCTGCTGCCGAATATAAGTTTTACATTTTGCTTTAACATTCTTGTCAATGTGAAACCTACACAATAAATTGGTTGCCTCTGGGAAAACGGTTTCGACAGCACTCATCAATGCTAAATCTCTATCTGTAACAATCACCTTAGGGAAAAATTCACTTTTAAGAAATATCCCTCTAAACCGTTCAAGGGCCCACACAACATTGCTTATACGTTCCGCCTCTAAATAGGCAAATGCAGCTGAAAATGTCTGCCCAGTAGGTGTCACACCAACAATGTCAAGTAAAGGTAGTCTATACCTGTTTGTTTTGTATGTACTGTCAATCAAGAACACCATATGATATGCATTACTCAATTGTACTGCATCCGGATGTGCCCAAAACAAGTCACGTACAACATTTTCGTCCTTCAATCTATGCCAATGAATATACATGTCACGTTGAAGAAGTTTCATTAGCTGTTGCATTTCACTGTTATCGCCTCTTGTACGCGTGCGGTATGAATATCTTGCATTGTATACTTGCTTCAAACTTGTCACATTATTGGCATTGTGCTCCTTCAAAGTTAGCAGAATATTCTTTGGTTTCACCATTGACCTTGTCATATCTGCAACAATGATCTTCTCCTCTTCAGTTAGTCGACCAGCGTATGGGTGTCCACAAAATGACTTAGCCAAAGTATGATTATGATTATCACATATTAGCTTCACCATCCACCCTTGACCTCCCGGAATTGGTTTGCCCCGCAGCTTAAAAGGACACTCGCATTTTCTAGTGCTAGTGGTCAATTGTGTCAAACCTTTTTTCCATTGTCTATATTTTTCACTCCTTTCACAACCAATTAACACAAATGACGTCCTTCCTATTTTCCCGGTTTGTGTGTCACTCCTCATTATAACGGCTACAAAACCATTCTCAAATGCAACTGCACGAGCCCATTTCAATACCGCATCACGGGATTCAAACACCTACACAAATGGATAATTCATCTTTAATCTTCTTAATTTTAATCCACATAACAACAACAACTACATTCAAAATCACATAAATACCTCAGTCGTGTTGAATGCTGCGGAACAATCAACTACACAATCATTGTCTTCAAACGCATCAGGGCCCGCTCCGATGTCTTCATCCATATAATTTCCTTCCGACAAAATACTTTCATATATCCACTCATCGGTGTCCATCCTTATAACTACAAATTTTATTTAATCATTACGCAAAACACACACAAATAAATAACCATTTACATGACCAATCCATAAAATAACATTTATTAAATTACTCATTAAAGTCTAAAGATCACCATTTACATAAACAATTAAGCAAATTTCTAAATTGTATATACTAACTCAAATAACTTTAGAAATTAAGTTCAATTCTAATTTAATCCACAAATTGACTTTCCTTATATAGTCACACAAATAATTTTAGAAATTAAACTAAATTCTAATTATTAAAACCAATGTCAATTTTAATTAAATACATGGCTTTAACCATTTTTCAAAAAAAATTTATGGACAATTTGCTGATTTAATTATTTACGGATTGGGTAATCCGTACGGAATTTACGGATTGACTAATCTGTATGTATCATACGGATTAATCAATCCGTATGATCCATACGGATTAGTCAATCCGTACGACACATAAAAACCAGACCCACCCACCTCTGCAACCCAGACACCACTGCATGACGCCGACGGCCACCACCATGCCGCAACTCCGACCAAATCACCACAATGCCACCGAAAACCAGCAATGCACAGCGTTTCCAGCAACCAAGGAGCAAAAAATTACGTGAATGAGGTGACCAAATGGGAAAGCGCAACCAAGAACAACTGTTCCAGAAATATAAAAGGAAAGCAGCTGCCAGGGGTATTTTTGGAATTTCAAATTATTAATGGTGTATTAGAAATTAGGAATGGTGTAGGAAGCTCATGCCCCCTAATGCTCACTTGTTGTCCAATCCCCTCAAAAGTCTAGCCCAAATAAACTTCCCCAATCAGTTGCAAGTAAAAAAATCAGAACCATTTTTCAACAATATGACATTGTGGTTCACTGGTGAACCACCCACAAGGTGATTCACCCTAGAATTCACCAAGACAAAGATGGCTAGTTGCTTGCTGAACTAGAGGGTCCAACTCGTTATATTTAACTATTAAAAAAAATCACTAGTAGCTTAACCACCTAATCTTGGAACACACAATCCTAGCAAATGTTGAAAAATGATTTATGAGATGAAAGTCTTGACTCTTGATCCAAAAGGTATTTTAGTACAAGAATCTACTTAAATTTATAACCAAATTTAATTAACCAGATACTATAAAACTAGTTAAATATGGTTTTGGTTAAATTTTATATAACCGATTATTATGATCACCCCTAATGGGAGTTGTGTCCACCTATTGAGACTCTAACACCCATGTTAGAAGCCCGTAAAGATCGATTAGTATGGAAAGAACGTACTTGAGAAGGTGCTAAGGCAAATATTGGTTATATATGAGTCTGGAGTTCAAACATAATGTAGTGTTTGAAAATATTACAAATTAGTAAAATAAACATGTCTACTAAACACTTCTATCTTTAAGAAATACACGAATATTAAGATCTTAGTCTCAGTTTTTCTATAATAGAAAGACTTCGTTGTTAATAATTTGCAAGATCATAACTACTTGACTAGCAAGGAAATACATGCCAATTGTAACTAGTAAGGCTGATGCGCTATGCATGTAATTCATAAATTTGATTACCACTGCTCAAAATCCCTCGTATTAGGTTATCTAAAAGTGCAAGTAGCATTCCTTCACTTTAAAATGAGGTAGCTAGCTCAACCTTTGAGAATTTGCTCACACACAAACCAAAACAAAAAGAGAAACATTCCAAAATTTGCCATTATCTTAGCTTTCGGACCTGTATGTAAAGTCCAGGCACATAAATTTACATAGTTAAATCGCACCACAACCTTCCTTTTTTCACTCGACTTTTTTCTTTAGAACTCGTATATATACTAATATTAAAGATGATACCACTGCAAGTGCGCTTCCTAAACCACCTGAGATGAACCATTCAATGTTAAGAGTGTTCCACGAAATCCTGCCTCGGTATGTTGTGTTTCCATTTCCTCGTCACAAAGCTCATCTGCAAAATACAAATATGACAATTTCTGTATACACAAGGAAAAGATAATCACGTACTAGTATCAAATAGCATACCTGCAATATCTCGATTTTCATGGATCTCAGAGTCCCTCACAATAATCTGATCTCCAGCAAATATGTTTACATCCACAAGCGTAGCATATTCATTATCAACATCAATTGTTCTATCACCTTTTTGTAGTATCTGGTTTTCTTTGACAACCTGCAAGGACAATTATCAGATAGAATATACACACTAATTAACAAAATCGCCCCCACCCCAAAAAATAAAATACTGAAGGTACTTCATTAGTGTAATCTTGTGATAAAAGTGAACACAAATTACACAACCACACCCATAAATGTCATTTCATTTGTGTAAAGTGTAAACCTACTAAGTACTAACACATTTCTCTTGTGTGTCAACCAAAATATTCATCCATTTAAGTCAAACTACCTACTTATATTGATAATTTACGACATATGCACTTATTGGAGGTGGAAAAATAGGGAGGCGGAAAATTTAAAATAAAACTGTACAAGAAAGCAGAATGGTAGTTAAATAGAGTACTGCTAATTTATAACAAACTAAGGGTTTTCTTGTGGCATGAAAAGGAATTGAAATTGATTTTCACAAAGCAAACTAAATCATGGTTTTTCCACCCATTCTATTTTCAGTTTAACAGATCGTCATCCCTAATTTCTGTGTAACCATCCAAGTCAGCTTCAGCTCACCATGATTGAAATGCTTTTACACAAACAAAAAACTAAATACAAATATGATGAGGGTTTTAGCATAATGATAAGCATATAGCACAAACTTGGCTTACCCCAAATGATTCCCATATCATCATTTTCAGCTGATAAATTGATGTTGAAGCAGAAACTTTCAGACTAATGGAACTCCCATTTTTAGTCTTCCGGGAACGTTTGGAAACCCGCCTGTCTGTTTCAACAAAGCCCTTTGAAGCCTCTAAGATTGATCTGGGGACCTCCTTTCCACGGACAAGAATTACACTAATGTCCTGATTGCAATAGCTAAGTTTCTGCATTAACTCACAGCTTTCCTTTTCTCCAATGCAACTTTCACAAACCTGCATATTAAGAACGGGGGATTATAGTTCAAATGCAAACTAAACAGGGAAGTTTCTACTTTCTAGTAACAACATAAGTAGGTTAAAGTTATTAGCTATGTGGGAGCAAATATGGGAGTGGACATTCACATAGACCCAGTCAAATAAAATAAAACAATACAATTATTAATTCAAGTACAATTTTATTTTCAGTCTAGCTACATAAAACACATCCGGAAGTAGCTTTTTGAAGATGTGATTCCTTTCATTCAGAAACATGCAATACACACAAAAACAAAAGGATTATAGGGCTGAAAATAGCTAACAGAAAAACTAGAAAAATAAAGGACATCGCCTTTCAAGCCAAGGTGAACTACACATTCATTCATATATATCAACAGTTACCATATTGGATTATTTGAAGAATATATGCAACTTGTTTCCACCATTTCCTGTGCAAATTTTTTAAAATAAGAAACAAAGTGAACACATACACAAGGTGGTATTTTTGTAATAGAAATAGAAAATGAAAGGTTGAAAACAAAATATTTCCACAAACCAAGCACAATGTTAACTAAGCAACCAAGGTGCAAAAAAAGCAGGGTCAGGGCAGAAATAGCATATCCAACAGATTGTGGCAGTTTTTGGATTACCTCGGGAGAAGTCTTAATCACAATTTGTCCATTCCTACTTTCATTATTCACTTTATCGCAAGTGTTAAGTTGATCCTCACATATTGGCATCTCTCTGCAGGATCCAGTAAAAGCATTTTCTGAATCATTAACATTCTCAATTCTTGCAGATACTCCTTTGGTCTCTATACAACTCCATTCTTCACAGAAGCATTTCCAATCACTCTCAGATATGATGGTTAAGCCACTTACCTAGAATCCACAAAGTGAATAATTGTAAAACACACTTAAGTCACATTGATGCATAAAAATGGAGGAACAAAGACAGAGCAAGTTGGCATTTAGAACATACATTTAAGAAAAAAGATTTGAAGCATATGAAAATTACTGAATTTAGTTTCTGCTAATAAAACAATGACACCGAAAAATGCAGGTCTGCATGTACATGTCACTTGACTGACTACGTTGTAGAAATTCCTTCATTATTCTAACTTACAGAAGATTCTCTTGGGATTATAGCACCGCGTCTGATAACCAGTTCAGGAGGCCTTTCAATGAGCCCTGAGTGCTGAATACACAAAAAAAGGGGGAACAAAATTCATCATGAAATCGCTATGGATTAAATTTGACAGACTGAAGATGTCATACACATGAAGACCCAATCAGTGACAATTTAAGAGTTACAATCCACAACTAAAATAGTAAAATCCCTAGAATAACTTTTCAAAGTAAATATTCTCATAATAATCGCATACCTAAAAATCCAACTCAATTTAACAAAATGCTAGTTAGTATACTATGCTGACACAAAAGCAAGATGCACATAACATGACAAAAAAACAAGGTAACAGTACCTTTACACACATCAGTGAATCAATTACCCCATCTAAAGTTTCAGGTTTATCTGAAGTCTTGACAGCCAAATTAATGTAATTTCTCCATTTTGAAATCCACGAAGAAGGAACTAAGAAATACTTGCTATGTAGAGTAAGCGGCGTACTTTTAGCAACAAATAATTTCTCATGATTTTGGCGCTGCATTTGTTTTACTAATCTGCATCATGAAAACAAAATTCACCTCAATTTTCTACATCACTTTTATATTAATATAAAGTGTACAGAAGAGACCTTAAAGAGTCCTCCAAGCAAGCCCCTTCAGATAATTCATCACTGCATTGTGAACACTCTCTGGAGTCTAAAGGAAAAGTAGGGCAACCTAGAGGATCATCAGCTTTTACAGAAATGGCATCTTTATATAAGAAAAGCCAGAAATCCTCAGGAACAAGCAACCGCTTAGCACCAACAGCTTGCTCAGGCATAAGTTGCCCATGTGGACAGCAAATGGCTGCTGTTGGTCCAGCATCAGCTTCAGATGGAACATCAACAACTTTTCTTTTCCACCATTGCTGCAACCTACAAAATTAAACATATCGGGACAACAGACTTTGGTATTGTTACTTTTGAACTATCCTAGCAGCCTAGGGAATATAATGCAAAGAAATTAAGACTGAGCAGAACAGGTGATAGATTTCTCTAAGACTAAACCTGGCAACTTATTATTTCATAACAAAACAAAACACTTATCCACACCACCTCTTATCCCTTTCTGAAGAAGCAGAAATGGCAGGAAAAAAATTTTGTATTCATACCATGGTCTAGACACATAGTACATTCCGTCTTCACAATTTCCATCAAGAATATCCCGTGCAAGTTGCTTCAATGATTCTCTTTGATCCCGATAGGTGTCAGCTAACACCACATTCTGAGCCCCTTCAATCAGACAATCCCAACAGCAGTCTTCATGAGAAAGAGTTGGTCCCCCACCATACTGAATGTTACAATCCAATAAATGCAGTATATTATGGACACAATTTTAGCAACAATGGCAAAATATGAGGAGATATATATGAATAAACCATAAGTCCATAACTAAAAATCAACATTCAACAGTTTCTAAACTTTTCAATAGAAGCTTAAATTTCCTGTTATTTTTAATACACTATAATTCATTCAGACAAGCATACTGCATTCTCCTCTTTAAGTCAACAAACAAACACTATAATAACCTACTTCACAAAGACTTTCATTTATCAAAACGTTTCACCTCCAGTCCTCCTTCAGACCCACATATGACAATAGTTTCCTAGCTAACATCAACAATATGAACTAGCTAAACTTAGTTCTTCATGATGAAAACAGCTTGTGAATGCTGTTCAGTAACTCACAGGATAGTGGGATACTAGTTTTCCTCTGCTAATGCTCCCTCTGATAAATCTTTTTATCATCTCTCCTACCAGTATTAACCATCACAATAAAGAGGAACAAAAAAATAATCACTATCCAATTTATTCTTTCCCAAGCTACATTATTATTCTTTTTCATTTCATATTGATTTTAAAGAAGCTACAGAATCAATGTATGATATCGTAACACACGGAGACTAATAGAAAAAAGGAATCAAGTACTAAATGTACACTAGCTTACCTTAGACAATAATTTATCCCATGCTTTAGAAGATAATCGCTTCATTGAGGTAACCTTTGACACTGGGACTTTCCCATGTGAACATTGGATAGATGTATTGTCAAGAGCACTGCAGTTAACATTAGGAAGTAAGTAACCAATAGATTAAGTGAAATAACTCTACCCCAATAATTGGCAGAAGGAACACTTGATCTAAAGGCGTGAAGGAAAGAACTTTATCACATATTATAAACAGAATAAAACCTTAAATATTCAAAGGTAAACAAATGCAATAGAAATTATGCACTAACATTGGAATAATGTTGTCAGCCCACTGGCGAAGCCAGTCACTACAAATCCAAAAATACGGTTGCTCCAGCGGTTGAGTAGGAGCTTCAGCTAAAATGGACCGAACTTCCTGTCTCCTCTCATTGATACGACTCAATTCTAACTCTTTCCTATGTTTGTACTGCTCGCAAGAATCAAGATATGAGGCATTGAAATTTTGAATCTCTTTGCAAAGATGAGAAGGAAGACAAGCACTGTCTTGTGCAGTAACTGCATTGCCCTCTACTTCTTTAAGGTCAGCACCATAAACAATTTCCCCCTTTTCACCAACATTTTTGCTATGCTTAAGATGGTACATCAACATGTAAGCATCACTAGATGAAAATGTCTCCACAAGTGAAGATTGTGAATGAGTGGCATCTAAACCATTACAGTCAGCTAGCATTGCTTCAGAGCAATTAGAATGAAGTACATCTGTCTTAACAGATTTAGAAGTCGAAGAACTTCCTTCCCCAAATGGATGACAACCCAAGTTAGTAACATTCTCGTCATCAAATTCCCACCATTGCCCAGTGTTTACATCCTTGATATGGGCAATGTAATGACCACTATTAACAGCAGTTCCTTTGTGAATCAGTACAGCTGACAAGTCATATATCAATTCAAACTGAGATGGCTCAGACAATCTATGGCGCATATCAAGTTTGGCGGGAAATGAAAATGCAGAAGTAACTTTCTTCTTCATTGTATTCTGTCAGTGGAAACAGAAGAATAAAAGACAAATTATCAGAAAAAAATTTAGTGTTATGTAAAATAAGATTTACTCCCAAGGCATTTAGGAGACAAAAAATTACAGGGAAATAAAAGAAGATGGTGTAAAAAAAGTTTTAAAAAAACACTGTTACATGAAGACACCCAAAGAAAGAAAAAGCATGCAACCATTAACACAGTTTATCTCTTCAGAAAACTACTCTTGCATGATCACTACTCAAAGAAAGAATTTCAAAATATATCCTATACAGGTTTGCAAAGTAAATCAAGTATCTCTTTCTTATAACCATTCAAAGTTTGTTCTCTTTTACTATAGTTAAAGTTGAAACTTTATTAAGGAAGATAAAACATCCTACTAAGACACCAACAAATACAAAAGGCAGAATTAGAAACAAGAAAGCAATGCTCTCATAACCTGCATGTGAAAAACAGATCAAGGTTCCTGTATTGCTCTCTCTGATAACGTATTTAGACCAAGATATTTGTATAAATGGTGATACACACACTGGAGGGATTTTTCATGTATTTGATATGAGGATTTGGCATAGTTGGGAAAATTATATATCAAGGTTTTAAATAGCACATTGTAGCACTGCTATGGTAGTGCAGAGCGGCCCCTGACCACTACAGGGGACACTGTAGCAGAGAGATATAGTGTAATGGCTGTAGCACTAGGTGTTGATTCCAAAAAAAAAAACCTGAACAGAGACATCAGTGCTTTTTTTTGGGGGGGGAGGGGGAGGTATCTTTTGGATTTCAATCTCCAAAAATGAAATTACAGCTGTAATGGTAGTGAAATGATAAAGACTTGGATTTAGTCAACTTTTGTTATTTACATGCATGTTTTGTTTGACATCCTTGACTTTTCATTGTTAATTATGAATGTCATTAATTGAGTAATTTTGATCATTTTTTAGAATTTATATGTATACATTATGTAAGCAATTTAAAATTTTCAAAATACCGGCTATCTAGCTATAGTGTTTCTGGGCCTGGCCACTACACGCCACTATGCAGGATTTAAAACATTGTTACAAAGAGGGAGTAACACGCACACACAAATAGCTTTCAGGACTATGGTGCATATGAACTATGAGGAACTCTAATTTTGTAAGGCCAGAATTTGTTTTCATGATTGTATAAGATAAAATCATCAACAGTTTCCAAAATGATCTTCCATTACATGGATTTCCAGAGCACAGTGCAGTAGATGCTTAAAGAGATAGACAATATCCATAAGGTTTATTTTTATTATTTTGTAATTGGATATTTATTCTTTTCGTAAGTTCCCTATCATTCTCAATCTAATACAGTAATACTCATTTGAGTCATTTCTCTCTTGCACCCAAAACAAAAGAACTATAATTAAAACTAAAGAATATGTAAACCATGAAAAATGCACAGCATGTAGTTGTATAATGCTCCCAATAAATACTCAAGTTTTTCCCAGTACCTGTGGAAGGAAGACATAACGTTTAAGTTGAAAATTAAGTACATCAGGCAATGTACACAGCTTGATGCTGCGAGTAGCATCAACTCTCATTTTACATGACTCACAGAAATATTGATTGTCACCATGAAGCTCTTCAATAGCGAGATAATCATCTAGGCTCTCATCTAAACCTTTCAGTCCCTTGATATTCAACTCTAACCCATAGAAGTCCTCCAATTTGGAAGAAGCCTCAGAGTCTCTTCCACATTGCGAACACCTGCAAAGCAAAGATAAAATTTAGAAATGTGTAACAGGCATAAACACAACTACTACTGGTCACATACACATGTAATATGAATGTAGAAGATATAAGTAATTTATTTGGGATCATTTGATCATAAAATACCAGATTCACTTCTGACATATGAAGGACAGACACTTCAAGAAAGGCCGTGTTGGAAACATGCCAAACACTCCGTGTTAGACACAACACAACAGGACACTACAAAATACACATGGACACATCAAATTTTGTTGTGCTGCCGTGTCTGTGTCACTGTCATGTCCTCTATCCATATCAGTGCCAATGCATCTTAGCTTTTGACCAACAACGAGAAAAGGATTCTGAACAACCAGTACCATTAATTTTGTTATCAATACCAAACAGTACTTAAAGACAAATGTAACAGCCAATTTAGTACAAAAAGGATAATCAATAGTGTCATTTGCTAACATCAAATACATCATCAGAGGAAACACAAATCAAATACGCATTTTGCAGGAAGAATCAACAGCAGCCAAAAAAGAATATTTTACATGTTAGCAACATGAACATCATTCCCAAGATAATTGTTCTTTGGGCATTTTCTTGTATTTTTAAGAAGTGTGGGAAGGGAAGAATTAAAAATAAGAGAGGAAATTTCAACATATTTGACAAATCTATGATATTTCAACAGTGCCATCCCCACAAAAGTAAAATAAAATTAGGAGGAAAAACTATTCTATATTATTCAACAAGTTACACACAATTACTGATTCTTACGTTGTCACATGAGACACACTTCCTCGGAAAAGATCTTGAACTATTGTTCTTGCCTTGGCAATTATGGAATGGCTAAAACAATGCTCAAGTAATGACAGAAGCAATGTCAGGAACTCGTGGCTATCCTGCTGAACTTCATTGTCTAACTCCAGTGTTTTTACAAATGGAGAAGAATCTATGAAAGCCATTTTACTAGCATGCAACTGTACAAAAAGCCGAGTCAGTTGATCTAACACTGGTTGTTGTTGTAAAACATCTGGTTCAACAGAAAATATGCCTTCTCGGAAAGATTTATTCATGAACAAGCACTGTAGTATACTGTTGGCATAGCATGTTGCACCAAGATTTGTCAGACCTGCAGGTGAACTATCAGAAGCACGAAGATCCGTATTTGGGTCAGGACCAAGACTTTCAACAAAGTCAGACACCTTTTGCCATAGACCATTCTTCCGGGTACCATTTGTAGGTGGAACCAATGCACAGAAGCAATTCGGGTTGTCTTTAGTATTAACACGACAGCCTGAACAGACTGGTTTCCAGATCATATACAGTTGATTCATATCATCTTCAGCCACCGCACCCGTGTTGTGAATTTTCCTACAGAATAAAACAACAAGCATGCAAAGTGTAACAACAAGCTCTAATCTCATTACATTTCCTAATCCAAAAACCATAGAGCGTCAGCTAGTAGTACCTCCATATGTCAGAAATGCCACCACCACCATCATCCCCTTGTCGCTGCCTTTTATTTTTATTTCGAGTTGCCGGTCTAGTCATTGTACAACTATAAAACCTAACCCCTGAAAAAGGGACAGGAAAACTAAATTTCTTGAGTAAAAAGAAAAGATGAACTAAGACAGTATTTCCACATCTATTTTTTTAACTCTTATTAACAGCACAATTGAACCAAACTAAATCAACAGATAGTTATATTAGTTTCATCTTTTTAACTCATGATCCAACACCAATTATTAGTATTCTAGCAATAAAACTATAAAAAAAATGCAAACCACAGCACAGGACAATATTGGTTCATTGAATATACTACTAATGAAATCACATTTTGTTTCATAACAAATTATATAGCAAATATCGTTTAAAAAAAGGAATAAACCAAAATTATCACAGAAAATTTTACACGAAACAGTGGCTATATTCATCTCTAGGCAAACACATTATCATATATTCATTACTTCACTCACCATTACTCACAGCATACTGCACACCAGAAAGAAGAAAAAATCAAATGACATAAATATCACAAAGAGCTTAAAGAACCCTAGAAATTCCAAACGTCCAAATAAAAAAATCAACGGAGAAACGAAGGAACAAAGAAATGTGAAGCACACGTATGATTCAATAAAAAAATTAATAACATAATTAATCAAATGCGAAAATATGATCCTAAAATCATCATATCAAGGCAGAGAGAATACCTGGGAGACAAAACGACGCTGCTCTAAATTGTAAGATCGACAGTCACTGAAAAAAAAAGGCTATGTGAAATAAAAACAATTTACAGAATAATTTTTTATGAAATTAATTTTCAACAAGAATTATTAGTGATATGATAATTGTTAATTTCAGTATTTTGTTATTTTATTTTATAGTAGAATGAATGAATGAATGATTACCTTTCACATAAGGAGAAGGAGAAGAAAAAGAGGTTGCAGGGAATGGTGAAGGAAGAAAAGAAGGAAGAAGGTGAAAAGAGAGAATGAGAGAGTGAAAAGTGGGAAAAGGACAATTGGTTTGTCTTGGGCCAAGTAAGTATATGTGTGTATTGGTGAATTGATGGGTCAATTTTGAGTCACAGTTTTCCCTCCTTCTGTGCTGTGGCTGGGGCAGAGCAGCAGAGGCTACACTACACACCTACACATTGCAAAAGGTGGTGGTTCTACTAGTACTTGTGGCATTGAGACTTGAGTCAAATTTGGACACCAATTTATGGTAACTTTGTTTTACGTGGGGAGTGAAAAACAAAAGCTTTAATTATAAATTTTTTCACTTAATTTTTATTGTTTAGCAAAAATAAATTATCATTTAAGTTTTATTTTCATAAATTTATCATTCAAATTTTTAATTTTTGTGTATTTTATCAGCATTGATGATTTTGACTTTTGACTTTGAGTGTAATTATAACCAATATAAAAAATAATTTTTTACATTGGTTATAATTATAATCGATGTAGAAAAAGTCACTCTTCTACATCATGAGTAATTTGAATGTATAAAAATCTAGAAAAATGACTTTTACATCGTTTTGTTACTAACTTGATGGTAAAATATAAGAAAACAAAAAATTTTGATGATAAAATTTGCAAAATATTAAAATTTGAATGTTAAAATTTTTGAAAAAAACTTGAGTGGTACAAATCGTGAAATTATGAAAGTCCATAGGTAAAATGCTCAAAAATAAAACTTGAATGATAAAACTTGCAAAATAATGAAAGTTTAATAATAAAATTTACAAATAAGTATAAAAAAACAATATCAATAGAAATCAAAGATCATGAGTTTATAATAGCTCACGAACATGTGGGGAGGGTGAGAGTAAGTTAGTAAAATTAAAGGATTTTTAGTTAAAATAAATATATATATATATATATATATATATATATATATATTTCAAATGATTTTAGAGATAAATATTGTAAAAATTATGAAGAAAAAAATTACCAGGATAAAAATTAACAAATTTACTATATGCATGATAATTTTCAACTGAATGATCAAGAAAAAAAATTATATTATCGGTGTATGCTAATGATAATTTTAGATTTTAACTTCAAATATTTAGTTGGTGAATGTTAATGATAATAATAATTTTTAGAAATTCTTTTATTTTTATTTTTCAAACTATTATTATAAAATTTAATAGAATTTATCATATATAATGGTATGTAATTGAGTAATAGTGAAAAAAATTAAAATTATTAATATATTATATTATTTTAATACTTTACATATTCTAATTTAAATTTTATTTAGATGTTGGTTGTTAATTTTTACTGAAATCAATTTTATCTAACTTTAAAATGAATAGTACTAATTTAAAAGAAAAATGTAAATGCATTATCGTTGATATTTTAAATATTGTTTTTCTAATTAAAATTAAAATTTATTTTCATAATGTACATTAACTTTTAATGCTAATTTTTATCATGGAGATAATATTATAACTTTAATTATAGAATAATATTATAGGTTTTGCATTGCATTATAAAACCACAACTCACATCAAGTGAAGAAAAGGCAATGTGTCACAAAAAATATTTCCAAATAATTTTATTTTATTTCCATCTTATAATTATTACATGAATTTTAATTTTCATACGTTTTCAGTATACAAATTTTTACACTATTAACTAATCTAAAATTATATTATATATAATTTTTAAAGTAATTATACTAATGTTGTAAAAAAAAGTAATTATACTTTTTTTTCTAGGTGAAAGACTACAAGTGTCTCTTAATTCACTGAGTTAAAAACTAATCTCACCTGCGATACATGACTACTGCTGATCTAAGGAAATTTTGCAATGGTAGGAATTGAATATAAATTCTCCTTTTAAATAAATCATTCACATTGCTGTACATATAGCAAAACCTTACACATTTGTGTCAATCCTTTTGGGTTAAAAAAAAAGTAATTATACTTATTATGCATGAGTACATGTATATATTAATCCACAAAAACTTAAATGGTCAATTAATTATTTATAAAAGCATTTAAAGTTTTCTGTTTTTAAAGTTTTTTTTCTTCTAAAAGCAAGGAATCCTTATAGTTGGAAGTCAAACGACTAGGACTAATCCTCAAAGCGTAAAGATTACTGAAGTGAGTTTTGTCTCTCCCAATAAAATCTTCTTGCATCGATACGCATACACACATATATATATGGATACAAATTTAAATAATACTCTGTAATTGGTTGGGAAATTTTTGCACATCTTTTTCTGCTCAAAATAAATGTATTTTAGGGTGAGAAAAAAGAAAAGAAATTTCCTCCATTCATTTTAAAAAATCTATATTTTTAAGTTTGTTATATATAAACCAAGAAATTGTATTTCTTCATTTTAATAAAATAATTGTGAGTTTTTTTATTTTAACAATTTTCCTTTTTATTCTACAATAAATATATGGATAAATTAATTAAAGATTAGGAATAGGAGAAAGTAACGATATAATTGATAGAAGAGTAATTAATGTAATATTAAACTTTATAAATGACAAAAAAAATAGAAACAAAAAATTTCCCAAAAATTGGTAATTAAAAAGGAACAGATAAGTATTTTGTTTTTCTATTTATTTAATAAATCATACCAATTAGTATGATATTTAATAGAAATTAAGTTTTAAATACATATTTATTATTAGGCACCGAGAGAATAGAGGATTTTAATCGTATTATTAATGAGTATTTTAATTTATGTATTCTTTAATTGATTATTATGCATTCATTTTTTATATTTATAAATTTTAATTTTCAAAAATTAAAATCATATTTAAAAATAAAATAATTAAAGAGAGCTATTAATATGTAATTATATCTTATGAGATGTTTGTTTCACAAAATGATATTGTATTTTCAGGAATATACACTAGAAATATTATTTCTATATAGATTTAAAAACATGTTTAATTACATTTTAATATTCTCATTTTCATGATTATTTTTTAAAATTCAAAATCTATAATACTAAATATTTTAATTCATTTATAGGATTGGAGTATACATGACATGACACAAAAGATGGAGAAAGGATTTCAAGGTTTGAAAAACATGTCAACTGTATGAATAACATTAATTTTTTAAAAATGCAATTATGTCTAATTATTGACACCTCAAATGTTTTGCTCCGCCTTATTTGAAGGCAAGACACGTAAATTGTTGCTAGTCATTGTCAAAGAACTAAAGCAAGAACACAAAATGTTTGTAATTGCATTATTGCAATATATATGTTTAATTTCCTAGGTCTTATCACTTATGTACTCAATATCACTATAATGTATTATTCTTTTATCATTCTTATACTTGCAAAAGATGATAACTTCATTGAAATGAAAGGTTTGATGACTTTTTAAAGGTTGAGATAAATAAAAAGCTAACAAAACAAAATTTGTGTATTATTTGAAGTTCAATTTTGATAAAATTCTAATTGAGAAAAATGAATTTAATTGGTGACGACACCGTTCATACGAAGTGAATTTGATGAAAAGTAGTAATCATGTATAAAATAATTGATAAATATATTTTTCACTATAAATTCAAAAGAGCATAAAATTAATTTTTATTTTTTTACTACCTATATGATGTACAACAATATTTTTTATACAATTAGTTGAAATTTTCTTGGCTTAATACTTTTTAATGAAAATAAAAGTGTATATTCCATAAAAATAATTCATTAAGAAATTATAATTTTCCAACTAATAAATATATATATATATATATACTCAATTAAAGACAGTCAATTTAAATAATAATATATTTAAAAGAATATAAAATAATGAAAATTATTTCTGTAACTTAAATCAATAATATTTAACTACAAAAGTCTTTTTAAAAACATATGCAAAAGATATAATTATATTTTAATTAATCTTTATAATCTACTTCCAATATAAAAAGTTATGTGCATCACACGGATACAAAGACTATAAGGTAATACATAGGAGTTTATACAATTTTAAATGGGTAAATAAATTTTTGGCTCCTAAAAGAATTAAGCGTTGTGAATTGGTTGAATCTTCCATTCACATTAGTTGTGAATTGGGTTCGATTCTCATATTTTCTTATTGATAGGGGATATGCAAATTTTTCTATAAGATGAAAAAGGATGACAATTCATGCTTGTTAGCAAATTTTTAAGATTTGGATTGATTTGGTCAGTTTGACCAATTGAACCGTAATTCAGTGGTTAGATCGGATTGAATTACAAGTTTGATCGGATTTTAATTTGGAGTGACCCAAATTAACCCGGATGGGTTTGTGGTCAAACCAATGACTCGTCAACCCAAACTGAGTCATTTATCTTTTTTTTTCTTGGTTATAGTTGAAACAACGTAGTTTCAATTTGAACTCATTTTAATTTTAGAAACTCTATCGACCTATCATTCTTCCTCTCGCAGTCTTGCTCAGTCGCTCTACGCTGCTGTTTTGCTCTCTAACCTCTCCTTCCTTCCTCTCATCGTGGGGTCGTGCTACCGCCATGTTGTTAGACTCACCTAGTTCATCTACAACATTGTCTGAAGCCGCAAGTGAATCCAACTAATTTTTTTTTTCTTTTTCATTTTGTTTTATTTTAGTTTTTTGTGTGTGATTTTAAGTTAAATTGATATTTTCATTCATTGTTAAGTGTTTTCCGTGATCACAATTGTGTGTTTTTTTTTAGTTAAATTGATTTAGAAGTGGCCGCAATTGTGGTTGAGTTGCAGGTGAAATTGTGGTCCCATATCATTTTTTAAAATTGTGGTTTGAAACTTTAAATTGATTTTTTATATTTTATCATCTATATTGATGTGATATGGTTATGTTTCATTTTAGTGTGGATATTGATATATATTGTCATTGATGCCTTTAATGTTAACGGTTAGAGATAATAGTCATTTTTTAACTTGTTTTCTTTATATTTTGTTTGTATTTTGTGAGACTTATATCCCGATCAGGATGATAAGGACTTGTCCTTACTTGAATTAAGACTTTCAGTAGGAGTTGTTGTAGGTATTGGAAACGTATTCAATTCATTAATTCATTTCATGGCAAGAAATCCATCAATGAGGACTCCATCTCAACATCAATTCATAGGCTATTTTACTTCAAGATTTTCATTAACGCCACCAGCGCCACAAGACGAGGAGGCTACTTCCATCCAAGGGAAAAGTGAAGTCCCAATAAGCAAGCCGCCTAATCTCCTCTCTCAACATAACATGCTCAAGAATCGAGAGCCGCCCAGGGATTGCTAGAGGGAGCTTGCTTATAAAAAGAAGATAGGTCGGTCAAAACAACGAGCAACGGGTTCTCCGCTCCCTAAGTAGTGTTTATGTGTCAGGAGAAAAATTTTAAGATTGGTATAAAATTTATATTTTTTTATTACATACCGGGTCATGCGGATTAACTAGTAACCCACCGGTTCTACCACTAATCCAATAGCACAGTACCATAACCTGATCAATCATTGAGCCGATTTTTAAAACTATACTTGTGAGTGTGAGGAAACTGCCATTCATGCTTTAAGAGATTGTCGAAGTGTGTCTACAGTTTGGAAAAAGAGTGTGGTTAGGAAGAATTAAATACATATCCCAAGGCACTTGGGAATATGGTTCAAGTGTTCAACTATTGTTGCCAAGGCTGGTTGATTATCTCAAGAGATTCCAGATGATGTTAAGAATGGTGCTACATCTACTTTTATTATTAAAAAAATTTAATTATTAGTTTGATTCCTAAATTATTTTAAATGAAGGTTCAATTTGTTTCTCAGGTTTTTTGTCCCCTAATTATTTTAAATGGAACCAATTTGATCCTCAAGTTCTTAAAAATTTGGAGACTAGATTGATTCATTTTTAATAACTTGATAACCAAATTGAATCTTTTTAAATTTTGGAGACTAAATTGATTGATTTTTAAGAACTTGAGAATAAAATTGAATCTTTTAAAATAATATGAGGACCAAATTGATAATTAAGCCTAAAAAAAATAATACCCAGGTGTCCACCCTCAAGTGGATTGACTCCCTCTCCCGGAGCATGGGGTGAAGTTGAGTGGAAATGGTGTGTTTTGTGAGTCATCTCAGAAAGTTGCTTGTGGTGGTATCATAAGGGACCATAGGAGTCAGCATGTTGCATCCTTCTCTAGTCATTTAGCTCCATGCTCGATCATCATTCAGAACGGTTGTGGGCTAATATTTGTGGTATCAGATTGGTGCTCCGTAACGGCCTCACCAAGGTTATGGTTGAGTCCGATTCAGAGAATGCAGTCCAAATGGTGCGGAAAGGTGTCTCTTCGACCAACAATTGTGCTCATTTGATCCTCATCAGTCACAGATTGATGAAGGAAGGGGAAGACAATGGCATTTCCCATATTTTTAGGGAGGCGAACTAAGCAGCAGATTGCATGGCAAAGAATGGCTTGTCTCTCCATGGCGGAATCGTTTTCTTTTGTGTTCCTGAGTTTGTTACTCAGTACCTTCAAGCTGAGGCTGGAGGAATCCTTGTAATTTTTGTTTTTGTTTAGGGGCCTAGCCCCTCTTGTCTCAGCCAAAAAAGATAGCAGAAGTAATGCCCTATCCTAATTTCTTTAGTCTTGTGAATCCTGTAATTTTATTTTTCCTTCGGTTTTCATTTTGATAGGTGAAATTACTAGAGTTTTGCTTCAATTTTGTCCCAGTAGATTTAACATGCTTTCAACGCAAAATGAGTGGTTAGAAATGTATCATGTATGTTTTAACTATATACCTTTGAAACCAACATTTTTGTACGAGTGTCAAAGTGCCCTGATGCATGTCACCCTTGAAACAAGTATTCCTATCTTCTGCGTTAATTTGATAATAAACTTGGACAAAAAAAAAGTGATTTTTTATGCAGTTCCAAACACACGCTAATCTAACACTAAACTTATAATAGAAATATGATCTTGAAATCATCCAAAGCATACTTGCAAGCAAACACACCCCACCTTCGACTTAAGTCACGGGAGCACTTGATACACAACAATTAAATAACAACAATCCAATATCCTTCGAATCATGTTACATGCTTCACAAGATGCCATTGTCCATCATGGGTGATCCATGTATATAGTTTCAACAAATTTTACATTGACCAGATCTAAACACAACCCTTGCAAGTTGCAACAACATTCAAAGTTTAAACCCTTTACACTATCTCATTTTTGAACTCAGACTATCCGGACACAAAAAAGAGAAATAATATGGAAATCCCAAAATTGCTTTAATTCATAAGCCATGTAATTTATGTGTTATAATTATAAACCACAAGTATCAAAGTTATCAAAACTCTTCCTGTTACAACAGCAATAAGGAAGCCAACTAGAAAGTTGGATTCCTTATAGTTGGTCTGTGACCTGAAACAAGGGGCTAGACATGTCATCTAAACAGTCCATCCCCAAATGAGGTTTGTCTTTTAACTAGCTTTTCTCCACTGAAATAGCCGGTTCAGATATTTCCTCAATCTCAGGGCTAGTATCTACGGGATTATCACTTCTGATTACACTCTCGGCTGCAGAATCACTAGCATTTTTAACTTCTTCGCCGTCATCTGTTTTAGGAGACTGAGTGTTATGGGAATTTAAACCAGATATACGCTCATCCAATTGCTTTGGTTTGTTCAGGGCGTGACAGTGTGGGCAGTAATAAGTAATAAATGGGAAATCCTCCTTCCGAGCAAGACCTGAAAGGAAACAATAGATAAAAACACAATTTAAACTGTATTAAGAAATGAAAATTAGCTATTACTTTGTGTATGAACATAAGCCTAGAACATCAAATGCAGCCAACTTACCATTATGCATGCGGCAGTTACCGCATATAAGCGCATAAGACTGTGTTGGATCCTCACCCACCAGCAATGCTGCAATTCGAGCAATCCATCCTCCATCATTCATTGTTGAACTTTGAGGATTGTGATGTTCAACAACTACAAGCTGATTATGCTCCGGAGTTTCGGTTTGATCAATTTTCCCAGAACCAACTAATTGTTGATCAGAATAATTTGGTGTAGTTGTCCCTGGACTAGTGGATCTAGAGGTCCCTTGTTTGCGATTTCGAAGCCCACTAGACTGATCAACTTCAACATCCTTGGTCTTCCCTGTTGAAACACCAGAAGATTCATCCCCCACATACACTTTCAAACCCGAATCTGCACCCAACTTGGATGCTAAAACAGTTGCAGCAGCTGCCTTTGCTGCAGGATCTGTATCGTATCTCTGTGGATCACAAGAGCTTAAGTATAATACACAATAATATTAGAGTATTTTGCAAACAAATATATCAAGTTGACTTTTAAAATGCACTTCAAAGCAAAGGAATATACTTGGTCATAATAAAATAAAGAAACTAGGATTCAAGTAAAAGAATTGTTCGTGTGATTCATTATCTTCTCAAAGGAAAAAGTCTTAATAACAACAAACTTAATGGACGCAATCACATTTGGTGACAGCTTCAAGAAAATCCTAAGTGAATGTTGATTGTGCAAAAGTTTCCATCATAACTTGAAATTTAGTATAAGTTATTGAAAATTGACTGACCTAACTCACCCAGAAGCTAGCTCAAGGGAAGAGGATTGCCCAGAGTATTTTGACCATGTTCCTACATCTTAAGTCAAATCAATGGGATATGACCTGATACTATAAAGAGGCTTGGCCCTTATACCATCCCTGTTACCCAGTTGCATAAGCAACAAGATAGCATGATGCTACATAATATTAGCACCAAAAAGACACTAGTTAACTGTAGAATGAAAATAAACTGAAGGAACGAAGAAACTTCTATAAACCAAAATGAAGAATGAAGATACATGAAAGAGAAAGAAAATTGGGCTACTGGGAAAATAGACAAAGCAAAAAGTCAGATTCAACAGCAAACCAGAAAGAATGAAAAATAGGCAATTATTGAAAGAGGGTGATATAAAATATTTATTAATTATGTGTTACTTTTAGGAATTGCTGTCTTTCTACTTTTGCGATTGAGATATTTATCTTGTCTTCATAAGATTTCATTTTGCGAGTTTTTGTCTGATTAGGATTTTTATTATGTTTGGATTATAAATAGCCCTTCAGGTTCCTTATTTCTTGAAGGCTCCTATCGGTATGTTGTATCTGATAATTAGTTGTGTAAGTGGTAGTGGCATTGGCAGTGGGGCTTACACTAGAGCAAAGAAGGAGGCCAGTTTTTTTCTTATTAGGTGATATCAAGTGTTGGAGGAGCGATTGTAAGGGAATCAAAATGTTTGAGTAGATTTGACTAAGATACAAACACTGAAACACCTAGTAAAAATGGAATTTACTTACAATTAAGATCTACTTTATACAATGCACTAGACAATACCTTAAGGTTTTGTCATTAAGAAGCATGAACTAATCAATACAACCCAAGTATATTTCGTCTGCTCTAAATGAGAAGGAAAAAGGAGATATTGAATGTCATATAACAAGACTTGCTTTAAACAATTACCTGAATCAGGGATGGATGCAGGTTCAACACTGTGGGGGAAAATGCCCCCAATAATTTCTCAAGTTTCTTTATATAGTGTATATTAGATCTTAAATATAAAAAATATAAAAAATGATTCACTCCAACTAAGAAAGTTAGTTACCCACATTTAATTGTATTAATGTCAATTAAAAAGTAAATTTTTATCCAACTTATGCTTCATTAGAAATTGATATGAGGAATTAAAAAAGAGTCGTTGAAACTAACACCTCAATTAAATGAAAGATATTTTAGAGATAATAATATTAAATAAGATAAAGTTAATTAGTTGAAATTTTCTTATATTTGAGACCAAGAGTATTTTTCTTCTTATATTTGAGACAGAAGGAAGTATATTAAAATGCCCACTCCTTGCACTATTTATTTCAAACAGATAGTCAACTAAATGTATATAACATATTAAAAATATCTCGTTCCTATTTTTTTCTTTCTAATGAAAGTCAATAATTAGTGACTTTTAATTTACTATAACTTTTTTAGCTGCATCAGTTGAAAGAACATTTTTTGTTGTGAATATCATCAAGAATCAGATGAGAAATCGTACAAGAGGTGAATGGTTGAATAATTATTTAGTTACTTATATAGAGAGAGATTTTTGAAAATGTGAAAATCATCCAATATTTTCATAATATAAAAACTCGTAGAGAACAATTATGATGTATATTTATACTTTAACAATGTTGTGTTATATTTTTAATGCTATAAATTTATGTATCAATATTGCCCCCACTACCAAACATTTCTAGATCTGTCACTGACCTGAATGAGTTGTTGAGTAATGTAATAATTTGTCCTCTCTTTGAGCTCATCAATTTTAGCCTTCCTTTCAGCTCTAAGACTTTCAAGAATTTTCTGGTCCTTGCGATCACCTATAAAACCACAATTTTATATTTAAAATTAAATATTATTTTTGCACTTGGCATATCAAACTCTAAATACTAGCTTATCACTGGGGTTGTGAATGATAGCTTTCACCAATTATGACTAAAGATACCACACTTCTAATAAATGTTTTTGTACAAGATCTCTAGGACCTTCTAATGAATGTAATGTTAAAATCAAGCATTTTTGGCTCTCTTGTCCTCCGATTGTTGGCTCTCCTAGTCCTCAGTCCTCCAGTTCAACTGGCACGGTTAACTATTACAAGATTCTTGGAGTCAGAGATGGCACTTTGCTCACCATGATTGAGCACACATACATTAAACTCATGAGGAAATGACATCCGAGTAAGGGCCCTCTGGGAAAAGCCTATGGTGAAATCAAGTTCAAATGGATTTCGGGAGCTTTTCAAGTGCTGGGGTTGGATTCTCCCAGAGGGTCAAGACACTTATAATGATGGTGGGATGTTGGTTTTGAAGACACATGATTCTGGAAGACAAACAAATACACAAACCACAATATATTGTAATAAGGTTGACACCTTAATTCCACACATGTTGACAGCATATATAACATCCCATGAACAATTCAGCTTGATATTACCTTATATGCTTGGGAAATTCTTCGAAAAATAGATTCAGCATGAGTTCTTTTCGTTTTCTTCTCTCGGTGCCTAATGGGATGATATTTTAAAGTCTGTTTACAAAAGGCTACAAAGGATCTGGCATGAAGAACCAAAAGCCTCCCAATTTGACAAGTCTTGTTGTCTGACAAAGCTTCATGTACTCCCAAGTATTGCAGGGTACCAACAAATAATGAATCAGGAAAATACATCTTCCACGTGTTCAAGTTTGAACTAATAGTCATTGGGAATACTGGAAAGTCATTGGTCAGGTTATATGTGATTGTGTGAAGGAGTTTTATTTGAATGCTAAAATATAGATTTTTCCACTCCCACTAAGTTGTTAACAAGTGATGGAATCAGAACTCGTAAACAACTTCAAAAATGGGAGGACTAGAACAATTGAAAAGCTCGAATTTGAGAATAAAAATCAGAAGACATAAAGTTTCTCTTGGCCTAGAAGTTAGATGAAAATTCAGTAGAACAGATAAATATATAATGCTCCAATTTACAAAACAGAATAAAAAAATAAACTAGCTTTCATGTTGATTGTAAACCTTTTGAGTTTGGACACTTACACATCCTGGTGAAGCTGACAAATGCAGTATATGTAGCCGAAGACAAGGCAGGCAAAAGAAACATTGGCAAAACTCGGATTGCCCTCATTTTCCAATTCATATCCATTGATCTTGTTGTCATAATAGCATAACCTACAGCAATGACCTGAAAGTTGAAACCATTTTAAGCAAAATCCGTTTATAAAAACACCCTCAATAGTCAATAAGAATACATTAACTTGTCGGAGAAGAAATTTAAAATTCAAGTAAACCCAGTAAACCCTCCATTGTCACTCAACAAAAGGGAAATATTACCGCACACTCCTCAAAAGATTTATTTCATTTTTTTTCAAAGACCCTACTGGAATAATCGAAACCACATCTACATTTACATTCCAAAAGTGGTTCTACTTTCCCATCCAAACAAAATCAGTTCTCCTAAACTAACTTTTAAAACATCAATCCTAGAATGTCAAAAAAAACAAACCATTCATTCCCAAACACAAATAACTTTTTTAACCCCAATTCCTCAAAAAACCAATCCTTTCAAAAAAACGAGTCCTCCTAAGATCCAAAATATAAAAGAAATCTAAAACACTAACAAACCCTTAAAATCCTCAAGGAACTAAACCCAAGACAAAAATCTTTCAAAAAACCAAATACATAAAATTGTCCGTTTCTTCTTCATAGCACAAAAAATGAGCCTCTGCTTAATTCCTTCAAATATCCAAGGTTTTAAAATTCTCACGTCTTTAAAAACCACAATTTCTCAAATTCACAGGTCTTTTTAGAGACCACAATTGCAGCCACAATTTTCCACAACATCAGGATTTTTGAAGTCTCCAAAACCACATCGCAACCACAATTTCTCACAATGTCAAGATTTTCAGAGACTCTGCGACCGCAATTTAAAACCTTACATCCACCCGCAGCGGCAAGTGAGGAGTGAAAAGCAAAACAACTCGTTTTCAATAGAAGAATAAAAAATATGTATTAAAAAAAGAAGAGGATAAAATTGATGTAGTTACCTCAAATAAAACAGAGAATAGAATTAGTTGGCGAGAGGTTCGCCTCCAAGAGCGAGATCTGTTACTCAATCTAGTCACAACCGTGTTTTCCTCTTTTGTAATATGCTCAAGCCTCTTCTCAAAGTCGTCGCGGTTCGACCTGAAAATCGCGTTCCAAATTCGCGAAATAAACCCTTTCTTCTTCTTCTCGTTCTTCTTGCTATCGTCCCCTCCACTGGCACAGGGACTAGTTTTTTCTTTCTTCTCACCTTTCTCATTCCCCATTACTCTCACCCCTTTCTTTCTCTGTCCCTTAACGGAAAAAAATAAGTGAGAATTGAGAAATGGTGTGAAAGGAAAAGAGAGAGAGAAATGATCACTAACTTGTTCGATCTGGGAGGGTTCGAGAGTGTTCGGTGGTTTAGATCTCGGCGCTTAGGTTGGGGGTGAGTGGGAAGAAGAAGAAACGTGAAAGAGGGTTATTTCAAAAATTTTGGGGTTTTGTTTTGGTTTTTGAGGACACTCACTCTCTCTCTCTGTCCACGCAGTGTCAAGCACGTTGGACTTCACGCTCCGTGGATGCGAATGCTTTGAAGTTTGATGTCACTCCATCAACCTAATCCTCTTTTTTCAACATTTATGGTGATTTATCTCAAACAAAACTTACAGAATATTTATAATGATTATAAATTATACATTATTCAACAACAAAGTTCTCTCACGACAAAAATCAAATTCATTTATTTTTTAATATGACTTTCATTTTTATCAATCTCTTTGTTTGATACTTCATTTTTATATATAAAATTTAATTACATAATTTATTAAAAATAAAATAAAATACATTAATTTAATTAATAATAATAAATTCATCTTAAATTTATAATTTTAAAAATCATTTTATCAATAATATTTATCTCTCTTTTTACTATTTTTTATTATATTATTTCTCTTTTTTAATGAAAATATATTTAATCTAAAAATAAATAATAAAAAATATTATTATTTGAGTCTTATAAACAATATATCATTTTAAACTTAAATTTTATAAACAGTAAACTAAAATAGTAACATCTTTTGTGATGAAAATACCGTGTATGAGGTGGTTTACTGTTCTTAACATTTTCTTTTCTTTTCCTGTTGTCATTAAAGAAAAAAACAAGATTTATTTTCTTTTTTTATGGGGGGAGTGAAATATTGAGCTCAAGATTCTGATCAACAAATTAAAAACATAATTAAAATTTTTAAATATATTGACACTATAATGTTGATGTTGATATGTTGATTTTATATAATAATAACTATTTTAACAGTATTAAATAAATAATATTAATATATGTACTGACAATCAAAAAGTTACTATCATCATGTCATCTAATTATATTTTTTTTATACATAAGAAGTAATTAGGATTAAAAACTGTTGTTAATTATTTAATTAGGATTAGTTATTTTTCACGTGTCTTAACTAATACTATCCTTTGTTTTAACCTTAAAAAATATATCTTTTGTTTTTTATTTTTTTAATTAAAAAATGTAAACATCTGTCATGTTTGCCTTAAAACAACAGCTTAAAAAAAATAAAAGCTGTCATATTTGAGAAATTATCCATCCTAACAACTGTCTTACTTAGATGCGGTTTTGCAGAATTAATTAAAGGATAAAATCGTCTAAAAAAAATTCTAGGAAATGGAATAATTATCATTATAACGTTTACTGCATTATAATAGTTATATTTCCCCTAAAAACATTATAATAGTTATAAATTTAGTTAACCTAATCTTTAAAAAACCTTAAATATATGTCTCAATAATTTAGTTTTTATTTTTACAAATTTATTTTTTCGTTTTAGTCTATAAAAAATATGTTTATTTTAAATTTTGTTCTTAAAATATTTTAAATAACACTTTGAATAATAAAGAGAAATACTTTAAATAGTAAAAAAGTTATTTAAAACACTTTAAGAATAAAAATAAAATAAATATATTTTATAAGAATTAAAATAAAAGAAATAAATTTAAGAGATAAAAATAAATAAAAATACTAAATTAAAAACACAAAAATATATTTAAGAAGAAAAAAATGAGCTACACTACAAGGACTTCGACCGGTAAACTCAGAAAAAAAAAAAAAAATTCCGATCGGTGCGGTGTGATGTCGCGTCTTCTTAAAACTGTCGACGTTAATAACTCAGTTTCATTAGGAAGTTAGTACTAATATGTAAACTTTCAAGTTGTAAATTATTATTTTTTATAATAAAATTAACCCATAACTAAGGTGGCTAAATCACACAATTCTTTTTTATTTATTAAATGAAATTACGTTACTCTAAAATACATACAGTATTATATAAAATAAGTTATTCTCTCATATGCTAACTGCTAAGAGATACGTGTATTACGTTATTTTTTTTCTTTTTACGTTAAAATATAAATTAAAATACATATTTCTTCCCAAAATAATGCGATTATTATATTGTTTCTCTCCTTTTATATCAAAATATATCCATTCCATTTATTTTAACATATTTTTTAAAATAATTTTTTAACATCTTTAAAAAGTGTTAAAATATGTTTTGATTAGAATGTATATTAAAACCACTTAATTTATAAATATTTCTGTAAATGTAATACATATATTATATTTGAAAATATAATATTTGATACTACATAATAAAACTATTAATTTATTAAGATTTCTATAAATACTAATTTGATAACATTAATTAAATGTTGTATATTTATTTATTTTAAAATTCATATTATCATTAAATTTATTAAATATAATAAATATATTAATTAATGCTATATAAATACTGCCCCAAGTGTTATTTTTTTATTGCAATAAAAATATCATATTAATCTTATTAAATTATTTAATATAAAAGTAAATGGTAAAAATATATGAACAACTAGGATTGATCTACTAGTGGGAGTTTAGGGTAATATGCATGAAATTATAGGTTCAAACCTCAATGTGATTTTTATGAAAAAAAATGATAAAAATATCAGGTAACTTTGTTTCTTAAAAAATATATATATAAATTTTAAATGATTAATCAAGTAAATTTTGTTCATTCCAATAAAACATGATTTTCAAGATTCATCATTCCTGATAATAAAAAATTATACAATTCTTTTTCATTTATAAAAAGAAATTACTTTACTTTTAAATATTATATAAAGTAAATTATTATATTCTCTCTTGATATATATACAAATATTGCATTGTTCATTACTCTTATATTCAAATATAAATTAAATTACATATTTCTCATTATTAAATTGTATCTTCTCTCTTATTTTTATAAGAGTAAATTATAATGTTTAACTATGTGATTTGTTTTTATTATATTGGACACCTCTACTTTTTTGAGTCCTATAAAAATATTCTAATTTTTCATTTTTCATTTCACCGGTCACCCTTTGATATTTTTTGTTTGTTTGTGGAAGTTACCATTTGATGTTTTAGATGTGAGAAATATTAGTTTGAGACTATTACATGAGGAACACATGATTTTTAATGAAATTTATTTACCAAAAATGTCCTTATTCGTTCCTTTTAACTTCGTAGTTGCTTCACGTTAAAATGGTTGTTGAGAAGTGCATGTGTGTAAAATGATTCACATTAAGTTTCAACATTTCGGATCAATATTTAAAATTCAATTAAGTAAAACCAAAAAATTAATGTAATTAAGTATTAAAATGATTGCTGACAAAAAAAGTCATGTCACTATTTAAACATCATTTTCTTATGTCTTAGTTTTTTCTTTCATAAATTAATGTCTTTTTTTCTTTTATTAAATTTACTTATATAAGTTTCGCGAAGTTACATAGATAAGGTTAAAAGTAATGTTGAAAAACAGAAGAGTAACGAGTGTAATAAAAGTAAATCACATGAGTGATCATTGTAATTAACTATATTTATAAATATATACAATTTACTTCATTTATGTTAGAGGAAATTACACTAACATCTCTTGAGGTTTACTCTAGTTACACATGTATCCGATTATTTTCTAACATTTCTTTGGCACAACCCTTCTGTCTAACGATGTTAGTTTCCATTAAAAATTTAAATGAAACCCAAAGTTACCCTACACTTGTAACGTTATTCTCTCATTTTGAAACCCAATGGTTCACACTTCTTCACCACGTGATCTCGCTCCCTCAACGCCTGGCTCCCGCTTAACTTTCATGTGCGTTGCTCACAAGCTCACCCTGGATGTTGTCCTCGTTTGCCGACAACATCTACATCCCCAATGCTTATGTCACTACACATGTACCCGTTCCGCCAACTGGGTCAAGGTTGTCATTTGCGCCACCTTCTTCCACTACAAGGAGATTGAATACGAGTTAACCGTCTACCACCATCGTGCACAACCCATTGTTTGCTGCAACACCTTGCCTACTACAACTACCAACACATCCTGCAAAAATCGCCACCACCATCTTGTGACACCTTTGATGCCACAACACTACCCGTTTTCACTCACGATCGTTGCTCCTTCCACTTTTCTCTATAATTGTTAAATTGCAAACCTTAACCCCAATAGATTAGAAGAGACCAAGCAACAAAATGAAGCCTTTTTGCAGATTCTTGATTCTTCTATTGCTATTTTTCTTTCCATGAATCTTGTTAAGTCAAAATACATTTATGTTTTAAAGACAAATCAATACTCCTAATTATTTTGATTAGATGCAAATAAGTAAAAATGATAAAAATTGTGCCTGATGTGTTATCAGATTATGATCCATATTTGTGCGTCTGAAGATTTTAGATGATGCACTCATAAGACGATTTGATGTAGCATTTAAGTAGTTCATTTAAGACTTCATTAATACTTTGTGTTTGAGATTCTTTTATGCAAAAAAACATTATCCTAAGATCTGTCAAAGTTCCATGAAGAATAATGAAGTTCACAGTTTGGAAGACACTGATCTTCATCAAAAGGCGTGCTTTGTTGTTGCAAACCTATTATGATGAACAAAGAGACCTCCCTGTTGAAGTTCAAACCACATTGTCATATCAGCATAGACTTTGCATGAAGAAGGAACGTGCATTAAATGCTCAAATGGACTAAAGACTTCAGACGAAGATTAGAGTGAAGAATCCAACCATTATGTGAGACAACGAATACTTGTAGGTGAAAGCTATATATAAAAGAAGCTTTGAAGAAACTTTAAGACAACGAATTATTCTTTAATTCTTTCTTGTAAAGCTCTTTCTAAATTTCTATAAAGATACACAACTCTTAAAACACCTTCTATACCTTGAGAGAAAAGACTAAAAAGTGTTGAGTGATATATCCATTTATTAGACGATCATACTTTAGTCAGTGAGAAAACTTCCAACAAATCATATTAATTTGTTTAGAGTCAGCAATGACTTGGTAGGGTAAAAAATATTGGGGTTTAAGTCAAACTTGGGGTAGAGCTTGCAAGTGTAAGAGCCAGAGTGTTAGTGAATAGTACTTGTGACTTTGATAAGTTGGAGAAAACATGGTGGTTGCCAAGTTAGGGTTGAGACAGACCAATATAAATTCCTTGTGTGCTTTATTGTTGTTTAACTAACAAAAGGTATTGAATTTTTTTTTTAGATCTTATATCTTCTTTTGTTTTTCAAAGAACTATTTTTCTCATCCTTTGATACAATATGTATCAAAATCTTTCTAAGTGTTTTTGAGATTTATATTCATTAGACGATAAACATGTTTTTCAGTGTTAAGAATGAAAACACAATGAACACACTATAAATAAACCAAAAGGGGGAGTGAATTGGTTTAAAACAGATATTTAAAATTTTCTAAAACAATTTGCGGAATTTGAAATCTGGATCATATCACTTATTCACATTTTACAAACCATAACTTTTCTTTCAATCAAGATTAACCTTGATATGCATGTAATGACATAAATATTTTCTTTGCTAACAATATTTTAATTACTCAAATACAAGCAATGAAAGATACACAGAATAAGAACAAAAGACTCAACAATTTATACTGGTTCACCTCTCTAACATGGAGGCTACATCCAATGTCTTCCAACCAACACTAGGTTAGAGTTTTCACTATATCAAAATATCTTTTACAAGCAATTTACAAGTGATTATCTTTATCAACCCTAAATAAAGAATCTGAATTCTAAAACACTATTAGAAAACAAATCACAAAGATCCTGAGAACCCTACTCAGATCTTTATCTCTAGAGAACCCTACTCTAGAAAGCTTGAAAAGAAACACCTTGATATATCACAACAGAATTTCTAATACACAGAAAAATTCTAAAGAAAGATTCAAGAGACACAACTTGTGATCCTTCAATATATGAATGAATGACTGAATTTACCAATCAATCAGGTTGAATGAATTTCAAAACTCTTGAGAAACATTCTTTTCTTAAACACATCATATAAAAAAACTCAGAAATCTTGATCTTACAAGATGTGTTTCACACTCAGAACAAATCAGAATCTTGGACACTTAGAAAGCTTAGTATCTTTTGCGTAAGTCACACATATGCTCAGAACAATTCGTTCGATGTCTATTTAAAGAGAGCAGACCCATAAAGCTTTATATAAAACTGATTTAACTGAAAGTAATCGATTAAAACGATAGTGTAATCGATTAAAATACCAGATAATCGATTAATATGTTATTGAGTTTTCTGGAAAAGTTTTCATGAACAAGATAATCGATTAATACGCAATGTAATAGATTAAAACAGTCTTTATGTATGTGAACTGATATGTAATAATCGATTACATAAGTTTGGTAATCGATTAAACCAGTAAAACTCAAAATATCAAATATGCTTGTGTAATCGATTATTGGTTGTGGTAATCGATTAAGATGTTCTTCATGGCTTTTCTAGATTTAGAACAAAGCTTTTAATCGATTAAAAACCTTGTGTAATCGATTAAAGTAGTAAGTTTTCATTTTTTCCAAAAACATAACCATGAAAGCTTAGCTTCTTTTGAAATCATCGAATAGCTTTAGTACTTTAATCAAAAACATTTATGCATGAGGATGAGAATGCATAATGCAATGCAAGAATCACAAGGCAATGCACTTGAACCACTTAGACAAATTACAAATGCTTTCAAATTGATTGGGCATGTAAAAAGCTAAAACATCAAGCCATTACTTCATCCTTGCTTTTAATCTTCTTGCAGCTTCCCCTAAATCCAACAAAGAAAAGTTTTAAATATCTAAAAACACAATTCAACCCTTATTCTTGTGTTTTTTGCTTCTACAGTTTGGTATCAGAGCTTAGCCTTTAAGGGTTGAGCACTTAACAATGTGTAAAGGAAAAGATACAGATAACAGATAACCAATGTCAGTTCATCACTGAGAAAACATCTCTCACAAGGCCATCAGGCTTCGCTGGAGAAGACTACCCTTACTAAAAGGACAGGATGAAAATGTACATCAAGTCCACCCAATATAAAGTGTGGTTCATTATTACCAATGGGGATATTCCAATTATCAGACCTGAAACTGAATGGACAGATAATGATCTGGTCATTATGGAGCTCAACACAAAAGCCAGATATACTCTGACAAGTGTCTTATAAAAAATTGAGTACAACAAACTGCAGACTAAGAACTACTAAATAGATCTAGAACTCATTGAACATAAATTATGAAGGCACTGAAGATGTCAGATTGAGGAAAGCTAAGACTCTGACCAGACATTATGAAAGTTTCATCATGAAGGATAGAGAATTTGTGGATAACATGTTTGGGAGACTTCAAGCTCTTCTAAACAATTTGGAGGCTCTTGGACAGACGTACTCCAAGGCTTAGATAAACTTAAAGGTGCTGGACAACTTTCCTAAGGTGTGGGAATCCAAGACCATAAACATCCAAGAAGCAAGAAATCTAAAAAAATCTTGCATGGAATAAGCTGTTAGGCATCTTGACAGTCCATGAAATCTACCTTTAAAACATGGAGCATCTACACAAAAAGAATTATGTCGCCCTCATATCTGAAGAAACAAACTTCAGAAGAGAAGAAAAGAAGTGTTTGTCCAAAGCACTAAAAGTGTAGATGCAAGAATCTGATGATACTAAAATTAACTCAGCCAACCAAAAACATCTTTCATGTAGATAAAAATCTCCTATTATTAGATTTTAATTGAGTTAGGTTTAAGTTCACATATTAACAAAGAAAAAATTAAATATATTTTCATATTTTTTTTTCAATTCACTACCTAAAAAATATTTTTTTATTGTCTTACATTTTCAAATTTTACTTTTGATATTTGTTATTAATTTAAATTCATGAAGTGATAATTAAGTATGAAAAAGATATTTAACAAATAAAGAAACCCGGACAAACTTAAAATCAACTCGTCCACTGGAGCACGCGCCTTTTTGCTACATAAAATGTTGGGAAGTTTCTTCCTCTGCTCTCCCTTTTCCTCAAACCCGACTCCCATTGGTCTTGCACGCCACAAACTCTTCAATTCCTTTTCTTCTTCGCTGCCAGGTAAATCACCTTCTCCCATTGCTCTTCTATCTCTTTTTATTTTTAATTTTTATAATAATTCGAATCTCTCCGCTCGTCTTGCGTTGCGTTAATTTTGATTCTATTGCTCTATTAATCTCGAATTTCAACTATCTTTTGCTTTTCGTACTTGTCCGTTCTTTTAGACTATCTTGTCTTACACCTAATGCATTTGTAAATCTCAAAATCAGTTCAAAACCTTCTTTTTCTTTCTTTCTTTGATAGCTTTGGGGTCCTTCATTTTAGGTTGTAATGTGTCAACATGATACTTTTTTTTTTCTTTTATGAATTTTACCTATGGTTTTAGGTATTCAAGTTCCACAATGTGTACCGATTAAAATCCTCATGTTTGATAGTCTAATTGTTTTTCAGCACGAGCACGGCTACCTGATTTGTTATCAGCTTGGAGAACATTGAACTACCAATCAGACAGTGTCTAAACCATTTTAATTTGTGGGTCAAATAACAACGTGCCTCGATTGCAATTCCTGATCGGCCATGGCTGATTTTCAGACCTCTACACACCGAGCCAAGTGGATTTTCTCTCCTCAACAGCTGGTACTTGTTTTGTGTCTGTCTTTAAAATTCATTTAAAATCAATATTCAGTCACATTTGTTCCCCAAACAGAAGTTTATCTAATTCTTCTGCACAAGAGGGGCTTCAAGGAATATATGAAATTCTATTTTCTGTTATATTATGTATGCGATTTAGGGCCTGTTTGGGTAAACTTCTTTAGAAGCACTTCTAAAGAAAAAAAATAGGAAGGAAAAAATGATATAAGCTTTTCCAAAAGCAAAAATAAGCTTTTCATTAGTTAATTTTTAAAAGCTCACCAATATAGCTTCTCTAAAAGATGAGATAATATCTATAAATGAGCTAATGGAAAACTCATTTTAACTTATGGAAAAGCTCATTTTATTTTTTTCTTCCTATTTTCTTCCTCTAGAAATGCTTCTAGAGAAGCTTTCATCCAAAGAGGACCTTACTCTTTTTTTTGTTTTTCTTATATCTATTTATGTTTTAGGTTGAGAAATATAGAGCTGCCAATCAGAGAGCCAAACAAATTCTAGAGAAGGTATGCAGACTTTCCCCCAGCCTTAAAAAATTCTTTGTACACTAATGAAAGTTTTAACCTGCAAGCGTTAGGGCCATTAGCCTTTACGCTTCTGTTGTTGCATGTTTTCTTGAACAATGTGTCCTTGTGGGAGCTGTTTTTCCCTTTTTTCCTTATAGACGGTGCATTTGGGTAAACAACTTAATTAAACGTTTATTCAATAAGCTCTTGTCACATCAGAGCTTATGTCATAAATTTGACGATAAAACTTATTGGAGGAAGTTAAAGTTATAAAAGTGCATTTTTTATTATAACATACTCCAATAAATTTATTGAAAAAAACTAAAAGACCCTATGCGAGTCATAATCAAGGTATTTTCATAAGCTGAAATAAGCTCTTCCAAATGGCTCCATATTATTTCACGGTATCCTATGAACTATGAAGGTTTATTATCTGGCTGCTGATGAGTGATGACTATTATTTTTTTTCTTTTTTAAAGTATGGAGCAACATTAATGGAAGTAGATGTTGATGGGTCGTTGTCATATCCTGAACCCCAGATGACTGCAAAGGATAGTGGTAATGTTATTAGTGTAAATTTCACCCCCCCCCCCC
>CM023957.1:23676969-23754482 GCA_013407115.1 Glycine latifolia
TCTCTCAATATGTAGATAGCATTATGTCTTTTAATCTTTTAATTGTTTTCATAGTTTTCATAGTATTTCATTAGGTTTTGTTCCCCTTGATTGTCTGTGTGAATTTCTATTCTCTACGTTCACAAGTGTAGTATTTTATGTCAGCTGAAAAATATTCTCGAACAAAACCTCTTAGTATTGAAGAAGAACAATGTATAAAGGTATTTTATGAAAACAAGCTACAAGAAGTATGTAACAATTTCCGCTTCCCTCATAAGATCCAGGTATGCATGCTTTCATCCCGACATTTTAAATGTAACTGTGAACCAGTCTGTGCTAATGAGTTGTTAGGGCACTGCTGTTTTCTTTTTTCAATATTTTGAAATAGTTCATGATGTTGGTGATGGTGTTGATGTTGAGTTCATGATATACAGGCAACAGCCCTTATCTATTTTAAAAGATTCTATCTGCAATGGTCAGTGATGGAACATCAACCAAAACATATTATGTAAGATTTGCTTCAGTCTTATGAGGACCTATAGACTAAGGATGTATGACACTTGTATTTTTGGCAATATTAAGTTGGAATTGAAACTAATTGATCATAATAGTGAATTCATTACTTTTTAATATGTTGAAATTGGTTAGGATGATTGCACCTGGTTAATTAGTCATCAGTTGTAGTTTTTATTTACTTGTTAGCTTCTCAGCATGTCAGATCAAACTTTTTCACAGGTTGACCTGCATATATGCCGCTTGTAAAATAGAAGAAAATCATGTGTCAGCAGAGGAGCTTGGTAAGGGGATATCACAGGATCATCAAATGATTCTCAATAATGAGATGATAGTTTATCAGGCATGGATAGGCCTCAAATAACAAAGTGATCTCTTTCTTATTTTTGTTTTTGTTCATCTATGACAAGAAACCCTTGTTTTGCAGAGTTTGGAATTTGATCTTATTGTGTATGCACCATATCGCTCAGTTGAAGGTTTTATAAATGATATGGAGGTTTGTCTGGTTAGCCCATGAGTGGAATTTTTTAAAATTATACATTTTTGAAATTATTTTTGCATCTCAAATAGTCAGAATAAATCTCCTGCTTCTTATGGCTCAGTAATTATATGACTCCGCTGATATCAAGAGGGTTTTTTCTTCAATGATTTTATTATATCCTAAAAATTGTGACTATTGGCATTGGCAGGAATTCTGTAATGCTGGTGATGACCAGCTTGGAATGCTCAAGGTACTAATAAGCCTATTGTTCAACGTAATTGTCTGGCTGAGAACATTGTTGTGACTGTGAGCAGATGAAATTCTTTTGGAATATGTTGAAATTGGTTAGGATGATTGCACCTGGTTAATTAGTCATCAGTTTTATTACAACAATGTTCTTTTTTTCAGCGTATGTTTTAGAAGGCTTTCATGCATTCGTTTGAGCTTTTCAAAATAATCATACGCTGAAAAAAATCTAAAATTTTATTAAAATCAGAAGCTATTTTGAAATAGCTTCTAATAATAATCAACTCTTTTAAAAGTGATTTTTATCATTGTAAACAAACATAAATTATCTTCTTTTTTTAAAAAAATCTCTAAAACATAATCGCTACATTATATTATTTTACATTCGAATCACTTTTTTTTAATTATTAATAAACGAACCCATTATTCGTATTCTATAACATTTATTTTAGAATAATATATTTAAACCATTGCATTGGGAACTTCACAGCTTGCAGTTTTTTCTAGACTGTAGATACGTCGATCCATTTATCCATTTGTCCCACTTGGAATATATTGATTTTTTTATTTTTTATATTTCAATTAACTGGAATACTTGCCATTTGGCTAAATATTGAGCATTAATTACTAAAGGACTGCCCTTATAAAAATAAGGGTCTTGAGGCTGTGCAGAGTTAATCTTGATCATTTAATCTTATATGGTTGATCAAAATTTGCTATTCTCGCATCTGACACATTCCCGATGCACTTCCAATATGTGTGTAGTTATTGTTTCCTTTATTCCCTTTTCTCATGGAACACTAATTTTTATCGGTTTAACCATTGTTCTTCTGTAGGTATATTAAATTTATGCTTCCTATTTCTTTACCTGGACATGTTCATTGACTTATTGGTGTTCAAATAACTTCCTTGTCTTATGTTAAACTTTCTCCTGATGTATATAGACTTTGCAAGACACAGCAAGATTTGAAGTTGATAAAATGATGCTTACAGATGCACCACTTTTATTTCCTCCTGGGCAGGTATTCTCAAAATAATTTGTAAATATTGAAATTCACTTGTAGCAGTGGTTTTGTTACAAACAGCAGCCAAAAAAATTCTTGTTCTGCCTTGCCTTTACCAAGGATTTAAAATAAATTTATTCAGCGGAAAACAAGTAATCCATGTCACTAGTCACAACCTAGGCTTGTGAAAATTAAATGAAACAAATTTCAGAAAGAGTGGTCAACCATCACTTCTATGTAAATTGATTAACCATTATTCTTTTTTTAAACTTCTGTTGATTGTTTGCCAAGGTTTCCTAAATCATCAGAAAACAGAAAACTTCACAATTACTGATTTGCAACTAAACATTTTCTAATCAATCTAGATTTCAATATTCTAGTTCAGTTTTTTTTTTTAAAATTTTACTTGAAAACCTAACTACCTGTTTGTGACTTTTGATGCAGTTGGCCTTGGCTGCTCTAAGCAACTCAAATGCACTCCACAGAGTCATTGACTTTGATAGGTACTTATCATTGACTTGTGATATTGTAGCATATTCTTTGACCCAAACTTATGTATCTGCTCAGACATTCACTCTTTACACTGACACTTAATTGCAGTTATCTTAGGGGCATTTTTTCCCATGAGAATTCCATGCATACAATGTCCGAGCTTTCTGAATCACTGAATGCAATTGATTCTTGGGTAATTGTTTCTCATTCTAATATTTGTCCTTTAACCGAACAAATGTGTAATTCCAAATCAACATTTTGTATTGGCTGGCCTTGGTTTTGTATGCAGGTTAGAAAATACAAAAGTCCTTCTGAAAAGGAATTGAAGCATATCAACCGAAAACTGAAGTCTTGTTGGGGTCATAGCTCTCATGACGAGTACTGTCTCTACCCTTAAATAGAATTACCTGCCGGTTCTACACGAAAAAAAAAGATGTTTTATAGAGAAAATTATGTGTTATATAATAACTTTGGCTTGTTTTACAGGGGCAAGAAGCGGGAGAAGAAATCAAAGCACAAATCCAAAAAGAGCTCAAATGAAGCTCAAAATATGCCATCTCTGGCCTAGCTCTTTTCATAAGACAAGCTGACTTGTTCATGAATTCCCACATTTTGAGTTGGCTTCAAGTTGTACTTGCTTTGCAATGTATCACATATTTCAAAAAACAATTTTTTTTTTCATTCTAAACATTTGACAACAATGCATTGGATTATGATTTAGAATTCCAATTACCCAACAATAGCCTGTCATGCTTGAATCTTTACATGGATTTTGCACGACATAGTTTATGACGTAATTCGTAACACTAGCTACCACCAACTCCAAACACTTTTTCTTTAATTTGTCTGATGATAATGAAGAGTCATCACTAGATGAAGCCATCCTGTAAAATTTAAATATTAAAACCAAGATTCATAACACAACAAATTGAAATGTGAGAATAAGGAGAAAAAGATTCATAACAACCAAGATTCCTAATCAAGAACCATAACACAATCAAAATTAGACACTACTATCCATAACACAACCAAGATTCCTAATCAAGATCCATAACAATCAAAATTAGAAACTAAGATCCATAACATAACAAAGTTAAACCTAGTAAGCATCCTTGACATCAAATAGAGAAAAACTTAAGAACATGTGTCAGGACTGAATCTTTATCCATCCAAGTTGTAGTTCAGGATCCTTTAAAGAAACAAAGGTAATTATGTTTGCCCTTTTCTTCATAAGTCTAGTTCCTATGAAAAATATATCACTCCCAAGCACGAGTCCCACTATTTCAACTTATCTATTCATGCATTGATGCTAGTTGGGTCATCCAGAGATTCACCATCATATTTTTGAAGAACTTGATCTAATTGAGATGAGAGCTTATAAATAGCCCCAATTCTTGTCACCCTTTCTTCTTCTCTCCCTTTGCCCACTTCCCTTTGCAGATGTTGTTTGAGTTGTCGTTTCTATCTCATTGTCATTCACTTCCATCTTAGCCTCATCATTCATCATGTATTTCTTCTGTTCTTGTGTCGAATTCTTCACCTTGTACTGAACCTTCAGATGGTATATAATGCTGCAAAACAGTTTAAGAGGAAAGCTCAACTGATCATAAAAAGCAGTAATATAACATTTTACTATAAAAAGAGGAGTTCCATCTCATTCTTGAATTTCAGGTCTTGATTCCTATTAGAAAAGCAGTAATATAACATTTTACTGTAAAAAGAACTACTATACCTGTACATACCTGAATTTTGGCCTCCCACCACACATCACTAGAACCAAATAGTATCCTTCTCTATATCCCGACCAGTATCAATGTCCTTTTCAATAAGTTTAGTCCATAATTGCCATTTTTAAAAAAAAAATTATCCCACCTATTTTTTAATTGTTTGAAATCATAGTTTAACTTTGTTGCCTTGTAGAAGTTTTCTGATATTTGCCGAACCAGTCTTATTGAAGTGGGTATAAGGTTTATTTTCGGCACAAACCTCTTCCATGCACACTTTTTGAAAAACTTCACTATTTTTATCATTTCATTCTACTTTCTTCTTTTTTACATAAACTTGATTGAGAGACATTTTTAAGCTTAAGAAATAGAAATTTAATAATTAGAATCAATACTAAGAAGAATAAATAAACCAAAGCAATAAAAAAATCTAGAGAGAGAAATTGACCGAATCAAACAAAAGCAATGAGAAGAATACTAAGGCTTTTCTTAATGGTTCAAATTCGAAAGAGTCTTCTTCACTGTTTGAGATCCGAGCTTAACAGGGTGTCATTCGCACCCACCCTTAGTTAAAGCACTAGGCCAGTGTTATAAAAAAATAGAAACTTGTGGCACAAACAATTCCTATTGAAGGAACTAACTAACAAAAGGTTAAAGAAAGTGTGGCAGAATATTTTTCTAAGATAAAACACATTAACTATTACTAGTCTAAATTCTGGATATTTACCATCTAATATATAGCTGGTCTTAGAATGGTTTATGAGTATAATTTAATCCTAAATATTGGTTTATAGGGTATGAATTGTTTTTTTTAATAATTATTTTGATACAGTTTTTTTAAAATCATTTTGATAAAATTAATTTTTATAAGAATCAGCTTCGAGAGAATTCGGATGAAAAAAACTGCTAAGAATAAGAATGGTATTTTAAAAGTGAATTAAAAATATTAAAATAAAATCACATCTTAGGCATAAATATAATTGTGTTAATTAAGTTTTTAGTCTCTTAAGTTTTTTAATTCTAATTTTTAGTCCCCAAAATTTATTTGACATTTTTTAGTTCTTTATTAATTTTCTATCAGTATTTTGAGTCTCTAAAAATTTTATTGCCTATTTTTAGTCTTTCATTATTTTTATTGCTCAAAATTAGTTCAAAATATATGAAAATTGAGGGACTAAAAATGACTAAAATAAAGATTAATCTTGAGTGATAAAAATAAATGAGAAACTAAAAACAAACTAAAAATGCTAATGAAAAATTAACGGAGGACTAAAATTTATTAACTTTAAAAGACTAAAAATTAGGATCTGAAAAAATTAAATGGCTAAAAATTTAATAATTAATTTTAGAAGACAAAACAAAAATTAATTAAATAAGTTTATGTTGCCCTCAATTTTAGTGGATACCTGTCAGGCTCTAAGTTGAAAGTTAAACTCAATTGTTTTAAAATTTGGTAGAATAAATATCAATGTTATACAAAAACAAGAATAAATATCGATAAAAAATTAATTTTAATTTATTGAATGTAATTGAAATATATACATCAAATTCATTTGTCACAGATTTTAGATTAGAACATTAAAATTTGCTAAATGGACACTCTGTAAACCTGATGAAATCAATTATATATTTTTTTTTCTTCAGGTTTTGCACTACGATTTTCTGATCATAGCTATCACATAATTTATTTCAACATTGCACTATTGTTTAAATTTGTTCCGAAAAGTTTTTCCAAATAGGATAGGGTCATATGCCAAAAGTAATGTTATATTCTATTTAGAAAAGCTTTCAGAGCAAATTTGAACATCAATGCAATAATGTTCAAAATAAATTCGGTGCTAGCTCCAAACACAAAATTTGTGGTGCAAAAACCAGAAAATTGATAATCGATTTCACAAACTTTTATTAGTTCCTTCCACTGTGATGTGATACGTTTGATGTCATAAGAAAACTTGGAATTATTCTAAATGAAACACTCTTCCTTCCTCATTAATAATGGAATAAATTAAACAAGAAAAACAACCACCTCAAGATTTTTCACGTCACTTCATATATACACTCAAATAATCAAAATCAACTATACACAAGACTACTCATCAGTTCACACCAAAATTCAAAAGAAGAAAATAATGTTGAATAGAAGACAAGAGTAAAAGGTTAAGAGGAAAGCTCAACTGATCATAAAAGACATATAGATACACAAAATAAGAAAGGATATCTAATGATGATACTTTTGTCCTTTTAAAATTGTCCATGACCTACATACCAGAGATTGAAATCAGTTAGCCACTTACAAATAGTAGTCTCATGAACATGATCAAATGGCAATTCTATTAGATAATTATGAAGACCATGTCTTATTTTGGGAGTGTCATTATATGGAATCAATTTAATTTGGGATTTTACTACCCATACAAGTGAAGAGAAAAGTTATACATTTTGAGTGGGTTAGGGCCCTTTTGAATTGGTTTCTTTCATGCAAAAGCCCAAAAGGTGGTATTATAAGAAAAAAAAAAGGTCAAAACTTCAGCTTTCAGGAAAAGCTATAAAATAGTTGTTCTAAGATTTCCTCAGAAACCGAAAGCTAGCTTCTCTAAAAGTGCCTTTTTCTTGCTCCCCAAAAAGTCTTTTCTACTCAAAAAGGAAAGCACAGGCCAATAAGCAACCAATGTATGGCACAAGTAGAGGTGTTAGGGCCTGTTTGGGTAAGCATTTCTAGAAGCATTTCTAGAAGAAAATACGAAGAAAATGAAATGAATTTCTCAATAAGCTAAAATGAGCTATCCATTGGCTAACAATTAACTAATTTGTAGATGTCCTCTCATCTTAAAGAAACTATATGAGAGAACTTCTACAGATTAGTCAATGGTTAGCTAATGGAGAGTTCATTTTAGCTTGTGGAGAAATTCATCTCATTTATTTCTTTTTAATTTCTTCTCTTAGAAGTGTTTCTAAAGAAACTTACCCAAACAGGTCTTTTCTAGTTACTACATTAGTACATTATCCTGATTCCTAGTGCTACATTTTCAGACTAAAAGATTAAAGAATTTAGAACAAAATATTAAGAGATTGAATTGTTGCTACCTGAAAAGCTGTTCCATGAGCACAAGCAATGCTATTTGATGATTTAAGACCAGTGAAGATAACTTGATTGATAAGTTAGCTCGTTGCCGCATTTTTCTTCCATGACCATAGGGCCCACCAATACAGAAGGATAATCGTGAAGCACCCTGTGAGAAGGCAGAAATCAAGGAAATTGATGTTTATTTAACAATAAATTTTAACAATATTCATGTTAAAAAGAACAAAAGAGCTATAACATGAATGGAAATCACAAGGGAATGGACAATGACACTACCCACACAAAAATAGAAATATAAAACAACTTTGGTTTGAAAACAGAAATCCCACAATGCAATAAACGTGTAAAATTTATCTTTGTACACAGGTGAATCTGTCAACATTAATAAACTGCAAAGCAAAGTCTCACAGAGATGACAAAGATCCATTGCTTTTTTTTTTACATATACAAAGATCCATTCCTTAGAAAAATAGAAACACTAAAAAAAATTGGTGATGCTATATTTTGAGATGCATCTAATACTAAATATGATTAAAATACAAACTTGCATTACAGGACAAGAAATCACACTTTAGGAGTTCAAAACTGATAGAAATGGATCAGGCAGAATATGAAAGAGAATTTTATTACTAAGAAATGGAGAAAACTCCAGCACTTACAGTGAATTTGAGGTCACTCTCCTCCTAATTACCTTCTAGGTACCCCCTCCCCTCGATTGTAACCTTCTATTGATATCCTCTCCTCACTTACAGTTAGTTATTACTAACTACCCATTAACCCACTAACTGAAAATAACAGCTAAATTGCTAACTGCACCTTCTTGTATAATATTGTCCGCACCTCCTATCTCTATCAATACACCCCCCCCCCCTCTTCCTTCCCGATGGACCTTGTCCTCAAGGTCCAAATTAGGGAGGACCTTCTTCATCTCATCAGCTACCTCCCAGCTGTTCTCAGACTTCCTACCTCCCAGATTTTGTCGTCCTTTGCTGCACTATCCTCTCAGGTTGCATTTGCAGCTCCCCATTCTCCCTCAAATCTGCTGGTAAAGGTTGAGAAGAATAAGTAGCCTTGATTGATTTCTTGAGCAAAGAAACATGAAACACAGGGTGTAACATACTGCCCATTGGTAATTCCAATCTGTAAGCAACCTCTCCTACCCTTTGGATGATTTTATATGGTCGATAAAATCTAGGACTCAATTTTTCATTGGATTTTCTGGCCAAAGATCTCATTCTGTATGGCTGCAGCTTTAGGAACACCCAATCCCCCACTTGTAACACTACCTCCCTTCTATTCTTATTGGCATATTTCCTCATCTGATCTTGAGCTTTCAGCAAATTCATCCTTAACTCCTGCAGCAACTCATCTCTATCTTTACTCAACTGATTCACTTCCTCCAATTTAGAAGGAATATCATCTCCTTTAATTAAAACTGGAGGTTCCTGTCCATACCAGGCCTTGAAAGGAGACATCTTAGCAGAGATGTTGTAATTAGAATTGAACCAGAACTCAGCCCAAGCCAGCTGATCAGGCCATTGTTTTGGTTTGTTACCTGTTAGACAACTCAAATAAACCTCCTAACATCTATTAACAACTTCAGTTTGCCCATCTGTTTGTGGATGATAGGAAGTCCTCATTTTTAATTGAGTACTTGCCTTTCTAAACAACTCCTTCCAAAAAAAGGCTCATGAATAACCTGTTCCTATCAGAAACTATAGATGAATGGAACCCATGCAATCTGATCACTTCCTTAATGAATACTTCAGCCACATCCTTAGCTGAATAAGGATGACTCAAAGCAAAGAAATGAGCATATTTAGTCAATCTATCCACTACTACCATGATAGAATCTTTTCCTTGAGCTTTTGACAAGCCCCCAATGAAATCCATAGATATATCAGTCCATACCTTAGTTGCAATAGGCAATGGCTGAATCAAACCTGCTGGAACCAGTGCTATTAGAATATGTAAGTGCTGTTAGCTTTTGCTAACAACACCTCTCTATTTTAGGCTGTAGTTAGCACTTTGCTTATTGTACCTCTCACTGTACAGCTGGCAGTACAGCTGTCAGTTTCTTGTTATTTTCAGTTAGTAGTTATTTTGCTAAGTTAGTTTATAATCTGTTAGCATCAGATCAAGAGGTTATAAATACCTCTCGTAATAAACTTCAACTAACTTTGATAATTCATAAATAATATTCAAAATCACTTTCTATTTCTCCTTTCTCTTTCTTTCTTTCTGTCTAAAAAGTGCTAGTTTTATTTTTCTGACAAACTTCACATCTAGCTAAATACTCCCTTGTGTCCTTCTTCATTCTTTGCCAAAAAACCACACTGGCCACCCTTTTAAAAGTTCTAAAGAAACCAAAATGTCCTCCCATAGGGGAATCATGCAATTCCTTTAAAAGTAAGGGAATCCTAGAGGATTTTCTGGACAGCACCAGCCTCTCCTTGTAATACAACTTTCCTCCCTTAATAGAATAACCTAGTTTCTCTGATGTCTTTGTCAACAGCCCTTGATAAATTCCACATAAATGTGAATTAGCTTGCAATTCTTCCTCCCAATTCCCTCATTCCGCTTCCAGCACCATAGAAATTGCAGAAACAGAAAACTGTCTGGAAAGTGCATCAGCCACTATGTTTTCCCTTCCATGCATGTACTGGATTTCAAAATCATACTCAATGAGTTTAGTAGCCCATTTAAACTACTACTCATTCAAAAGTTTCTGTTCATTCAAGAACTTCAAACTTTTCTGATCAGTTCTAATTAAAAGCCTCCTTCCCAACAAATAATGCCTCCATTTCTTCACAGCTAACACCACAGCCATCAATTCCCTCTCATAAACTGACTTGAGCTGTGCTCTTTCAGATAAAGCTTTACTCCAAAAAGCCAAAGGTTTGCTGTCCTGCAGTAATACTGCCCCCAGCCTTGTACCTGATGCATCAGATTCTAAGATAAACTGCTTAGAAAATTCTGGCACCATCAGAATAGGCAGACCCTGCATAGCTGCTTTAAGCTGTTCAAAGGAACTAGTAGCTTCCTCACTCTACTGAAAGGAATTCTTCTTTAACAAGGCATTTAAAGGCTGTGCTAATTTCCCATAATTCCTCACAAACCTCCTGTAGTATCCAGTCAACCCTAAGAACCCCCTCAATCCTTTGATATCTTTGGGCACAGGCCAATGAGCCATTGCTTCTAATTTTTACTAGGATTTGCTTCTACTCCTTTTCCTGAAATTAAGTGTCCCAAATATTTCCAAGGATTGTTGTCCAAAAGTGCATTTCTTTCTGTTTATATGCAACTTTTGTTGTTGCAGCACCTGCAACGCTACATTTAAATGTCTATTGTGTTCCTCCAAATCAGAACTATATACCAAAATATCATCAAAGAAAACCAACACAAATTTCCTTAGGAAAGGCCTCATCACTTCATTCATAAGTGCTTGGAAAGTTGAAGGAGCATTCGTCAACCCAAAAGGCATCACTAAGAACTCATAGTGACCTTCATGGGTTCTAAAAGCTGTCTTATGCACATCCTCAGCCTTCATACTAATCTGATGATATCCAGCCCTCAAATCCAATTTAGAAACCATTCAGCCCCCCCAATCTCATCCAACAGCTCTTTTATAATTGGAATTGGAAATTTATCTGGAACAGTAATTTTATTAAGAGCCCTATAATCCACACAAAACCTCCAGCTCCCATCTTTTTTCTTAACCAAAATTACAGGACTAGCAAAAGGACTAGTACTGGCCCTAATAATTCCAGCAGTCATCATATCTCTCACTAATCTTTCAATATCATCCTTTTGGTAATGAGGATATTTATAGGGTCTCAAATTGGGAATATAATTACCAGATTTAAGGGTGATGGCATGATCTTTTTCCCTATGTGGTGGCAAATCCTTGAGGTTCCTTAAAACCCCCCTCAAACTGTCCCAAAACTTGATCCACTGAAGCAGGCACTGTCCCAGCACTGTTAGAACCCTCCACTGCTTTCAATTCTACCCAAAACCCTTGGTCCTCCTCCAACATAGTGCCCTTGATCAACTTCAAACTGATAGCAGCCTTAATCAGCTCAGGTTTAGCCTTCAAAACCACCTTTTTATCCTGAACCTAGACAGCCAATGTTAATTTTTCAAAATTGGCTTCCACCTCTCCTAACCCAGCCAACCATTCCACCCACAACACAACATCAGTTCCCCCCTAACTCAAACAAATAACAATCTTGCTTTACTTTTTTAACTCTTGCAACTTAAGAGGTAAAGCTTTGCACACCCCCCTTGGCATCTCACCTTGTGGCCATCCCTTACCACCACAGAATAGGGATTTGCGGGAGTAACTTTCAATGCCCACTCCTTCACTAATTTCATAGAAATGAAATTGTGAGTCGCCCCACAGTCAATCAATACCACCACTTTCCTGTTTTGAATTTTTCCCCACAGCTTTAAAGATTTCTTGGTAGTGAAACCTTCAGTGCTATGCAAGGACAGCTGATGCAATTCTTCTTCCTCCTCATCTCTCTCCTCTCCTTGATTCCTACTGAGTTCCTCTTCCTCCATGATCATCAACCTCAGCTGCTTGTTCTTACATACATGGGTTGGATGATACTTCTCTTCACAGGTGAAGCACTCTCCCTCATTTTTTCATTAACTTCCACAGGTGTTAACCTCTGGAAATTCCTCCTACCTTTCCACACTTCTGCCCCTGTTTTAGCTGCCCCTATTGTCTCCCCTCCTTTACCACTGGCTTGCTGCCACTCTCTCCCATTTCTTGGACCTAAGAAACTGGGTTTCTGAAAAGATTGAGTCCCCTTGCTAATTCTTGGCAGATTTCCCAGCACCCTATTTTTTTCCTCCACTTGCCTTGCCCTTTAACATGGTTTCCATCAAACTTCTCGGCTCATGCAACCTTACTTCAGACCCAATCTCCTCCCTCAACCCTTTAATGAAAACTTCCATCAAGAAAGTTTCCCCTAACCCTTTTCCAGCTCCCACATGTTTTTCAAACTGTCCTATATAACCCTGCATTGTTTTTTTTTGCTTGAGTGCGAGAAATACCTAGAAAGGACTTCCCAAATTTGCCCCCTGGAATCTCTGGGTGACAGCCAGCTTGAACCCTTCCCAAGATTGATTGGAATTCCAAGATTCCCACCACTGGAACCAGGCCAAAGCGTCACCCTCCACTGCCACCAGAATTGCTTCCAATTTATCCTCCTCAGCCAGTGCTTGCAACCTAAAATACCTCTCAATTTTAGCCACCCACCCAAGGGGATCCTCTCCCATGAAAATGGGTATCTCAAGGTTCCTCCACCAGTTGGCTCCCACAACCTCTCCCTCCTTATCTCTCCTTGCAGCGCCTCCCATCGACCCAGTCTCCACCACCTTCGGCTTCTCCCCCGATGCAACCAGCTTCTGCGACATCAACTCAATTGAGCCCAGTCGCGATTCCATCGCTTCCCGGTTTGTTTCCACGGCTTCATGAGTCTCTTCCATGGCCCTCTCCATTGCTTCCATTCGCGTGTCCATTTTCTGACTATTTTTCGAACCCATTCACACCCCACAGCCCCAAGAATGGAGCTTTGATACCAGTTGATAGAACTGGATCAGGCAGAATATGAAAAAGAGATTTTTGTTACTGAGAATTGGAGAAAATTCCAGCACTTACAGTGAATTCGAGGTCACTTTCCTCCTAATTACCTTCTAGGTACCCCCTCCCCTCAACTGTAACCTTCTATTTATATCCTCTCCTCATTTACAGTTAGTTATTACTAACTATCCGTTAACCCACTAACTGAAAATAACAGCTAAATTGCTAACTGCACCTTCTTGTATAATCTTGTCCCCACCTCCTATCCCTCTCAAAAACTGAGAACCTATTTCAGCCTAAGTGAGAGATAGTTCAGTTTTTACAAGTAACAAGACAAAGTTCAATTATAAAACTGAAGTGAGTTGCAAGTTTGCAAAACCTAAAAGTAGATTTGATAGTTCTGCTGGCTAAAAATGGTTTAGTGATAACTAAGTCAATTCACTATAAACAAAGTACATGAAAGATTCTATACAAAAAAATTATTGATATAAGCACTAAAAGAGTGAGAAATATGAATGATATTATTTTACTACCACATAAAGTGAACAGAATTGATTATTCAATCTCAATGTAGACACGATATCATGGGTCTGTTACATGATTGACAACTAATGATGTTTTCCTTCATCGTAGTGCCAAAAAGCAATACTCAATACTTATTATGCCCGTACTTGGAGAACTTGCAAGTATGGAAGTGATCATTTGCAAAATGTTCTTACAGTATTCCCTGCATCACCCACCAACTCTGCCATTTGCTCAGATCCAATGTCTTGCCCACGTTCATCCAACATCACAACCTATAAGTGCAGGTACATTACAGAAAATCTAATAAGATGGGAAGAAAAGGCAAATTCTAGCTGATAAAATAAAGATCTATAAATCTCTATATGTCATCCTATCTTGAGAACTATGAGTTGCAAGTAGGTTTTGACTTTCAATTTTCAGGCAAGGACTTAAAGTACACACTGTTACAGTGTTAGTGAAAATTGGAGCTGTGTCAATCATGGTAATTAAAACATACGACATAGATCTTCATGGGATTTTATGGGTTAAGTTCAAAGTGGGTGTAGTAGTCTATGCGTTGATTTTAGTTCCAATATCATGGATAAGTGCATAAAGACCCTTAACAATCAAAACATAATACAGAATTTGACACCAACTAATACTAAAGCTTAATTGGACTCCACTGTTCCATTACCACAAGACACAGAGCTATAGGAGTATACAAACATAATAACTTACACTACAAAATTCAGGCATGGATACAACGAGGCTTCAAATATAAATCTGCGTGCCTTCACAAAAATGGGGTAAGAAGGAGAAAATTCAAAACAAGAGAAACTACAGAATCAAACTGCAGAAGGAAGCATCTTTATAACTTAGCTTATATTTATTTTTTGTCCCCAAGATTATGATGGTTTTTGGTTTTCATTGCTATACAAATTTTATTTGTTAAGTCCTCAAAAATCAGATACACAATGTGCTTTTAGTCCCTAAAAAACAATGTGGTTTAAGTTCCTATCCCTCACCAGGGACTTTAAACACATGGTTTTTTTTAATTTTTAAGGACTATTAACAAATGAAACTTCATTGGGATCAAAACCACAAAACATTGCATTTTCAAAGGCCAAGCAAAATCTGAATATGATAGAAATTCCTTTATTCCACTATATTTCGCAACTCTATCATAAAACATAACACACAAGTAAAAATAAGAACAAAAAAATTATTTACTACTGTAATTCAAATTCATGCATGTTGGAGACTATACCCAATCATCAGACCTTATAAGGTTCATCACTGCCTCATCTTCGGCATCAACCTGAGCCCTTTGGTCACTACAAGGCAAACAAATGATCCACCCTTACTATTAGACAACAAAAATTCTTCTGTACAACTATTTGTAAGTTGTAAATAAAACTGGCAGATACCATCTTGCATACACACACACACACACATATTCACAATACTAATTTGAAACTAACATTTGTCATTCAAAGCATTACAAAATGAAGCTGTGCTCAAACAAAAGTAACACAGTGAACCAAACTCACCGTGCATTTCGAGGATTTGGCCGTATTTGAACATCCTCAACATTGCAATAGTACCTGAGCTTATCAGCATACTCATCAACCATGAGTTGCAGTCCGTGTGATCGCTTGTTCCCCACTGACAATATACGTATAGGAAGTGCTCTCTACACAATTCACAACTTTAAAATAAATAGTAAATATTCTATGCACTGACATTACAAAACATTTTTACATTGTCATTCAGTCAAATTGTAACATACAGTAACTTTGATGAATTTGACAACAACTACTTTAGTCATAAATACATGATTTCTTTTTGTTTTTTTTTGGTAATGCAACTACATATTTGGGACTAGAAATCGAGACTACTAGTTAAGGAAGAATAACCTGTGCCAGTTGATACACACACTTAGGGGATGTTTGGTAGACGGAAAGTTTTTACTTTCCCAAGAATCTTAGCTAAAGAAACAATGATTCCCAAGAATCAATTTTAGCTCACTTTCCTGCAAAAGTATTCCTAAGGAGGGGGTTAGGAATCCAACTTTTCCGAGTGGAGAGAAAGTTTTAGTTATGTATTTTACATGAATCTAAAATTTCCAGGAAACATATTAAGACTAACCAAACTTATTTTACACATTCCCTAGAATCATGATTTTCGATATGAAAAAGCTTATCCCCTGACAAACGCTCCCAAAAGACTTAGTGATTATAAGATTTCTCATTATTTTGCATTAGTTGAATACAAAATTTTCTACACTAACAATGGATAGAAATTAAACTCAACAAATAAATTAAATAAATAAACACACATTAAAGACATCTACTTTCCATGTGATCAAAACCTTATCGTCCCATACTCTAATATAAGAAACGAATGTAAACCCTAACCATTTGACATATTTTTTTTCTTTCGACGGAGCAAAACTGTTTGGTAATTATTACTGTTATTATTAATTGATGGTCGTATTGAAAGTGAAGGAGTTAGGTTTGGGGAAATTGAAGTGCGAATTGTGAGCGAGAGATAGTTTATACCACTGATTGGCCTTCGTACTTGCATTTTCTACCTGAAAAATTTTTCCGCGTAAGACTAAAGAGTATGGGAAAAATGCGATACAGAGAGAAAAGCGTGTATGTAAGTAAAAAAAAAAAAAAAAAACCTTGGGCAGGATTGGAAGTAACACAGAGTTGGATTGCAGTGCCCATTCGGAAGAGAAACACAAATGGCGGAAGCTGGAATTGGAATGGAAAATGGATGAAGATTAAAAGAAACGGAGCGGAGGGAAATTATTAAACAGTATATTTTAATTTAGGTTTAATTACTAATCTATTCCTAAAGTTATTTTGAATGATGGTTACTAAATTTTTAAATACTCCAATCAATTAATCATGTCTTTTACTTTTTAAAAATGCTTTAATCATGTTCTTTTCACTAAATTTTGACGGCTTTTACTTATAAATAGTTACAGTTTTCATTAATGGAGTCAGTTTTAATTTGACGGAAAGAACTTGATTTGAGTACTTTTTTTTTAAATTAAAGAACGGGATTGAAGCGTGTAAAAATTTAGAGACTAAATTAAGTTGTTTAAAATGATCTACGAAGCAAATTAGTAATTAAGCCATTAATTTATAATAAATAAAATTAATATATTTTTAAAGGAAATAAAATAAAATAGCTAGTATAATATAAATATTATTTTATATAATTAAAATTTATAATAAATCAGAATTTTTTCTCAAAAAAATCAAAATTTATTTAAAAAATAGTTCTTGAAAACTTTTTTTTTTCAAAAATAGTTCTTAAAAATATTTTCATTTAATATAAAGATTCAGATTATAACACTAGGTAGATTTTAAGCAAAAGTTTCATATCACATAAATAAATAAAAAATAAAAACCATATAGTAAAAAACAATAATATCACATTTGGAATGTTAATTTTATTCTATCATTTAGGATATGTTTGGATAGAGCATTTTAATTAGTGAAAGTAATTTAATCAAGAATTTAAATTTCTTTAAGATAAAATTTAGTGTTTAGATATTTTATTTGAAAATTTTTAAACTTCAAGAAATTTTAAATAAAAATTTAATTTAACTAAAAGTGAGTAATTGTAATTCCTCACAAAACAGACAATTTTTTAAAATTATCCTTAGACTCTCGCTCTCACCCCCACTCGTTCCTTTCTGTTATTCCTCATGCTCTTCATCCTCACACTCATTCCTCTCTCTCACACTCGTCCTTTCTCTCGTTCCTTCCTCTCTCTACCAAATAGTGCATCCTCATTCTCGCTGAGGTAATATTTCATTCACTCATTGTTCTTGTTTTCTTCGTTTTCCTTTTTGTTCTTTCTCATTCTCACGATTTCTAAGTTGTTTTCGTTTTTGTTCTCATTCTTTTTTTTTCCGTTCAGAGTACATTCTCTCTCTCTCTCTCTATTCAGACTTTGCTTTCTCTCTCATGGTGGTTCGTAACAGGTTCTTCACCAGTCTCACGATCTAGGTTTTGTTCTTTGTTTCATCAATTTGTGTTTTGAGTTTGAATCGACAATTTGTATTTTGAGTTTTGTATGTGACCTGTTTGTCTTGACTGAGGTTATTTTCTTCTAGCTCTTCAAACCCCTTTTATCAGCCATTTCTACTTTAAAATAGAAACCCTTTTTATCGAGCTCATAACTAATGAGGCTGACTTTTATTATGCTTTTTATTATGATTTTTGAGTGTTGAAGATTACTGAAGAAGAGTTTTCATTTGGATCTATCTAATGTTTTTGGGAATGATGATTGATGCAGGTGGTGATTGAGCTGTTTCTTGGATTGCTGCTATGTTTTTGGCCTTGCAAATGTGTCAGTTTTCCTAACTTGTCTATAATTATAAGAAACATTATTGAGACATGGCTAATGCTTGACTCGTATTGGTAACAAAGTTCAGGATAATGAGAAATATTTGTCATTTTATTTGATTATTTTTATCTTCCCTTTTCGTGGATCCTTCTTCTTTGACAGGTGAAGAGATAAGTTAATAATAGAGTCTGAGCAATTTTGCTTTCTAATAACATAGCCTAACTTGGAGAGTCCTCTAAACAGGTATGTTGTAGCTAGCACATGCATTCAAATGATGGGGAAGGTTGAATATTTATAAATTGCCAACTATTCTTATTAGTATCGCTCCTAAGTTTCCTTTGATTTAGACATACTATATATTCCTCGAGGAGATATTGGATCCTAATTTTTGGCTTTTTTGAGCTCTAGACGCTGCCAATAGCATTTTTTATATAGGACGTACGTCTGTGAATGATGATTACCCAGTTCAGTAAAGTGAATTGAGAGTATGCATCATACTAGTATACTACATTATGATTGGATAAAATTAGAGGGTGGGGGTGATCTTAATTCGTGCTAGCTTTTGCTTGAATTGGTTTGTTATGATGACACACAAGTTGGCTTGAATATCTTGGTTCGTTCATTAGTTGAATGACCAGACATAAGTATATCTTTTCAAAAGAAATCTAAAACTAAATGAAGTTCACTTTAATGTCAGCCAATGGTGTGTCTCTCGTTAAAAAAAAAAAAAACCAGGATAAGATACTGCCATACACCCCCGTGGGTATTTATGTATATCCGAACGTGCTCGTCATCTCAAGCCATCACATAGTCCGAGCTCAAAAAGCTACCAATGCAATTACATACGTCACTCACAAGCATATACAAACAAGTGAACCGGTGTGAAGTACAAGACGTCCGGGTTGGCACTTATACCTACTACCCCAAGGTAAGATTCCAACGAAGGCGGACGAAGGCAGACAAAGTCGGTCTAGGTCGGTTGAGTTTGCTAAAGTTTTACCAAAGGCGATCAAGAGGCCCTTAACTTTCTTGTAAAGTCCACAGGACAGGTTCTGCACTATGTAATCGATTGCATAAGCTCTGTAATTGATTACCGCAGATAGCGCTTGTAAAACCTCGGGTTTGTATTCCGCCAGCCTACACAAGAGTGCAGGGGAAACCCGGTAGCTCATCTCCCCAGGGTATACGAGCTTTGCCGAGTAGGGAACCCGACAGTTCTCAAGAAAGAGGGTTTGGACTTAGCAGATCTAAAGGGGACATCCTATCCCGGGAGTGAGGAACCCGATTTTTCTAAAAGGGAAGGATGAGTTTCTAGAGGCGACACGTGTATGTAACCCGGTTATTTAGAAAAGAACACAAGCTCAACCGAGTAGGGGAACCCGGTGGCTCTTCTCCCGAGAAGGCTAGAGCTCATCCGAATTAACAACCCGGTAGCTCTCTTCTCGTTGGTGAGGTAACGAGCTCAACAACTCCAACGCATCACCCGAGTAAGGAACCCGATATACCTTACAAAAGGAAACGAGTCTTAATAACTCTGAGGAAACAACTTCCGGGTAGGTGACCCGGTCTACAAACGTCAGCCAACAAGGTCTAGGTTATGTCCTACATGTATGCATGCATGCTACGTAACCCACTCAACTCGGTCTACCCATCCCGGTAGCCGACATCAAAACATGGATTTGACACGTTTATCTAACTCGGCCTACCCATCCCAGTAGCCGACATCAAACAAGATTTATGGCTATGCGTAACCCGGCCAACCCATCCCGGTACTCATCACCTTCACGAACACTTCCGCAAGTGTCTTAGAAACTTTTTAGCATCAAAATGCCTACTTTGTACACATACACGGGAAGTTCTTAAAACATCTACTTCCCTTCAAGAACACCCAACATCAACACAAAACAACATTCAACAGATCTAAGACATACCGCATCCCGTTCCCAAAAGGTGTACCTTTTCTGGGAAAAGCATCACACACACACACACACACACACACACACACACACACACTAGGGACATGCAGTTATCGTCACGGCTGGACTCCCTGCCCCCCCAGACCGTGGTACCTACAGTTGTTAAGAAACACGATAAAATCCCCTTACCTAACCAGAAGTTCGTCCACGAGCTTCACGACGTTTTGTTCTTAACTTCTGCTCCTACCACGATATTCTTCTTGGCATCGGGATTCCGCAGCAGCTACGGTGATCCTCGTAGGTTGAAGGTAACAAGGAAAGGGGTCGAGAACGATAGGTTTCTGGGTAAGTCGAGAGAGAGAAAGGAGAGAGAGGAGAGAAAAGCGCAAGGAAGAAGAAAAAGGAAAAAACACCCTCTGTTGCGTACTCCACTTATTATAACACGACTAACTACGCATGTCCTCTTAACGTGCACGGCCAGCAACCACAGAACAACAGAGTTGAAACTCATGTCCAATACCCATCAAGCACGCATACCAAGGAAAAAGCACTCAAACAGCAAGTTATAAATAAACAATTAATCAATCCACATAACACATGTAATCAATCAACATAACATACATCAAACATCCAGATTAGCAACTTATAATCCAGGTCGTTACAATTCCAGCTTATGGAAAGATAGATCTGTCGAACTCCTTTCCAACCTTAGGTGTAAAACCTTAGTTGGTTTTAGGTAGTATAAGGATACCTTTCTCACCAGAGTCTTTACCCAAGAAGACAACCAAGACCCTTTCTGGAAAGAGAAATTCCTTGCTGGTCTTCCAAAATCCTTAGGTGATAAGGTTAGAGATAAGATTCGTAGTCAGCACCTAAACAATGTGATCCCTTATAAGCAACTAAGTTATGGTCAACTTATTGCTTATATCCAGAAGGTAGCCTTAAGATATGTCAAGATGATAAAATCTAGTATCAGCTTGCCAAAGAAAAGGCTCAAAATCGTAGAGATTTAGGTAATTTCTGTGAACAATTTGGTCTTCCTTGTTCCAAGCCTAGGAAACCCAGAAAGCATAACCATAATCTTGAAAGACAAAAACCCAAGAAATTTGTCTATCATTGCCATAAGTTTGGGGTTCCGCCTAGGAAGCTTAAGAGAGAATTCCAAATCAAACCTCCCTTTGATAAGGTTAATATTCCTAAGAAACTTGTAGTTTGTTGGACTTGTGGTAAACCGGACCACAAAAGTTAGTATTATAGGCTTAAGAAGAAGCTTAGGAACCTTAACCTAGAACCCTCCGTTGAAGAACAGATTAATCAACTCTTAGTAGAGTCCTCCTCTGAAGAAGAATCTGATAAGGAGTCTTCTGAGGATCAATCTTCAGAAAACCTGAATCAAATTCAAGAGGATGATTTATCTTCGACTAATGAAGACTGTCCTTCTTCTTCCCAAATCAATGTCCTTACCCGAGAGCAAGATCTTCTTTTTATGGTGATTAATTTAATTTCTGATCCTAAAGAAAAGAAAAATATTTTGTTAAAACTGAAACAATCTTTTAATGAACCATCATCTTCTTCTTCTTCAAGATCAAACAATTTGTTAATTAATAATAAGTTTAACATAAAAGAAACTCTTAAGAAATTTGAAAAGAGTATTGTTAAACTGATAACCATGCAGGATCTTCAGCATGAGGTTAATCAACTGAAGGTTGAAATTCGTCTTATTGAAGAACAACAAGATGTCCACCATAATATTTTGACTATTCTGCAATCTAGCGATCAAACTGATGAGGAAGCTCATAATCAGAATAACCAACCCTCTGATAATGATCCTCCAAATGATTTAGTTATTCCTGTTGTTCCTCCAAACATTTTTGAATTAATTAACCAATTAACAATCCAAAAATTTTATATTAAGGTCAAAATTATTGTTGGAACCTTTATCCTTGAGACTGAAGCTCTGTTTGATACATGGGCAGATTCAAATTGCATTCAGGAAGGATTAATTCCAACTAAATATTTTGAAAAAACTTCTAAACGAATTAGTATCGCGAGTGGTTCTAAGCTTCGTGTCAATTTCAAACATTCAAATGCTTTTATTGAAAATGATGAATTAAAAGTTAAAACCTCTTTTCTCCTTATCAAAAATCTTAAAAATTCGGTTATTTTAGGAACACCTTTTATCAAATCTATTTTTCCCATAACCATTTCTGATAAAGGCATTTCTACCACTTATTTGAACAAATCGATCACTTTCAAATTTCTAAAAAATCCTATTATTAGATATTTGAATCCAATCCTTTTTAAGCAAAATCAAATTAATTATCATAAAGAAGAAATTTCTTTTAAGAAAATTGATGATTTGCTAAATCAACCCGTTAATTGTAATAGAATCAAGCCTTGTTTAATCAAATCCAAAATTCTATTTGTGTTGATCTTCCAAATGCTTTTTGGCAAAGAAACAACATATTGTTGATCTTCCCTATGAAAAGGACTTCAATGATTGACAAATCCCTACCAAAGCTCACCCAATCCAGATGAGCCAATAACTTCTTGTTCATTGCTAGAAGGAAATCCAGGACCTTCTGAAAAAAGGATTAATCAGAAAAAGCAAAAGTCATTGATCTTGCTCTGCCTTTTATGTCAATAAACCGGCAGAAATTAAGTGTGGGTCTCCTCGTTTGGTTATCAACTACAAACCTCTCAATAAAGCCCTCTAGTGGATTCGTTATCCAATCCCTAATAAGAAGGATCTTCTTAATTGCCTTTTTTATGCTAAAATCTTTTCAAAATTTGATATGAAATCAGGATTTTGGCAATTTTAAATCAATGAAAGTGATTGCTACAAGACAGCCTTCACTGTCCCTTTTGGACAATATGAATGAAGAGTTATGTCTTTTGGATTAAAAAATACTCCTTTAGAATTCCAAAAGATTATGAATGACATTTTTAATCCTTACTTGTAACACCCTGTATGCATCTGATGTATTAACAATTACTTAATCAGATTAGCGCAATAATTAATTTAAAATCAATAATTAAAACAACGAAAGTGTTTTCAAAACCATGACGTCATCGTCATTTCCCTTCAAAACCATATTTCTTGATTCATCATGTATGGTACGTATCCACACCCACATATACGAATGCCAAGACACCACAACAAGCCTCTACGATCCAGATAACATAAAGAAAGGCAGGTGTGACAATAATATCTATACAGATATATCAAGAGAATCAGAAGCCATATGTATCTATATATAAATACATCCTCGAAACAACCACTGTGGCTATCCAAAAGAATAGGCACCCAGTGTCATGATCTCACAGATCACATCCTCACAAGAGGGTATAAAATATGCAACGTCTGTACATCACAATCCATACAGGATCCAAAATACATATGCACGTACATCTTCCCTCGTAGGGGTACAAAATATATCATATACATAAAGCAGTGAGGCACAATGCTCTCAAAGAACTGCCCACGCAACTATCCAGTGTCTGTCCCTACTAGGGCCTTCCGTCCTAGGACCCATCATCTTTGCCAGATGCATCACCTGCAAAATATAATCCCCACACACGATGTGAGATACAATTTCAGTAAACTCAGGGTTCTTGGAGGCTTCTCCTCCCCTTGGCTCACTTCCATGATAACATAACATCAAAGGCATCACAACACCAGACCTCCTGGCCCTCACAACAACACGTAGACATTCTCTAACTCTAATGTGTATCTACGGTACTACGTCTGCCAAAGATGCATCATCATCAGCATCGGGACTCTCAGTCCCCAGTGTGAGACCAAAACTCACACCCGTGTCATCCCATCGAGAGCTACCCCTTTACACATGGATGCACGTATATGACATATCTAAGAATAGGCTTCAACCGCGACAAGACCACCTATCTCTGGTCTTAAGGGATCATACACCCTTTACGTGAGCAAATCGACTAGGAGTTGCACTCTACTCCTAGGGAGGTCCATATCTATCTAACTGGCCAGAAGATCTATCTGAAAGGCAACCATACACAAGCACAAAAACAAGCATACATATTATCATGAGGAAAGTTGTAGCATCCAATTCAATGCATATGAATCATGTATGCAATCATCACTCCCTGAGTATGATGAAACTCAGGCAATGGGAAACACTCCCAAGAACAAAGAACTTACCTGGCAACACAGTACTCTGTTGTTCAATCCCTGAACTGTGGTCTCCGCCATTGACACCCTCGGTGTCACACCCTATACAAAGGCACACAAGTAATCAACAACGCTTCTCAACCGTTAGAATGAAAAGAAATGCTATTCTTTTCCATTTAATCTCTTTTTCTAAGTTTCAAAGACTAGTCACCTAACTAGTGACTTTCGGACCCCCAACAGGATCTATCTCGGCCTAACCAAGGCCCTAGATGTTGGATTTAGGGGGAGTTGCTTAAGGAGAAATTGGTTTTGAGCTTTCAACATGCAAGGGACAACTTGAAGACAAATTGAGTATTAAAATTGTGTAAGAGAAAAGCAATCATGGTGATCCAAGTGCATACCATTCATTCATTGCATAATCAACTAATTAAGTCAACTAAAATCAATAAGTATTATCAAATCAACCAAGAACTTTAAACAATTCAAAGTTTTTAAGTAAAAGTGATTTTCACTGTAATAATCGATTACAGTAAGCACATAATCGATTATTTTGTTCTTCGTTGAAACTGGAAAACATGTTAGGAACACTTTAATCGATTACCATATCGTTTTAATCGATTATTTGATTTCTATTTTTAATGAACTGCATAGTTGAACTGGTTTAATCGATTCTTCTAAAGTCGTAATCGATTACATGCTTATATCTGTTTTAAACATTGCACTGCCTTAATCGATTACATGTGTTCGTAATCGATTATACTTCTGTTTTGAAAAAACTATGCTGCACTGGCTTAATCGATTACCAGGGTTCGTAATCGATTATCTAAGCTTTTTTAAAATATGTTAGAACTGGTTTAATCGATTACCAGGAACTTCAATCGATTAAATAAGCTTTGAGAAAAATATGCTAAGACTGGAATAATCGATTACAGATCGAGATAATCGATTATATTGCTCATGATTCAAACCCAGAAAAGCTATGAATGTTTTAATCGATTATAATATAAATGTAATCGATTACACAATCATTTTAATCGATTATTAGTGCGTTTTAATCGATTACTTGCGGTTAAAAAAGTTTGTTATAAATAGAACCCATGCTCAGCTGCTTTTGTAACTTTTGTGGAATATACCCATTCGATATTTCTGAGCAAAAACAGTCTTCTGAGCTTTCACAACATATTTTCTGAGAGTTTGATTCAGTCATGCTTCATGTTGCATTGATCATGTGAAAATAAGTCATTCTTGAAGCATACAACCATTTCAAGATTAAGGAAAGCTATGTTTCTTGTGTTTTAAAGATTCAACTTGTTCTGGTAAACTCATTTGCATTTCATACCTTGGATCATCAGGTTGTCTCTCTCCTTAATCTGGATGTAAATTTCGTTTTGTAAATTTGTATTGTATTTTGCTATTGTAATTGAGTTCTTGCTTGCAACTAGAGAAGGGGGTTCTCTAGGTGGAAGAACTGAGTAGTGTTCTCAGGTTCTTGTCCCTTGTAATCTAAAAGGGTTTTAGATTTCTGTGCTTTATCTAGGGTTGATAAAGGGAGACTTTGTGATTGCTTGTAAGAACAGAAATTAAATAGTGGAACTTCACTCTAGTGTTGAGTGGAAGAAACTGGATGTAGCTTCATAGTGTTTGAAGTGAACCAGTATAAATTGCTTGTGTGTTATTTCTGAATCTATTCTTCTAATATTGATTGTATCTTGATTCATTTGCTTGTATTGAAAAATCAGTTTTGATCCATTGAATCCTAAGGGGTTGAGTTGATTGATTGAATAAAGTTTCTTGGTTTTGAAATGTGATAAAGAACCTTTTAGAAACTCTGATTTGAATTAAAGAATTTTGATTTACCAAGGTCTAACCAATTCACCCCCCCTCTTGGTTAAGTGTGAAGTATTCATATCATTTTCACTAGAGTCTCCCTAAGACTCTGCATAAGTCAATTCAAAGAGTTCAATACTCTATCCATGCCAAATCTCAATGATTATCAATATGCTAAAACGATTACTTCAACACATTTTCACTGTTTATATAGCCTCATGAACACATATTGTAAAAGCACCTAGGCTCATACATGTCATAATATCATCAATCTAACCAACAATCTTCCTACCCATACATTCTTTAAAGCCAAATTCCAAAGTCCATAAAAATTATATTTCAAGCCTAAACCTTTATCACAACAACCTCCTAAGCATACTTTTCCAAAGGACCCAAGCCTAATTTCAGCTCTAACTCAAATGGGTCATTATTCATCTCAAGAACAAATTCTTAAATAATCGGTAGAATTTGTGTTTCTTACCTCTAAATTGACAAGGAAGTTAGAGGACAACTTCTCCAAGCTTGCACGTCCTTAAAACGCCTCATATCCCCTCAGAAATCAAACTTTGGGAAATTCCCTAGAGAATGTGATCTCTCTGTTTGATGGTTTTCAATGAAAATGGAGGTTGGAATCTAGCTCATTGGGTGATTTCCTTCAACTTTCATGTTGGAGGTGAAGTGTTTTGGTCAATGGTTGAGTGGTTATGGAGCTTCTCTCCTTTGGCAATGGAGGAAAACACAGGACGAAGAATATGAAGTTTCTGGCCTAGAAATCGCGAAAATGGCCTTTTATAGTGGCCCTGCCCGCGTTCCCATGCTAATCGCGCCAATCTGACGCTATTGGCACCAAATTCCAGAGGTTTGGACGTGTTCCTGGCGCTAATCGTGCCACACTAGCGCTAACCGCGCCAAATTCCAGTGAGAAATGGCCTTCTGGTGCACTCTGGCGCTACTGGCGCCACATCTGGCGTTATTTGCGCCAGATTCCAGACAGGCCTCCAACTTTTATTTTTTAGCCTTGGTTATTATATTACTCATCCTTCATTATTGTTTATATCGATGATGTTCTTGTGTTTTCTCAATCTATTGACCAACATTTAAACACATCAATATTTTCATTCAGGTAATCAAGAAAAAATGGTTTTTCTTTATCTAAAACTAATCTTTTTCAAACAAAAAATTTGTTTTCTTGGTCATAATATTTACCAGGGCAACATCACTTCTATCAATCATGCTATTGAGTTTTCAAACAAATTCCCTGATCAAATTATTGAGAAAACTCAACTCCAACGTTTTCTAGGTTGCTTAAACTATGTTGTTGACTTCTTTCCACAGTTAAGCAATCTTACTAAATCCCTCTATGATTGTCTCAAGAAGACACCTACTCCGTGGACTAATGTCCATACTGACCTTGTCAAACAAATCAAATCTAGAGTCAAGGACCTTCCCTGTCATTACCTTCCCAATCCTTCAGCTAAAAAGATTGTTGAAACTGATGCCTCTAACATTGATTATGGTGGTATTCTAAAACAGACTGTTAATGGCAAAGAACAAATAATTGTATTTACTTCAAAACATTGGAATCCTGCTCAGCAGAATTATTCTACTGTTAAAAAATAAGTTTTAGCAATTGTTTTATGCATTTCAAAATTTCAATCTGATTTACTTAACCAAAGGTTTTTAATTCATGTTGATTGTAAATTTTGTAAATTTGCTAAAGAGATTTTACAAAAAGATGTTAAAATCTTGCATCCAAACAAATTTTTGCCCGTTGGCAAGCAATCTTAAGTATCTTTGATTTTGAAATAGAATTCCTCAAAGGTACCTTAAACTCTCTGTCTGATTATCTTACTCGTGAATATTTACAGGAGGAAATCAGTGATAGGACAATGCCAAATTCAGTCAAGTCTTACTTCTCACGAGGAAGAGGAAGAGGCAGAAGCACAAAACCTAGACTAGCCGTGGATGGTTTAATCGCCCATTCAGGGTCCAAATCTTCATCCAAAACAAAACAAGATTCCAAAACCAAACATAAAACTGGGTCATCTACCCAATCTAGGTCATTCACCCGGTTACCTCAATCCCTTATTGAGTCTTCTACTCAGAAACCCAAACCACAATCTCAAACAAAGAGGGATTATGCCATACCCATCCAAACCTTTTTGGCCCTCCAAGAACAAGGCTTAACCCATCTACCTAAAGGCCTCCCATCAAAAGTGGTTTAAGGGAAGCTGCAACTTTAATGCTTAAAAGATTAGACAAATGGACAATTGATTATTGTTGACTTTAAGGGAAGCTGCAAGAAGATTGAAGCAAGGATGAAGGCTTGATGTTTTAGCTTTTTACATGCCCAATCATTTGAAGGCATTTGTAATTTGTCTAAGTGGTGCAAGTGTTTTGCCTTGTGATCTTTCATTTGCATTTGCATTTCATTATCATGCATACATAGTTTTTGATTAAAATCTCAAAGCAATCCAATGATTTCATAAGAAGTTAAGTTCCCACGGCTAAGTCTTTGAAAAAAATGAAAACTTAGTGCTTTAATCGATTACACAAGCATTTTAATCGATTAAATACATTCATACTATTTCTGGAAAAGCCTTGAAGAACAGTTTAATCGATTACCAGATTCTTGTAATCGATTACATAGTAACATATGAAAAACATGCATCACTGGAATAATCGATTATTCTGTTATGTAATTGATTATCTCAGCTTGTTAGTCATGATGCATTTCTGGTATAATCGATTACCATTTTTAGTAATCGATTACACAGGCCGGGTTCGTGTTTTTTGTGTTTTTGAGCTTTACTGGTTTAATCGACTACCAATCTTATGTAATCGATTATTGCTTCATGCTTCAAAAATACTAAGACTGTTTTAATCGATTACATTTCGGTTTAATCGATTATCTTGTTCATGAAAACATTTCCAAGAAGCTCAAGAACATATTAATCAATTATGTTATATTTTAATCGACTACATATGGTTAAATAATCGATTACCTTGTCGTTTTAATCGATTATTGTCAGTTAAATCATTTTTTTAACAGCTTTGCTTAACTTGTCTTTATAAATACTTAGAGCAAATTGTTCGGAGATATACTTGAGCACTTGTGTTAATCACTAAAAGAGAGAAAGTTTTTTTTCAGAGCCATAATACTGATTTGTACTAAGAGTGAAAAATCTCTCATGAGATCAAGAGAGTTAAATCTTTGAGATGAGTTTTAAAGAAAATAAGAGATTTCAAGAGTTCTTATTCTGAGGTTTGAATTTCATTCAACCTGATTGATTGGTAATATCATTCATTCATTTGAAGGATCACATGTTATATCTCTTGGATCTTTCTTTAGAATTTTTCTGGGTATTAAAAATTCTGTTGGTATATCTTTGATTCTTTAAAGTGGTTTTCTAGAGTAGGGTTCTCTAGAGGTAAGAACAGAGTAGGGTTCTCTGGGTCTTAACCATTTGAAGTCTATAGGGTTTAGATTTCTGTTTTTTTATCTAGTGTGGATAAAGGTGATCATTGTAAACTACTTGTAAATATTCTTTGATATAGTGAAAACTCTAACCTAGTGTGGGTTGGAAGTAACTAGATGTAGCCTCCAAGGTTGAGAGGTGAACCAGTATAAATTGTCTTGTCTCTTGTCTTGAATTCTGTATATTTCATTGCTTATCTTTGTGAAATCAAAATATTATCATCAAAGAAACTATTTCTGTCATTACATGCATATCAAGGATTGATCTTGACTGAAGAAAGATTTCTGTATTTTCAAAAGGTGAATAAGTGATACGATCCAAAATTTTAATTCCGCAATTTGATTTAGAAAATTTTAAATATCAGTTTTGAACCAATTCACCCCCCTCTTGGTTTATTTGCAGTATATTCATTGTGTTTTCAAGAATCCCCCAGAAAATCCTCCCTAAAGGCTTTAAGGGCAATCAATTTCATTATCTACCAATCTCCCTTCTGAAGACAAGACATTTTTATGAGTTTATTCTGGTTGACACCAACTCCGTCCAAATTAAACACCATAAAAATAAGGGTTTTGAACAAATCGCTTATTTAACTCTGCAGATCCTTAAGGTCTTAACACCTAAGGAATTTGGAGAAGTGAATAAGATTAAAAAAATTTCTCAAAATTATGATTCCATTGGTTTTCTTATTGGGATTATCAAGCTGCCTGGTATAATGTCTTTCATTTTCAAAATAAAGACTTTATGGATTCTTGGCTTATTTATTTTAAACAAAATGTTCAATACAAGTTTCCTCAATGGTTTGTGCATTGGTGGAACTGTTATGGACCAATCCTTGAGATACTCCCTTCTGAGGTAGTATCAGATAACCACATTTACTAAGAAGTTTGAGCACCTGGACAATCCCTTCCCGGTAGATCTACACTTCTTTAGTAAGATGTCCCTCGTCTGGATTTTTCAATGGCGATATGTCTATGGTAATGTCTCAGTCAAAGGACAATTACCAATGCTCAGGATACAAGCTCTTGTCAAATGGTGGTCCCAATTCGACCACTCCAGGGCCCATCCTGACCAGGTTTCAATTTGGTTCAAATCCCATCCACTATGACCAAAGCAGCAGATCCAAAAATCTGTAAGTTCCTCAATCAAAGATCACAAGTCATAGTAGCCTTGGCATCATCTACCTCGAAGGAAAAGTTCACCGAGAAGATGAAGATGATCTTTAATCTTCTGGAGAATGAGAGTGAAGATGCATGTTCATCATCCAAGAAGCCTATTGATGAACCTGTGGAAGCCTCCTCTCAATCCTCAGACGACTTCTACCAGAATGAAGACGACTACTTTAGGATCAATCTAGTAGAAGACTAATGACAAGATGATGTCAGCATTGCATCATCCATTCCCGCGGCAGACTACTGTGCAGAATTGTTCATTGTAGCGGTAGATTTTTTGGTTTTTGACACCGAAACTGTAGAAATAGGAATTTTTGTATCTTTATAAGGGCTTCGTCCCTCAATCTTTAGGGCAAGTTTTTTATTTTTTCAGAGAATTCTCCTTAGGTATACCTCTGAGTATCAATCTTTTGTAATCATTTATTTTTGAGATATAAAATCTTGTTTTCTCATTTGCATGTGTTAGTTGTTTTCTGAAATTGAATTCTTCTCTTCCCATCTACTCCCTCTCATCCCGACGGCTTGTCGCGCTTGAGAGTTTAACTTTATATGCATTAAGTTTACTTTTGGGTTTTAATTATTATTCGTAGCCATGTGAATTCTGTATTCTATTACTTAATCCGTATGAAGCCTACAGATTAGTCAATATATAGACTTCATACGAATTAAGTAATCTGTATGATTCATACGGATTATCAAATCCGTATGAAACATATGGATTAGTCAATCCTTATAAGTCATATGAATTAACAAATTTTTTGCTTCATATGGATTACTTAATCCGTATGGACCATATATATTAGTCAATTTGTATGCTTCATTACAATTATATGAAACTTACGGATTACATAATCCATATGTAATAAAACTAAATTTGACTTACCTTGCAGCCACTGCCAGGAACGCGACTCCTCCAATCATTGCCAACAGTGAACGCCTCTACCACCACCCACAACTACCCCCTCCAACACCAACACCTCCAATGCACAGCCAAAACCAACCTACTCGCACCAACAAATTGCAGCCCAAACACGTACACACAAGTGAGCCACAAAGGTACATGACCAACAGAAAAAGTCAACAACCACTTGAGGGTAATTTTGTCATTATAAAAAAATATATGGTGTATAAGAAATGTATATAGTGTAGTTAGCTCAACCCATACCTTTTTGGGGCCTCTATGATAACGTTAATTGAAAAAAAAAATCAAAAATTCGCTTCATGGCATGAACATTTTTTTTTGCCTAAATAAGTTTTTTTACTCTAAAATAGGAAATTTTCATTTTATCATTTTAAATATTTTTATTTAACAAAAATTTATCCATAAAAATAAAAGGTAAATATCAAATATTTATAATAATTTATGCATCCTGATCAACCAACTGATCTAAACACACTCAATTTTTTAATTTCAACTTTAATCCCTTGAGGATTTTTTATTTTATTTTAACATCTACTGTCAAGTAACAACGATAAATGATGACGTAACAACGACATTGTTAAAAATTATTTGACATATACTTTTTTATTATAAACTTATTTTTAAATCTTTATCTATTCAAAAAAATTAATGACATCAGACTAATTAATTAGAGATTTAAAAATATAATTTATCGAAAAATGATACATATTTTTGGCACAACCAAAGGAATTTAATATATTGATAAAGGGAGAGGTTGGTACAAGATGTGTCAACTCTCCGAAAAGGTTACAAAGTTAAATGTTATCAAGCATCACATATACCAACCACAACAAATATTAAATGGTACCCAAACCCCATGCAATACAACTCACACTGCCACTAATTTAGCCAAACCCTTCATCTATCTCGTATATGTTGTAGACAACCGCAAATCCAATTGTCATGTATACAATGAAGTATCAAGCCCATTCATATTAGCATTACATCATGACCAAGCACATTATTTGACATCGTCCAAGAAATTTGTTTGAGTCGCAGACAAAACCATTAAACTTGATGTTATTCTTGAGTTGCCATAGTTTCCAGATGATAGTTACCAATACTTTCCACCATGCTTGCTATGATTTCTTCCCGCTCACCAATCCTGTATGTTGCCAAAAGTGAAAGTGGTCCTAGTAGCAAGTTGGTAATACCCCGACTTTCCAATACCATGAGTAGCATTGTGTCCAAATATAATGGGATAATCTACACTCAAACAACAAGTGATTCATGGATTCTTCCACTTTTTTTTTTATACAGAAAATGCAAGAAAAACATGTGTCATTGGGAATGATGTGTCTCTTCCTCAAATTGTCCATTTTTTGAATTCCATTATGAGACACTCTCCATATGAATCCCTTAATTTTAGAAGGTATAGGCATTTTCCTTATACACTTGTAAAATTTTCCATCATCCACATCTCTTTCTCTATGTTAGGCGATATACATCCCTTTTACCACATTGTTTTCCCCACATTTAACTTCCAACTCCATCCATCCTTTGACACTAGCTTTGGCCAAAAATCATTAATTGTATGCCATAGTTGCTAGACTAGTGTAAGTTTCCATTGCAACCATGGTCTTCTCCACAACAATTCCCACCACCATTTCCCTTCAACCTACCTCCCCACCTCTAAAATAGTTTTTTTTTCCTTTTGTTCCAAATTTAGATAAATCAGATTTAGCTTAAAACACAAGTTTTCTTCTCTTACCCACTTAGTGTGCCAAAAACTCACCTCACTCCCAACCCCCACCTCTTTCACAATACTCTCTTGAAACCACCCAAGGCCAAACATCTCATCACAACAACTTATGAGACCGCACCACCATTGTGATCCATTTTTTTCCAAAACCCTCTCTCATAAGACTCTTTACATTACTAATATTATATTTCAAAAGTCTCCAAAGCCATTTCCCTGTGAAGGCCTTATTAAAAATTTCCAAATTCTTTATTCCTAATCATCCCTTCTTAATTGGTGAACACACCACCTCCAACCTCACCCATGATACTTTTTTTTTCCTCACCTTTAGCCCCTCACAAGAAATTTCTTTGAATTCTATTTAATATAGAGATGACTTTACTAGGAACAATGAAAAAGGATAGATAGTAAAGTGAGAGTGAGTAAAGTACCGATTTCACCAAACCCTCCAAATGATATATGTTGTCTCTTCCAAGATGATAGCTTCATTTTCATCTTATCAATAATCGTTTTCTAAGTGTTCAATGTTCACTTTTCTTGCATCCGCTCCCACTGATAGTCCTAAGTACATGAAAGGAAGTTCCATAGTTTCTACAATTAAGGATTGACGCAAAACTACTAAGCCTCTTATCTTCCACATGTAGTCCCAACAAGTTAACTTTAAGGCTAAATGCCAATTCAAAGCACCAAAGCGTAGTTTTCAAGGTGATTGCCTCCTTCATTCATTTGAAGAAAATGGTATCATCCGCAAATTGAAGAAGAGATACCTTAAAATTGCTAGCTCCCACCTTCACCTCACAAAAAAATTCCTTGGCTTCTGCTTCCCCGACCAATCCACTCAACCCTGTCGCCACCACCAAGAACAAAAAAGGTGCAAAAGGGTCTCCTTGTCGAAGCCCTTTTTGAGCAATGAACTCCTCCGTTTGGGATCCGTTAACAAGAACAAATATCGACGTTGATTGTAGGCAAACCCAAATCCATGCAGTCCATTTTCTACAAAACCCTTTCCTATATAGCATATAGGCTAAGAAATCTCATCTTACAAAATCATATGCCTTTTCGAAGTCGGCTTTAAAAATAAGGCAATATTTTTTTCTTTTTCTCTCATTTCATAAATCACTTCTTAGCAACAAAAATACCATCAATAATATTTTTATCTCCCAAAAAAGCTGATTGTCTAGTATCCACCACCTTCATAACTTTCTCATCCTATATTGCCAATATCTTTGCAATAATCTTTTACAAGCACCCAATGAAAGGGATTGGCCTAAAATTCCCAAGCCCTTGAGGATTCTCCTTGTTAGGAATAAGGGTCACAAAGGATGCATTTGACCCTCTAATAAATCTCTCATTCCTATAAAGTTCATTAGTTGCTCTAACAATGTCAACTTTAACAACCTCCCAACCTTTTTTGAGGAAGTTAAATTTAAATTGTCCGGTCCTGGGCTTTTGTCTCCATCACATTCCCATATGGCATCTCTTATCTCCTCCTTTAGGAACACCTTGGTAAGCGTTGTATTATCCTCTTCTTCGATATTTTTGAATGCACCCCTTCCAATAAGACTTGTAAAGAACCATCCTCCTCAATTTTTTTTTGAAAGAAGTCTCTTATTTCCTTTTTCACAACAATGGGTTCCTCACACCGCACTCTTTCAACTTCCAAGCCTTTTATAGCATTTCTTCTTCTCTTCCCATTGACCATTGAATGGAAAAAATTGGTGTTTTCATCCCCCTCTCTAATCCATTTAACTCTAGAATTTTGGCACATCATAGATTCATGCATCTTGGAAACTCTCCAATATTCTTTAATCAACTCCTTCCTTTCACAAGCCACCTGTAGAAGCAAATAACATGGGAATGGGGGATTGAATTGTGTTTTAGAAATTGAAAACTTTTTCTAAGAGTGAAAACAAGTTTATCGTCTGATGTAAATATATCTAAAAACACTTAGAGATCAAACTATATCAAACGATGAAAAAAATAGTTTTCTTTGTAAAACAAAACAATTATACAAAATCTAAAAACAAATTCAAACCCTTTGTCAGTTAAATAAAAGAGAGAAACACACACAAAATTATACTTGATCGTCTCAAACCCGAGACTACATCCAGTTATTGGCAACTCACAAAGTTCCCACTAACTTAACAAAGTTACAAGTATTTTTCATTATCACTTCTAGCTCTTACACTTGCAAGCTCTACCCCAAGATTGACATAAACCTAGCATTCTTTGTTCTACCAAGCCACTATTGGCTCTAAAATAATCAATAAGATTTGTTAAAGGTTTGCACTCTAACTAAATTTCTGATTATTTTACAAATAGATTATTACTCAGTACTTTTAGTCTTTTCTCTCAAGGTATACAAAGTGTTTTGAGAGCTTAGTATCTTTATAAAAATTTATAGAAAGCTTTACAAGAAAGAATGAAAGAATATGTTCGTGTAGATGATTCGTGTCTTGTTTCTTCAAAGCTTCTTCTATATATAGCTTTCATCTTCAAGTATTCGTTGTCTCACAACGGTTGAATTCTTCACTCTGCTCTTTGTCTGAAGTATTGAATCTATTGGAGCATTTAATGCTTGCATTAAATATATGTCCCTTCTTCATGCAAAGTCCATGCTAATAGGCTAACGTGCCTTGTACTCCAACAAGGAAGTTACTTCTTTCATCATAGCAGGTCTGCAATAACTAAACACACCTTTTGATGAGGATCAACATCTTCCAGACTGTGGACTTCATTTATTCTTCATAGAACTTTGACAAATCTTAGGAAAATATTTTTTGCATGAAAGAATCTCAGACACAACATATTAAATGAAGGTCTTAAATGCACTACTTAAATATTATACTTGATTGTCTTAGAAATGCACCGTCTGAAAATACAGACACAAATGCATATCATGATCTGATAGCATATTATACACAACTTTTACCATTTGTATTTATTTGCATATAATTAAAATAATTAGGAGTCCTAATTTATCTTTTAGATATAAATGTCTTTTTTTCAAAGATAGAACCTTCAATCTCCTTTTGCAGGTCCTTTTTTTATTTATGCTTGACACCAAATGCTCCAATTTCTCCTTTGGATCTCTAAATTTGTCTATGCTCCACACCTTAATATCTTTTTCAAGAAGCTTGATGTGTTCCCATCCTTGATGTTGTATGAATCGTAATACTTCTTCACTAAATCCACGAATATGGGTTCCTTGATCCACCAATTGAAAATTTTGAATGGCGTAGGCCCCCAATCAAGATTATTATGTCTAAGGATGATTGGACAATGATATGAGAATGACCGCTCAAGAACATATTGGGTGACATTAGGCCACCGATGTAACCATCCTATCAAAACCATTATCCAGTCAATCCTAATAATTGCATTGCCACTGACTCTCACCCAAGTGAAACTCCTCCGCACTAAAGGTACATTCATCAACTCCATACTATCAAAGAAAGTACTAAATTCTTCAATCTCCTTGCTTCTATATTAGCTCCCACAAGGCCTACCTACTATTTCTTCCTAACGACATTGAAATCTCCCAAAACACACCATAATCCTACTCCAATGTTTGCTTTTAAGTTGAGAAGTTCTACCCATAACATTCTTTTTTCAACTAATGTACATGGTGAATATACATTGATTAAATTAATAATGTCAACACCTCCTTTCCATCAACCTCGCAAAAATATAAATCCCCCCCCCCCCTCCAATTTTGCAATCAATAATATTAAAACTCCCCTCCCCTGACATACATAACAAACCTCCTCCATGATTTACAGTTGTTGCATGACGCCACTCTACATTCATATCACCCCATATTGCTCCACATACTTTGTCTTGTATATTTTCCATCTTAGTCTCTGCACACAGAATCAGGTTCCTCCTTGTAAATTAACTTCCTAAGCTCCCTCCATTTAATCATCTCTTGCATGAATTCCTCCTTGGTCCCTTTGAATACCACACCCAATTGTATTGCAATATCCCGCAAAAAAAAAGAAAAAAACCTTTATATCATTCTTTGAGTTTTTTTTTGCATTAAAATGAGGCCGTAATTCCTTTCCCCTAAATTTAAACTATAAAAACCAGAATTAAAGACACATTCGAAATTATGAAAGGCTCTTGCAGTCTTACTATAGATAATGAACATTATCTCTTAATATTATTTGCACTAAAACATCATAACTTCTTTTTCAACTTGCTTAAAAAAATTGCTGAACAAACAAATTAAGGCTTACCATTCTGCATTGAAAACGAACTTATTCAAAAAAAATTGTTTCTTTTACTTGGAAGATATAAATTATTCTTCCTTTTAAAAAACAATTTTGTCTTACTTAGACAACTGGACTACAGGGTGGGATCTTACTTGTAAGTCAGGAGCCCGAGTGATGCTAGCATGTTAACTGTTTAATTGGGAATCATGACTAAGTACACTAGAAAACGATTACATGACTAATAAAATCTTATACATAGTGTTTATCTAAATTTAGATTTATATAATATACTTTAGATCAAATCTTACCCGTTTCAAATTTATAGTACCTCAAAATTTTCAGAATTGTTATCCAGCAGGCAACATGTGATTTTGTCCACTTGCAAATTTATTTATAAACCATACTTGTATGATTGGCTTAATCTTATCAATTACTTATCCTTCTTAACTTTAATAACATGTTGAGTGTTGACAAAAGCTATAGTAACATTTATGAAAAAGGCGAATTCATAATTTTACTCTCTCTATTTCGTTTAATCCATAATTTTAATTCTTATATTTTAAAATAAAGATTTTTAGTTTTTTAATTTTTTTTGTTCAATTTTCAATTTTGCATACTTTATATTTCTTCCATTTTAGTTCAATTGAACCTTAATTTAACATTTTTATTTAAGATATTTTTAACAAATGATTTAATTAATTAAATTGTAAGAAATAAAAGAATATAAATAAAATTGAGGATTAAATAAAAATTATGAATTTTTAAAAATTAAAGATCTAAATACTTCTATTTTAAAATAATAAATCAAAATTATGAATTAAAGAATATAAAAGAATGAAGTTGTATTTTAACCATATGAAATTGCTAAGAGGAAAAGCGCACACAACAAGAAAAATAATACATGATAAATGTCAATCAGCTTCAAAAATATGCACAGTGATATGGTTTGATATAAAAAGTTCGTTAATATTTGGTAGCCACTATAATTATAATTAAGGACTTTAACTTTTCTATGGATCCTAAGATATTTTTATAAGTTTTGGTTTTTTAATGATTGTTGAATTAATTTTTGGTCGGTATTTTCTTACAACTGAGTAGATATTACCAACTGAATTATAAATAAAATTATTATGAACGATAATTTTTTTTTCAAATATTATTTAATGCATTTATATAATTATGACTTAAACTCAAAACTTTTAATTAAACTAAAATAATATTATATCAATTCATTCATGTTATTAATGTTACACAACAATCAATTTGTTTGTTCATGAAAAAACACAAATATATGTTCCTTACGGAACAAAATCAAATCTTATCATAAAATGAATTAGTTTATTTTTTTAAGCACATTTATCCAACTTGCATTATTTTTTATCCGCTAGTATAATAAATCTGAATCTTTACCTTTTTTTTGGTAATGTTATTTTTTGTGGTAATGGAGTCTTTGCTTTTAAGTGTGATAACATTCTTTTAGAGAACGTGTAATAACATTTCTTTTGTACTTTTATTCACCTTTTAGCATTTAATGCCACTATTATTTAGTACTTTTTATATATGTATTTTTTTAATTTTTTAAGTAATTTTTTTTCTTCAAATTCAAAGTTTTAATTTAATTTCATTATTTCTATTATATCTTCCTTTTACTTTCAAATCTCAATACTTGCACTTTCAAATTATTTTCTTGTTTTCATACTTCTTAAAGTTTACACATTTTCTTCTTATACCTAAAGTCCTAAATTATTTTTCCTTTCATTTATTCAAATAAATCACACAATTTTTATCCATAATTTTAAATATTTTTATGTTAATCAATATTTTTAAATTCCATTTACATTAAAAATGCTTAATTGTATTTTTATCCCAACTTTTTATTTTTTTTTAATTTTAGCCCAAATAAATTAATTTGACACATTTTATTTTCAATTTTTAAAAAACTTAAGAATTTTATCCTCGTCATTTTACTTCTAACATAATTATACTTTTTGCTTCATTTTTTAATTTTTTGGTATTAAATTCTACACCTAACTTTATATTTTATTTAAATTTTACCCCAATTTTTTTTTCGCAAATTTTACCTTAATTTTTGTGTTTATTAATGAATAAATAACTGGAATAAAATTTATAAGTTTTTTAAAAGTTGAAAGTAAAATATGACAAATTTAAAAATTTAAAATAAAATATACCAAAAATTGAAAAATAAAATAAAATACAATTAAGTGTAAGAAAAACATACCTCCCTTATAAATAGAAGAGATAATTCATATTTATATTATTAATTTTTAATATTCCATTATTTACATAATTCATATTAGAACAAGTGGTAAATCTTAAATTGAGATCTTAGATCACTTTTTGATAGTTTTCATATAATCACATAAGATTGAAGATCTCTTAAGATCTCTCTAGTTTTTCTTTAGTGGTAGATCTTATTTTGAGATATTAGGGAGAGAGAAATAGATAAAGAATTTATTCTTTTTTTGAACTATGTGCAGATCTTGAGAGTTCTTCTATAAAAACTCATCCTTTATGTTGGAGATCTCTTCACCTCTTTTATTGAGAGATCTAGTAAAGATCAGATCTTAAGCTCAAGATATTTGTTCAAGATCTAGCACTAAAGATGCTCTTAGAGCAACTTTAGTGCAAGATCTTGAGCAAGGATCTTGAGTTTAAGATGTAATTTTCACTAGATCTCCTACTAAAGGAGGTAGAGAGATCTCCAACATGAAAAATGAGTTCTTGTAGAAAAACCCTTAAGATCTGCACATTGTTCAAAAAAGAATAAATTTTTTTTCTTTTTCTCTCTCCCTAAGATCTCAAAATGAGATCTACTACTAAAGAACAAAATAGAAGAGATCTTGAGAGATCTTAAATCTTATTTAATACTATAAAATCTATTAAAAAGTGATTTAAGATCCCAATTTAAAATCTACCACTAGATATACTCCCTCCACGAGGAAGAGTTACCTAGGTGGCCTCACAAAACCCCAATACTTCTACTCCATGTAAGACACCAAATGCCCAACTCGATTCTCATCACACGTGGCACGTGCGACGTTTCAGTATTATTTTTCCGTCACTGCCATGGTACAGCTTTGTGGATTCGCCATGGCTGCTGCGGCTTCAGCTTCCGCTGCGTCTCTCTCCCTTCGCTCTTCTCCGTTCAAACTCAACCCTCCAACACCCAACTCCGTTACGCTCCGTTTCCCTCACCTCAATCGCCGTTATAACAGCGCCTTCAGAGTCGTCGCCGCTTCTGTTTCCGTCTCCAACCCCAACGTGCGAACCGGCCCCGACGATCTCGTTGCTTCCATTCTCTCAAAGGTAAAACACTTCGTTTCATTTAGAATTAATCTGTGTTTGAAAAAAAAATTCATGCTATTTAAAATAAGATAAATTGGAAAATTTTAACTTATGGAAACGTTTAATAAGAAATGGTCTTCATATTATATTTATAACTTGTTACTTTCACCAGCAACCAACCAATTTAAGCTTCTTTAGAAACACTTCTAAGAGCATCTTTGATGCATGATTGCTTAAATGAGTTGTTTATCTTAAATTTGTGAGTCATACAATGCAATGCCGCATAGATTTTAAAATTTATTCCAATGCTAAAGTTGCTAGAGTGAGTTCTTAACTTGAGTCACATTAAATTTTGTAATTAAAAAATGGTTATTTAATTGGTACGAATGAATTAAGTAACATTTGTTTATATAAACAACTCACTTAAGCAACACATTGCCAAGTCATTTGTTTCAATAATAAAAATTTGTTAAACTACGGTTGGTTAATTTTAAGCAACTTATGAAGCATCCAAGTTGGACATGCTCTAAGAGAAAAAAATAATAAGAAAGAAATGAGATGAATTTTTTCATAAGTAAAAATGAATTCTCCATTAGGTAATCATTGATTAATTTGTAGAAGCTCTCTCATATAACTTCTCTAAAAGATGATATATCATCTACAAATTAACTAATGGTTAGTCAACGGAGAACTTATTTTAACTTATGGATTAACTTGTTTATTTTCTTCTTCTTATTTCTTATTTTCTTTTCTTAAAAGTGATTTTAAAGAAACTTACCCAAACAAATCCTATATGAATTGATTTTTGAACGTGTCAACTAAGGTTGCCTTACTTGGTCATCAATTTGGGAATAATTTAGCCATGGAGTAATTTAAAGGAAAACGTTCAAACCGAGGCAACACAAGATGCAAATTGTATATCAATTATTGTATTGTTAATTTGTTATTGATTTTTTTTTTTAGGTGAAAAGTCAAGATTGAATATCCATCAATTTAATCCTTACAATATATTTTACTAACATTAAGGGGGACTATGTAGCATGATTTTTAATAATTTAGAGACTATTTATATGATTTCATTACTTTAAGGATTACTTAAAAGAAAAGGGTAATACTTTAGACTTTAGAGACTAGATTGATAATTTACTCTTTTATATTAGGACAATGCCTGATAAAGCACTTTAGGTGTTGTTTTCTAATTAAAATTGGGGTTTCACTTTGATCTCTCATTTGGATAAGATTCTTAGTTAATTCTATGCTTCCAACTTTTTACACAATAAATGTCAATATTTAAAGTTGGCATTGAATCCTGACATAAAATTTCAATTTTAATTGGAGAACAACACTAAAAACATCTGAAGAACTGCACTCGAGTTTTTTCTTATATATTAAGGCTCATGTGTTTGTTATGCTCATTTTTCTGCAATGAGATAGTTAGTTACTAATTACAAATTACAAACTCACTTTCATTTCATTCTGTTTATTTTTTTAATTTTTCAATGTATTTCCAGCAGTAAAAATTATGTCGAGTTTTTTATCAGGTGGTGCAAACGGATGGAGGAGTTTTGCTGAAGGAGGAAGAGCATAAAGAGGTGGCCAAAGTGGCTCAGGAACTGCAAAAGTATTGTGTGAGTGAGCCAGTGAAATGCCCTTTAATATTTGGAGGTGAATCCTTATTTTGCTGCTCAACCTTGAGATTATCAAAAGCCCTGCTTCATATTTGTTTTGCTGGATCTTATTAGGGGTATCCTTTTGATTTTGTTTTTTTTTGTTTTTTAAACAATTTCAGGTGATGTTTTCACTTATAATTATAAAATGTCCTATTGTTTTCACTTTGTTTCTTGTTCATGATGAAAACAACAAAGTTAAACAAAGTAAGAAATAAGATGAATATAAGGCGACATTTTTATAGCTATGAATGAAAACACATGAACTGGAAATGAAAATTGAAAACAAGTCAAACACACCCTTAGGCTATGTTTATCTCATTCCATTTCATTTCACACACCATTATGTATTCAAAGACAGCCTTAATTGTTTTGTATTTTATCTTTACCCTCGGTATAAATGTATAATGTCGGCGCATTAGATACTATCTATTATAAAAAGGGAATCCACTTTCAACTCCTATATGTGTATTTTTTTCAATAATATTGAAATCAGTTATATGATAACCCTTCAGTTCTTTCTTTACTATTTATTTCTTGTTTATGCTATCCAGAGTGGGATGTGGCATACTGTTCACGGCCAACATCACCAGGTGGTGGCTATAGGAGTGCGGTTGGGCGCCTTTTCTTAAACACAAAGCAAATGGTTCAAGTTGTTGAAGCTCCTGATATTGTGAGAAACAAGGTCTCACTTTCTGTTTTAGGCTTTCTGGATGTGGAGGTTTCTCTGCAGGGTATGTCATTTAAGTGTTTAACTATGTAAAGGATGAGTGTAACTTCCACTTGCTGATATCATATCCAGAAAATTGATAGGAAAACTGAAATTTCTCAGTTTTGTAATTCCAAACTCAAAATCAAAGGAATAAATATTTACTGGATGATTTTAAGATGTTTTTATCAATAGTAAAGCAAAAAAGAAAATAAAGGAATGACTTGGGAGTAATCTCCACTTCAGTACTTGAAATTGTGTTAGTCACTTTAGTCCCTCCCATAATGAAACTTTTATTTTAGTCCTTTTCCAGTACATATTTTCACAGGTAAACCACCATTTTAGTTCCTGAAAGTGTAAAGTGAAGCCACATTAGTTCCTAAAAGTAAGAAATTTCAAAATAAGTCTTTATGCTGACACTTTAGTTCCTAAACTTGATTACTTATTAGTTATTATCACTCTAGTCCCTAAAAGTATGTTAATATTATCACTAAGTTAGGCAAATTTTCAAATTTTGGAATAAAGTGAGTGACTGATTGCACTTTCAAAGACTTTTTTGAATTGTATTACTTTTAGGGACTAATGTGATAGCGCCTCATAGTTTCAAGGACCAAATTGGCTAATCTGATATTAAGGACCCAAGTGAATGGTATTTCGCTACATTTTACAATGTTAGAAACTAAAGGGAAAGCTTTGTAAAATTAGGAATTAAATTGGACAATGCTTTCAATTCCAAGGATGAAAGTGTAGGTTTATTGAATGACATAGATTATATGCTTGTTTGCTTGCTATCTCTAGTCTGTGATCCAAATCCAAGTTTTCATTTATTGTTAAACTTCTGTGCTGATTTGATGCATGGCAATGTGAGACAGGAAAACTCAAGGCTCTGGATAGTGAATGGATTCAAGTTATATTCGAAGCACCTGAATTGAAGGTAGGATCATGGCAGGTCCAGTATGGTGGCCAGAGTGAAGTTAAACTCAGAATTACTTATGTTGATGAGAAAATCAGGTTAGGATTGGGTTCCAGAGGTTCCCTGTTTGTTTTTCAAAGAATATGAAATCAAAATGCAATAAGAAAAAATCCCTTCAGGCCTTCAGTGAAAGTTCTGGCAAGTTTGTAACTTGACACTGCACGGTTTCATGTATGATAATATGATTAATAGTATGAGTAGGAGCTTGAAAAGACCGCGTTACTCTTTGGCTGCAGAGTTTGTCTCAAAATGGACTGGTGTGTTATAAGGTGCAATCTACTGTAATTAACTTGTTAGTGAGACTGTGACACAATCTTTCCATTTCCATATTCCTGAAGGTTAAAATTTTTTGGTTGATGTAATTGATCTATCATTTTCATTTATGACTGGCAAAAAGAATTTTTTTTGGGGGGTGCCTTTGTAGCTGAAATTTGGTCAAGGGATGGAAAATGTGGAATGGTTTCCAACCTCTACCCTTGCTGGGGCTGGGAATACTATCTGAGACTCAAGTGTCAAGGACATTAAAATTAAGTTTAATTATACTTTCAGGCTCTATTTGGAAAAAGAACTAGTGTATGGCAGATAGTGGATGAGTTTATAGTTAATACTTGATAAATTAGCTCATTGAATTTGTAGTGTTTGATAAAATTAGTAGTTAAATTATCTGATAAATATAAGATGACGCATCATTTATATAAATTCTATTCATATATTACTTATTTTAAAATAATTGTTACTTTAAATACTTTAATATATTTTAAATCATTTGTCACTCAAAAACTAAAATATTATTATTATTATTATTTTAAATGAAATGGGATCATAGAAATAAAATGACATGTTCATGTGAATTATTCTTTTTTGTATAAATTTTATATAAATTCTGTTATGGTGGCTGCAAGTTGAATATTCCTGATGCTAGTCAAGAGTTGAAGTTTATGCATTATGGATCCATCAAGATGAGATATTCGTTTCATTTATGAATCTAGGGTAGATTTTGTTGCTTTAATTACATACTCATATTGGCACTAACTTGCACAGTTTAGTTCATGGTGTTTGAGCCTATGATCCTAGCTACTTCCACATCTCTTGTATTGAGAAAGCAAATTGCATCAAAAAATTCAATTTCCAAACCAAGCTTTTTTCAACATGTTGGACATACTACATAATAATGCAATTCATTTCAAAGTGGCTAATCATTGTTGCTCTTCACCTAATTAATAAATGTTGGATTTTTGTAGCACTTTGAATTAAACATGGAAATGATAAATCACTTTGAATTAAACACACCACCGAAATTTATTAGGAAACTGAAAACAAAACAAGAAATACTAACTAAATAGGGTCTCGCAATAATAGTAAAATAAAAATTATAAGTTATACAAATCTTTCAATCAATAACAAGAACCAACCCGATAAAGAGAAAAGAGAGGAACCTATGAGAGAGAGAAACGAGAGTGTGGTAGTAAACACAGAGGACCTTGAGACCAGCAACAATCAAGGTGGTAGGGGGACCGACTACAGGGAGGGTGGTGGCTACTGGCTAGATACTACAGGTCACAAGGATCCTTACATGACACATGAGAGGTACTAGGGATTAGGGCTTTTCTATTTTATTTATCAAATATAGAGTGGAAATTTAATCGGAACAATAAAGATAAAATGAGAGATATAATCACTTAATGCATATATCAATTGACATGAAATTGGTTATTCTAGTTAAATCGGAGGTCTTGAGTTCAAGTTCTGAATATAGAGCTGTCTTGTAACTTGGAGAGAGTTTTCTCGCTCACAATAGTATTATTCAGCTCAAATATGATTGTTTTTTTGTGAAGAATAATGTGGTCTAGACAAAAAAATGAGAGGAAAAAAAAAGATAAATTATAGTATACAAGCTACTATCAACGGTTGGTATAAATAGTAACAATTTATATCTCTTAATCAAATAGTAGGGTTTAAATCCTGATTGATCATTAAATATGAAATAAATTTTGTTAGAAGGAGAATATCTACCTTATATACATTCACAGACAAAGATTAGTCAATAATTCTAACACAGGCTACTTCTTAGAGCACCTCCAATGGGAGAAACCCATTTGAGTTTCTTAACCAATTTTTTGTGGCCCTCGCAGTACTTTTTGTGGTCCCCACAACGTCATGTCACTCCTAAGAAACCCACTTAATATTTTGCTCTAAGGGCACCTCCAGTGCAGGTGCTTATATGGGTTTCTTAGGTGGGTCCTCTTTAAAATAGAGTTGCTTATATAAGATACTCAACTTAAATTTAAGCACTACAGGAGAGAGAAAAAGTAAGAAAGGATGTCAGGTCAGCTAAGGAACTCATCCTAAGATACGCATTGGAGATGGCCTAATGCAAGAAATCATAAGGAACTCAAAAAAATCCACGTATTTATATTTTTTTAATAAAACTTAACATTTTTTCAATTTTCATAAATATAAATTAAAATAAATAAAAAAAATGCGTAACAATATAAAATAAAATTTTACATAATAATAAATAATTAAACACAATAACATCGAAATAAATAAAAAACCTAAACCTCGAAAATAAATATTACATAAATTTAATTATTATTATTTAAACATAACGACTAAACTTTAATTAAACAATTTCTTCCTAATATGTTCGCAATACTTTTCATGGTCTTGGCATTGTTGTTCCGACATGTTGGATGTATCCTTTATGAGGATTTCATAATCCATGCGCCGTTCTTGATCTTGCATACGCCTTTCTTAAGCCTCCTTTAACTGAATAAGTTTTAATGTGTTTGCATTCTTCTCATTCATTACACTTTCAATGCCAAATAAATCGATATTGTTAGAAGCTTGTTTTCCTTTGCTCTTTCTTTTTGCCGCTTTTTGTCTCACTGGACGAGACACTGGTGATGGCTCATCATATTCTTCGGTTTCAATGGGTGTCTCTGTGTTAGAAGACGATGAGTAATTTTCATCTGCAGAAACCTTTGTTCTTTTTGAAGTATTTGACATGAATTCTGCATCGAATTTAGGTTGATCTTTCAACAACAACCAAGCATGCTCAACCTCAAATTTTTTACATGTATCCTGCGAGTAAATCAAATGAGCATTAGCCATACAATCCTTCTCTGAACTTCCACTTCTCCTATGCTTATCGGCTTGTTTGTAGCACCCATTAAATTTTTGAACTGCTGGGTGGATCCTATTCCATCGAGATTTCAACTGAGTCGAGCTTCTTTCACAAAACAACCCGCTTTCACGCACATCGTCATTGTTGTATGCATTTTTAATCCTTGCCCAATATTGCTTTGATGTTTGGTCGACACCGATTATTGAATCCTTTGACACATTGAGCCACGATCGAACAAGAATTACATCTTCTGCCACCGAGAATGCCGTACGTGTTTTTTTTCCATTACCATTATGGTCCCCCTCATCTAGTTGAATATTGTCTACACCAATTGTGGATTCAACTTCATTGATAGCGGGGGAAATATTGGATAAAGAAGGCCTATAACAGGTGTTTGGATTGATGGGGGTGATCGTTGACTACAAAACTGTGAATTTTGAGAACTACCACCGGTAGGTGACTCTATATTAGATGGATGATGCATATACCACATGTGTGGGGTGGTGGATACATCATATACGGAGGTGGATTTTGCGAATTTTCACTGGTAGGGGGTGGTTGATGATACATAACGTATTGTGGTGAATGTGGTGGATTTGCAGAATTTTCACTGGTAGGGGGTGATTGATTTTGCAAATAATTGTAAACACTTTGATAATTATACTGATTGGGATCCATTTCAGAGAAAATAAAAAAGATTAAGAATGGATAGGAACCAACAAAGATGGAGAGAAAATAAAAAAGATTGAGAATGAATAAGAGGAGTGCAAATAAGCAAAAAATAATACCTATATTTATAAACAAGCATTGCACTGTTAATGACTCTTTTTTAACGGCTCTTTTTTTAATAGCTCTTTTTTAACAGCTCTTTTTCTTAACAGCTCTTTTTTTTTGTGAATGAATAAGAGGAGTCCAACGGTTACATTTTAACAGCTTTTTTTTTCTTAATTTGCATTTATTTGTTAATGGCTTATTTTACTCTTTTCATTTTCCTTTGTGCATCCAACAACTCTATTCGTTTTCCTTTGTGCATCCAACGACTGTATTTTCTTATTCATTTACCAGTTCTTCATTTCATTTTCACGTTCATTTCATTTTCCAGAACATTCCCAAGCTCCACGTTTCCTCTCCCTCGTTTCATCTTCTCCTCTCCTCTCCGTCGCGTCCTCTCTTCTCCTCTCCTCTCCGTTTTGCTTTCCTCTTCATTCTTCACTCACCAGAATCGCACGCGTCTCCTCTCTTCTTCACTTCGTCCGTCCAAGCTCGAAGACCCACCCTTCATCTCCGGCCACCACCGTCACCGGCTTCAAAGGATCCTCGCATGCACAATGTTTGAAGCGCGAAGACCCTTCATCCAGCCACCATCGTCGCCAGTACGCTTTAATTTGATTTTTGATTTTTGATTTCTGTGGATTTACTGTTCATCTTCTTCCCAAATTCGTCCCAAATTTGATGTTAATATGGACTGTGTTATTGTGTTGAGAATAACTGAAATAACGATTTTTATGCAAAATAATTGTTTTTAAATGGGAAGAAACGAGTTCCTTATATTAGGAACGGACCGTGCCGTGAAGAAATGGGTATCACCATCTCAGCTTGCTCCAATGCTGAAGAACTCGTAAGAACCGGTTTCTTAAGCTAAGAAACCCACTAAGAAACTTGCGTTGAAGATGCTCTTATCACTACCATATTAAAAAAATTCTATAAGCTTAGTGCATGTTTAGAAACAAAAATTAAAAGATGCGGATCACACTTTCTCTCTCCGTGTATAGCACAGCATACCAAGTAAGCAAAAATTAGGAAAACTAACTTCAGTTCTCTCTGTTTGTTACGCGCGTCTTCTTTGCTGAACACAAATCCAAACATGCAATAAAAACATTTTGAGTGGAAAATGAAATTTCGAGAATTTTTAGGTGAATTTGATAATTTGATTGGTGAGTTTTGAGTAAAATAAGGTTTAAAATGATTTAACCAATTGACTCACTAAAACTTTTGAGTAAGAAAATGAAATTTCGAGAATTTTAAGTTCTTTTAATTTCCGTAAAAAAATGTTACAATTAAGTTCTTTCACTTTCTCTTACTTAAAATTGTAACACTTTTTTTTAGGGAAACTTAAAATTGTAACACTTAAAGGATTAAATTCACATAAAAATAATTTAATCAAACATTAATTATAATAAACGGACTAAAAGTGCAATAAAATTATTTAATTATGGGAGTATGGATTCTTGAATTCTATGTTTTCATTTGTTTCAAATAATTATAAAATAATTTCAACTTACAAGTTCTAATATTTTCAAAAGGTTTAAATATATTTTTATCATATAAGTTTGAATTTTTTTAGTTTTGGTTCTTTTAGTTTTTTTTTTTTTTCATTTCTACTACTATAAGTTTGCATTCTTTTTCAATTTTTATTTTTGTAATTTATTTTTTTCATTTTAGTTCTTATAAATTTGTGTTTTGTAAATTTTAGTTTTTCTAAGTTTATGTTTTTTCAAAAGCATTAACTTACAAAGACTACAAATGAAAAAAAAACTTCAAAGTACCGAAATTAAAAAAGTATAAATTTACAAAGATTAAAAAGGGAAAAAAATATAAGTACCAAAATTGAAAAAAATGTAAACTTACTTAGACTAAAAAATAAATAAAAAATGCAAACTTACATAAACAAAAACATTTAACCCTTTTCAAAAATATCACTTAAAAAATGTGAGAGTAGTTTCAAAATTTAGATTACAATGTATTTTTCTTTAACCTCCAACTTTATTGCATACATGAAACCACAAAGTTCTCTGAATGACTAAATTAACCTTTTCAGTTTTGGAAAAAGTCTGAAAAATTATAAATTAAGATAAATCTATTACTTTCAACTAAATTAATTATTTTTATAATCTTAATTAATTAAGTAATTAAATCTTATAAATAGGAATAAAGGAAATAATACTTTTAGTAATGGTTTAGTCTAATCTATTATTACACAACTAGACAAACATGAAGTGTTAGGGACAAATTTCTTTTGAATCTTAAAAATCATGCGTACTAACTCGTGTTCACAATTCCATAAAAAAAAAAAAAATCTCGTGTTCACAATTTAGGGGCGAGGAAGAGAATAATTAGAGCGTGTATGGATGGATCCTCTCCAATACTAAAAATTTTAGTAAGGATACACATATAAAGAGGATGACTTATGAATTTTTTTTAACCATTAAATATGTTTGTGTGTGTCTCTCTTCTATTGAAAATGTTTATTACGGAGAACAGACATACTAAATTAGGAGGGGATTAACTTTATTTTTATCCTACTTGAAATTTTGATCGAATTACTTATTTGAACCTAAACTTAACCTGATTAAAACACAAATATATGGAACGAGACTTGATCAGCCTGACATTTTAACGTAATATATTAATATTAACATTATGTATAATTAAATGTATAATAAAAAGTATACAACTTAAGTTAGATATATTTTATAATATATATTTTAATATCATTATAAATATAGTATGATGTTATATAAAATACTATCTACTAAATAAAAATTTATTATCAATACACAATTATTCAAAAGAATTATACTTCTTTTATAATAAAAAATGCAGAACACTAAACAGGATTAGGAGGGCAACCCAAAACATTACCAAAACTCATCCTAAAAAATTATACATCATCGAGTCTAATTTTAGAACGTGAACCCCACATGTTAGTAGACAAGTTGGTTCTTATTCACCCCACGAATAAACGGTAAACTATGGTGTCAACCATACTCTCTGTACCTTTGACACATTATTTTGAAACATCATAATGTTCATCTTGATTGACCAAATATTGATTGAATTCCTGAACCCTATGTTTTGTTGGAGGCTTTGTGGTGGAAAAACATTGTCAAGTGTGGAGGGCATGAATGAGGTGACAAGGATGGTGGTAGATGGCATGGTGCATTACTTCTTAATTGTATGGCGATTATCTAATTAACACCAAAGACAATTTTCTCCACTAGACAAAGAAACTTGATCTTCAAAAACTAGCAACTAGAAATGGTAGTTAGTTGATCCCATCATGTGGCATTAAGTACACTTCAAACTGCTCTGAATTTTCCAACAAATATGAAATACTTTTTTGAAGACATGAAATTATTTAGTCTACTAAATCCTATTCTTGTTCTTTTTTTTTTTTCTTTTAAATTCGTTAATGCCAGTCATAACGAGAGAATCCTTAATTACCCGCTGTAGTCAACATTTTTATTTTATAATATCTTCCACATTAGTCTAAAGAGGTTGTTCAACTTTTTTTTAAAAAAGATTGTTCAAATAATAGTTGCGGAGAAAGTTTGGTTGAGAAATTTCAAGATTTTTGGAATTTGAATCGTTTCAATTAAAATTTCTTTCATTTTTTGAATGTTTGTAATGACATTAAGTCATTTTTTTAAATTTCAAATTTGTAATTTGAATGGAACAATTCAATTTCCATGCAATTTTATTTTTAAATATATTTTAAGAAATTGCTATAAACTTTATAAAAAATAAATGGTCAATATTTAAGAATTCAAAAATTATATATATATATATATATATATATATATATATATATATATAAAACGTATCATATGAGAATAATTTTTTTACGTGAGAATAAAAATAATAAATCTAAAACCTTAACAAAATAAAGATTTATATTAAAATAATCACTTAAAATTACAATTATCACTATTATTATTGTTACAACTATCATATAACTATTATTATTATTATTATTATTATTATGATGCACCAGGTCAATACTGAATGTTGCATCACCACACAGACGTTTCCTCTCGCGGGGCGCACACACAAAGTATAACATATAAATTAAATGTAGTGATTTTGATCATATTATATCATACCGGTGATTTTAAGCATTTAATAATATGATTTAAATATTAATTATTTTTTATGATATTCAAATATTTTCCTTATTTTACTAACAATATTTTTTAAGGTTTTTTTTTAATGATTTTTAAGCAGCTGAACAAAAGAAAAATAGAGAATTCATCTGTTAATTGTATTTCTGGGAAAAATTGCAAAAATAAGTTTTTATACAATTTTTTCATGAAAAAAGAATCTACAGATTTTCCAACTAATTAAAGAAAATAATCATAATTTTTGTCCTAATCATTGCAAATTTTCCGAGAAAATTTACAAGAAAATCACAAAATTCATAAAAAAGTATTTGCAAGAACAACCCACTAAGAAAAAATTGCATGCAAGAAAATTTACAGGTTTAAAAAGTAATTAAGAATATTGTATAAACTTTTCTTTACAAGATGGGAGTATAAAAGTCATAAGAAAATGAGTTTGAAGAATACAAAAAAGTTATAATTTTTATATTATAAAAAATGATAAAATAGTTAATGTATAAGAAATAAACAACTTTAAAAAGTATTTAAGAATATTGTAAAAAATATTATTATAGAAGCAACGAAAGATATAAATAATTTTAAATATCATACAAATAACATGTATACTTTTTTTTTTTTTACATTTCTTCATTAAGTTGATCATCCTCCGATCCATATGGTGATTGCCTGCCGTGTAAGTCCTAGCCTAAGTTAGGTTAGTCCTTTTTTTAAGATTTAAGTTTTAACTTTTAACTCACAAAGTTCAAATGCGATGGATAATTCAGGCGATTTCAGTTAGTGGCAACGACTTCCCATGAGAAACAAAACCTACAAAGACTTACACATAAATCCCAATGATCAAGTCAATAAATGTCAGAAAAGACTAGATGAATAATATTGAAATTCAACCTCTTACCTATGAACATGTAAATGTCTTATATAATTAACTATATAATAGAAGTCGAAGTAACATGAAATATGTAGCAATATTCCATTTCTTAGATTTTATTTTTTGGTGAATTTCTATATCTTAGATATATTCGTAACAAATTGAAATGGAAATATATTAAATATTAAACTTCATTAGCTAGCTCCTTATAAGTATGCAGATCATTAAAGTTGTTTCCAGTTGAATTAAAAGTAATTAATTAAGCTGTTTATACGCATGTAAAACATTTAAGTTTTTCTTCATTAAAGTGAAAAACTAGAAGAAAAAAAATATTAATTAAAAGTATTGTATAATATATATAAGTCAACATTAAAGTTAAAGAATTTAATTTCTATGTACACACTTAGTAAAATGCATGTTTTAATTAACAAATAACATGAAAATATTGTGTTTGATTTAGAAAAAAAAAGTGAAAAAATGAAAACAAAAGAAATGAAAATAAAAATAAAAAGTGAAATTATTTTTCAATTGTTAGAAGAGAAAATGAAAGAAAAAAAAATATTTTTTCTTCTTTTGTTTGATTGTGCAGAAAGTGAAAAACTAGAGAAAAAATGTGTATAAATTGAAATAAAATACTCTAAATAAAAAATAAGTTATGATATAAATAAAGGTATTTGTGTCTTTTATTCTTATAAAAACTATTATCTTTGCCTTTCATTTCTATTGTAGAAAGTTTTTTTTTTAACTCACAAAAATTCCTACATTTCTTCATGTTTTAAGCTAACCAAACAATAAAAAAATTATATAAAAACAAAAATATCATTTCTTTCCTTTTCATCTATATCAAACATAATGTTAAAATACCGTTTCCTTGTTCCTTTCGTAAAAGTGTGCAACAAGCCAATAGGAAGAATATACCTCGCCGAGGCTGAATGTACAAATACAAACATTTATAATTATACTAATTTATAATAGAAAATGTTATTTGCATAATAACTTATATAACAAATTATACGTTTAAGAAAAAAATATGAAATATAATAAAAATTAAACATATAAATTTTTTTTATAGAAAATATTAAATATATATAAGTTGTTTTAGTCACCAATGTCATAAATGTAAATCATTCATTAGTTTCATAAAAAAAATAATTTCGTCGAATTTTTTTACTAATCATTCGTTATTAAAACTTTTTTTTATCGAACCCACATTTTATCTGTAAGATTCTAAACATGAAAGAATCTATACCTTATTCCAATCGGACCTACTACATACTCGTTAAAAAACTAACTTGTAATACGAGACTTCAATTAAAAATATGAATTTTATTCTATTCAGATCTACTACATGTTAATTATAGTTACATGAATTGTTATTGTACGAATAAATACAAGTGTTTGTAATAATATAATATAAGAAAGAGATGACCAATGAATTAATTTACGTGATGTTGTTTCAAAACAATCAAATATTGGATTTCAGTTCTAAATATAAGAGATAATATTATCACTCGTACCGTTTTATCGAACATGATTTTCTCCTGATTTAAAAAAAAAAAAAACAATAAGAAAGAGAAGAAAAGTAAGAATATACGTGGGCGAGGGTGAGTGAATATAGTTATATACATCCTATGATCCTAAGATGCATAGAGTAGAATAGTGTCGGAAGGAGAGGTGAGACATTACAAGTTGAAGTTGCGCGACAGCGACGCGGCGGAGAAAGACCTCAATCCTCAACACAAACATAATACCCACACACCCACGTTGTGTTATGTTATGTCTTATGTCTAAATAATTAAATAATTAAACCAATCTAATTAAATTAACTAAATAGTAATAATTTTAACTACACCGGAATCAACGCTCTCCACTTGGCTTCACAAATCTGAAAGACCCATAACCATTCCTCTCTCTCTCTCCCTGGCGCTGTGTCATTTCGTTTTTTCCACACTTCCATCCATTTTCGTTCTTCTTCTTCTTCGCCCTTCGATTTTCATTTTTTTTATTTATTGCTATTATTATTCATCTTCGTTTCTTTGCCTTAAGCTTCCTTCGATTTTTTTCTCTCCCGTTTTCGCTGTGCCCCCTCTTAGATCCCTCTCTGGATCACAGGTACTCATTCGTTCACATTTTTCTTCTTCTTTCCATTTTTATTTGAATCATTTAATTTAAGATCTGAAATCTGAATCCTCGCTCTCTTTTTCATCACGCACACATAGAGAGAAAGAGAGAGAGAACTGTTTTTTTTTTTTTTTTGTGTCTGACTTAAATTTTTTATGTGTTAGGGTTCATAACACGACAGTGCTGTATTTTTGTGTTCTCTTCGTGGATCTTGTTTTTTTTGTGTGTTTAGTTTTTGGTAATAATTGAGCTTTAATGATGTTTTTGCGTCTTAATTAGGGTAAGAGGTAGTGGTTAAGATCTGGATTTTGTTTTTTTTTTTTATTCATTGTTAATGAGAAAATAAAAAATAAGTGAATAGTAATGTTGATTGTTATTGAAGTGCTTATTATTGTTATTGTGAGTTGTGACCCTTTGTTACTTTGGTGAGTGCAATGGCAGAGAGAAACAGTGTTGTTGAGTTTGAATAAATTAATGAAGGAGTGTTAATGGATGGTGGATGTATGGGGAAGCTGGTGAGGTGCCTCGAATTTAAATGAAGAAGGAACGTGCATGGCCGCAATTCATAAGGAATCTTTTGATCATGGTTGGATCAAGAAACCGGCCACAGTTGAGGAGGCCTACTTGGATTATTGTTCTGCTTTCCATAGTGAGTGTGTTTCTGATTGCTGCCTATGTTTACCCGCCACATAGCCCCTCGGCGTGCTCGCTCTTTTCCTCCCATGGTTGTGGTAGTGGGGATTTTGATCTGCCTCCGGCTGCTCATACCCGCGAATTGACTGATGCGGAGGTTGAGTCCCGGGTTGTTATTAACGAGATCCTGAACTATTATTCTATGCACACCAAGAAACCTAAAGTTGCTTTTTTGTTTTTGACTCCGGGTTCGTTGCCCTTCGAGAAGCTCTGGCACATGTTCTTTCAGGTATGGCATTCCTCTTCCATAGAGCATGGATCTTGCACTTGTGCCTTCTTCTTTAAGTATGATATGGATGTTTTGTTTAGTAAGTTTTTCAATTATTTTTCTCATTTTGTTTGTAAATTTTTTGCATTCTACTACTTGTATCTTTGAGTTCTTCACAGTAGGCTTCTGCAGATATAGCCACAGTAGTATTTTGATAGGCACTAGTTTGAGAATGGGACCATAAGTAATTTACAGAACAGAAGAATATATTATAGGTCCTGCTCTGTCTTTCTATTGCTATTTTGAAGCTATGAATACAAATGAGACGAGCACCTTCTACGGATAAGATTAGATGTATTGGTGGGAAAGACTGATTTCCTTGGTACAAAATAGACAATTTATGATCCCTATTCTGCGGACTTGTTTATTTTGAGCAGATAATCTGCTGGCAATTTATGTTGTGGAGATGAATGGTGGATGGAATCTGGATTATTGCCTATTATCCATGACCTGTGGGTAGAAATTCATTTGGATTACAATGGAAAAATCAAGGGAATGAACAATTTCTGTTGATAAATAGCTTGTAAAGTTGTTGGAGATAACTATCAAACCATTTGTTTGATAAGCATTGGAAAAGTCAGCAACATTGCTTTTCACTTCTCAGTTTTCGTGTGTTAGATATCTTTGAATTTCGCACTAGTTGTTTGTCATAACTGTGGACTAAAAAAATATTGTATTTGGTTGGTTTATAGAATAGCTTAAAATTATAGCTTTGGTGGGTATGTGTGGACAATTTCATTTAGAAAGCTTGGCATTTTAAGTTTACACTCTTATAGAGCTAGGCCAGAAGCTAGGTATTAACAGAAAAACAAATATAGGAAGTTATTGAGTAATCTCCTCCTAGTCCAACTCTATATCAATGGGTATCCAACCAGAAATTAGGTATGCACACTTTGATGTACCTCTCAGAGTCAGAGCAATCCTTCTATTTTCTCAAGTCTTGTGCTCTGGCCTCCTTCTTAAGGCCTGTGCAAGGCTCAAGGCACTTCAGGAAGGTAAACAACTACATTGCCTTGCTGTTAAACTTGGGGTTAGTGATAACATGTATGTGTGTTCAATGCTCATAAACATGTACACTGCTTGCAATGACATGGTTACTGCTAGAAGGGTCTTTGACAAGATTGATGATCGTGTGTTGTTGTGTATAATGCAATCATCTCGATCTATTTTCAGAATAGCCGACCCAATGAAGCCTTTGCTTTGTTCAGACAATTGCAGGACAGCAGCCTCAAGCCAACCATGTCACCCTGCTTGTTGCACTTTTGTCGTGTGCTTTGCTAGGGTCATTGAACTTAGGGATGTGGATCCATGAGCATGTCCGGAAGAATGGGTTTGATCAGTATGTTAAGGAAAATACTGCACATATAGATATGCATGCTAAATGTGGGAGTTTAGATGATGCAGTTTCTGTGTTCAGGGACATGCTTACGAGAGACACACATGCATAGTCAGCAGTGATTGTTGCTTATGCAACACATGGGCATGGCTTCCAAGCCATATCAATGCTGGGAGAAATGAAGAAGGAAAAAGTGCAGCCTGATGAGATAACTATTTTAGGTATATTGTACTGCATGCCCTCTATTGTGCTGAACAACCAAGTTCCTCACTCTGTTCTTTCCTAAGCAACAATTGTTTTCTCTTCCACTCCGGGTCTCTGGTTGAACATGTTTAGTTCATTATATCATGTTTGTCAAAGCCAGGTTAGTTGCAAAATCACCCAAATGCTTATTCCTTGGTTATTCCCATTGCAAAAAGGTTATTGGGCTTTATTCTTCTAATCTCTAGCTTTATTTTGTCTCAATTGATGCCACTTTCTTCAAGAACTGCCCTTTCCTTTCTTCTGCTAATTGTCTACCAATTGAATCCTTCTTTTAGGACTCATCTTTATCACCACCAATTGCTCTTGCACCTATCACTATCCCTCCATACCCACTTGAGGTTCAGCCTTTCTGATTCCCCCCACCCTTCCTGACATAGAGATTGATTGTCACTTCATTCGGGGAAAGATCCTTGCCGAAAAACTATGATGGACTTTGTCAGTTCCATTGATGAGCTTACTGACATCAAATTCCCCAAAGTGAATATATTTATAATTATAACAAGCTTGGTGCATATGATTTGTATGATCCAGAGAGGCAGTGTTAGATGTAGCACATTTAACACATGTTGCACGTAATAAGATTAGTTGTAGCACATGTCCATATTAAGATTTGATTGTATAATATGACTGTACCCCACTCGTGAATATAAATGCAATGGTTTGTGGTCTGCATTTGACACACAATTATCAAACCTAATAATATTGAATCTATGAAGGAAACTCTGGGAGGCTTAGGCCTTAGGGGAGGAGTAGTAGCTTCTAGCATCTCTGAGTTTCTATTTTATTTTATATGTACTTTTGCTATTTTTTCCCTCTCTTTTTGTAATGGAAATTTGAGCATTGTTCTATACCTGTTCCCATAAGGCCAGACCACAAGAATACCAGGATCTATTAGTAAAATATCAATTTCAATGCTTGTCATTCTGTAATCTGGATATAAATACCATTACCAAGTGCAATTCCTTTCTTTTGAGTGTGATGGAGATATGCTGCTTCCTTTATATTTGAATAATTGAATTGTACTCGTTACCAAATGCAGGGTCATGAGGGAAAATTCTCTGTTTATGTACATTCATCAAAGGAAAAACCAATACATGTCAGCTCCTTCTTTGTTGGCCGAGACATTCACAGTGAACCGGTATGGTGTATAGCATTGAACATATGATTTACAAGCACTTAATATGACAGTTTCAAGTTCCAACATAAGTTAAGGATGATAAAAAGCGTAGATAATATATACAATTTGATGTATACTTTTAATTAAAAAATTAACAATTTATCGAAATTTGAGGACATTATCACACAAATCTCTCATAGTCTCATTATTTTGTTGCTCTCTGTTTTCATACGATCATATTTACTCTGTTTTTATGTTAGCTGTACCAAAGCTGCCCCTTTGTCTCTCAACTAAGCAGGGAGAGTTCACGTGGGACATGTATTTTTTAATTATACACAAAAGAATATAGTGGTTCTCCTAATAAACAGTACATGAATCTCCCTCTTAAGATGATATTATGATATACTCTCTCTATAATTGGAGCCTGAACTTTAAGGACACTGAACACCAGAGAAAATAAACAGAAAAACTTTCTTCTATTCTTATGATTACCTGGCACTTAACATGCATCCAATTTTCATAAGGTCTTTCCATCTGTTTCTTTTTACCAACTGGTTTTTCAATTTCTTTCAGGTAGGCTGGGGAAAAATTTCTATGGTTGAGGCAGAAAGGAGACTTTTGGCACATGCACTTTTAGACCCTGATAACCAACATTTTGTCTTATTGTCTGATAGGTACTTTTTTGTTATCTAGTTCTTTTTCATTGTTAAGTCACGATTTGTGGGATTTAAACTAATCAACTGCACATTCATTTTTGCTTCAGTTGTATACCTGTGCGCCGCTTTGAATTTGTGTACAACTACTTATTACTAACAAATGTCAGCTTTATTGACAGGTAAGAAAATATAAAAGAACTTTCTACAAATTAGTTTATGAATCTCTTAACTTTTTCCTTTCATTAAAGATTCTACACTGCTGTATTTTTGGATGGTAATATGGACTAATCTTTCTCTATTCCCCCTCTCCTCCCCTTTTGGATAAAGCTATGTGGATCCCGGTCCTCATGGAAATGGCAGATATATAGAACGTATGTTGCCTGAAGTAGAAAAGAAGGATTTCCGAAAGGGTTCACAGGTATAATTTCAACGGATGTTGATATCTACCTGTACTTGAAAATTTGAGCATCTATTCAATTGCAGTGTTTCATTGAGGTCAACTCTTCTCTTCTGCTATCCCTTTCACTTAGCATTGCACGACTAATCTGGTTTGGAAGAAGCCTTGTTGCCTACTTTTATGACTTGTTTCTCCCATCAGTTTTTTGTATTTACATCTACAGATTGTAGAAACAATGGAAACATCAATGGTTTCAGTTATAAAGTATTTCTTCTTCTTTATAATATGAGAGATGTCACTGAGGAATTCATTTATGTCCCATTTTGCTATCCTTTCCTTTATCGGGAAATCCTTCATGACATGGGCTATGAAAACAGGAAAAAACAATAGCTTGTTTCTTTCACCGTGTCATAAATTCTATGTGATATATTATGTATCAATAATTTAATGCCTAAGAGTTGTTGTTGGACAATATAACTGTCTTCCAGTCATTTTAAGTTGTCAAATTTCATTCTTAGTTTGTGAAACTTGTACCTGGCAGAAGTTTTTGACTTCAGAGTGTACTTTCTTTTGGTTATTCATGTCTCCTCTAAAATGCATAACCATTCATTAAATCAAAATTTGCAAGAAAAGTGGGTTTTATATTACAAATAAAGAATTATAGGAAACCATTGAAAACTTTTCTGCCATGCAGCTGATTTGGATCTTGTGGTTTCTCATGCAGTGGTTCTCAATGAAACGGCAGCATGCTATTATAGTTATGGCAGATAGTCTCTATTTTACAAAATTCAAGCACCATTGCAGGGTACTATGTTGTTAAGAACCACTTGTTTATTTGTTTGCTAACAGGATGGATTGTTTGATTGGTATTATTCCTATGATCCTATCATCTTTGTTAAGAATGTGACTGTAGGTAAATGTATATATGATTTCTTAACTACAATAGCCCAGTTATATTCAAATATTTTGTCCACTGTCTTATAGAAATATATTTTTTTTAACTTACTAAGAAAGAAATCCCCTTGATTAGCATTTTACTGCAGGATATAATAAGTTTCTAAATTGCAATTAGCTTATGCATGATTAAGTTTGCTGGAAGATTATAAAGATTAAATGTCATAATGATTTCATGGACTTAATTATCAGTAGCTTGATAATATCTAATATCTAGCAATAAAATGTATTGGTTCTTCATTCTTCTGCTTTTTATTGTTATTCCTCATGTGTAAATATATCTCTTCATTTCCTATTAAGAAATGCATATGTTAAAAGTATGATGCCAGTGATAATTTTTTATTCAGATATAAGTGGTGTGCTTGCTTGCTGCATGCATGAGTTTTTATGATTTTCTAAAAGTAAATGTGCTTCTCTCGATAATTTGACTGACATTTGGACAGTTAATTTTATTTTGTTTATGCTGAGCAAAGTCACTGTAGCATTACTTCAACAATTATTTTTTTACTTTCATTATTTCCAGAGTTAGTATGTATACTGTTTCCTGTTGATGCTATTTTTGGAAATTGTTGGAAGGATATATAAAGATAGCTTCACTAACAAAATACTGTTCATGCTTTTAACTTCCAGCCAAATATGGAGGGAAACCGCAACTGCTATGCTGATGAGCATTACCTGCCAACCTTCTTTACTGTCAGTCTATCTCTCTCACAGCCAAATCTGTTCTCTTTTAAATTGCAATGATAGGCATCTATCTCTCACAGCTAACTCGTTTTGTGTGTATTTAGATGCTTGATCCTGGTGGAATTGCAAATTGGTCGATTACATATGTTGATTGGTCTGAGGGAAAATGGCATCCAAGGTCATTCAGAGCTCGGGATATTACTTATCAAGTCATGAAAAACATAGCAGTATGTGACAAATTTTACTCATTCCCTTCTGATGTGTGTTATTTTTTTTTGCTCAGGTTGAATCATAAAACATTTTTTTCATGTTTCCCATGAGTGGCATGGTGTTAATGAACTGGACAAAACTTATGTGCAGTCTTTTTATGTGTTTTGGATATTGCTGTCTAGGATTTCAATTATGCGTAATAATGGTTGGAACGGGTTATTGAGGCTAAAACTTAGATTATGATGGAAGAATAACACTGAAAGTACTTAAGGAATTGTACCTAAGTTTCGTCTTAATGAATTATACTTGAAGCCTTTTTGTGACCTGCTCCGTGAGAAGTTCAAGTTTATTATTGCATACGGTGCCACCCATACCGGCCATTGCTTACCACCTAGAAGACTTTATCTTCTTAATCAGTGATTTTGGCTCTTTCGTATTTTTGTTATTTTACTGTTAACCATACTAATTTGTGTTAAAAGTTCCCTACAAATCCTAATAACTTGGAAAATGTTTGGACACTCGTAGGGAGGTATTTGAACCGGTGAGAGAAAGAAATAGAAGAGAGAGAAGTGATAAATGTAATGAGTGATATGATTTAATAAGGAGAGAATTAGAGAGAAATGAGAGGTAGAGGTGGCAATGAAGCAGGTGTAGGTAGTAGTCCCCCATCACTTGCCCGTATTGCACAGGTATCCGTTAGCGGGTATATGTGAATATTTGTTAAAATATAAAATTTTAAAGTAGTAATTATAAACAATTTTCAAACATATATTTATATTAATCCCATAGCGGGTTTTACATGTGAATTTCCATGAGTACTGTTTTATGGTCATCGCTGATGAGAGGTGTCATTTGGGTGTTTACACTGTTGGGGTGTCCAAAAAATGAAACTTTAATAACTTTGAAGAATAATGGAGAATAGAGAATAAGGAAAATGAAATAGAAAATTTACTTAAGTGAATTCTTTTTTCCAGAATTTCACTTGTGTTAAAAAGTAGGTTGTATTTAATTATATGATTGACTCAACATAATTTTCTAGGAGACTTGTGATGGAAGCAGAGTGAATGGGCTGATAGTTTTAGTTATAGGAGAATCTCCTCAACAGTGAGGATTTGAATGTATTGGAGATGAAGTTGTTACTTGTAATTTCATTGATCTTAATATACTTGCTTTCTATTTCCCTCACGACCCTTGTCTATTTTTCTTCTTCCTATTTTTTATTTGCACACCTAGTTACTTCCATGTCTCTTGTTACTTCATGGTTCTAAAACCACATTTATCTTCAATTCTGCTTAATGACATGATTTCATTCGCTGCAGTATATTGACGAAAGTCCACATTTCACAAGTGATGCAAAGGTATAAATCTCATTCCTCTAGAGTGATATTGCTTCTGCTTCTCGAGAAGGAATGCATTGTTATTTGGTTTCCTTTTCATCGCCTTGCAGAGAACAGTGGTGATTACACCTTGCATGTTGAACGGCTCAAAACGATCTTGTTATCTATTTGCCAGGAAGTTTTTCCCAGAAACTCAGGATAGATTGATCCAACTCTACTCTAATTCTACAATATTCTAAAGTATTTATGTTTCTCATCATTCTTTGGTGATCCAACACCATGTGATCCCCGGCCTCACTGTCTTGCACATACCGAATTGTTTTGAGAAGTGCCCAAAGGTAACTGGAAAAATTTCTTAGGAAGACAAAGAAGCTGATCAAGTTACGATTTGCTTTGTCTGGGGCTGGACGGAACTGCTGAGCTTGTCTTATTGGATAATTTGCTGTTCCTATTGTACTTGTTTTTAAGTATTTAAAACAATCATAGATTCTCCTGAAGGATAAAAAGTTTTGGTATCCTTGATAGATACTAGAGAGGGAGGGATAAGGTTTGGTTTTGATTTTGTCTCTGGAAGCTAACTGTCCCTTATGACTGTTATTGCATTGGAAATTTTTCTGCAGTCACGCATTAAATGTTACTTGATGAATGGTTCAGCAGTTATTAGGATAATTTTGCAAAGAATTCTCAGTATTTTGTTTTAGAAATTGAGAAATGTATGGCTTTATGGGACAATTTTTTTCTTAAGATTTATTGAGCGTGTAGTATCTGGTTATACTTCAGTACATGTGCAGGCGAGTTTGGTGTGGAAGCAAAAATTTGTATTTTTACTTCACGAGTTTTATCATTAGAACTTTGTACTAAACATCAATGAATGTGTATAAAGCTGTATTTTTATACACGTTCTCTATATAAATAAAAAACAGAATAATGTCACGTCTCCTTATTAAGTTAACACTGTCAATCTCTTAATTTATAACTAGAAATAATATTAAAGACAATATTATTTTATAATAGCACAAATTCATGACACTTATAGAAATACTAATAAAATATTATGTTTATTCTAAAAGAAGAGTATTCTTAATCTTCATCAATTTTTTTCTTAAGATTAATTATTCATTACAATAATTAGATGTTAAGAAAATGAATAATAAAGACGAGAAGTAATTATAAGAAAGTTATTCTTAAAGTAACTTGATTAGTCTAAATATATTACATATGTGATAAGTGATAACATAATAAATAATATTATTATATTGAATTTGAAATGATAAAAAAAAACTAACATATTATGGTGCTAGAAGGATCCGCAAAGATATGAGAGATAGTCATTGTACACAATTTTATTCTTACTTATTAAATAATATTTTGGATAAATGATCTTTTCGGTCCTTATAAATGTGAATTGCTAACATATTGTTTCTGAGAGATTAAAAAATAAAATTTAGTCATCAAATGTAAAGAAAAAGTGTGACAAATCGGTGTTGTCATTAATCTACCTTCATTGTCCTTAACTAATCGTACGTGTGACATGTTGCTTCCTTACATGACATTCCATGTATGCAAATAGATTGTCACATCATTGATGGATGAAATGGACTATATGCCAGTTTCAAATTTTGTTTTTTTACAACAGTCACCCTTATGTTGAAAACCAATGACTGCTTCCTCTTCTTTATGTCTTCTTCTCCATCAATGACATCGATGCATAGCTATAGATGGTCATTGTTTTTGTTTGATCATTGTCTTCAAACAATCTTGGTGGGTCAATATCAAATGGGTGGAGGGTCAGAGGGTGGGTTCGGTGAAAAAAGAAGCAAAATGAAAAGGCATGGTGGTGTCAGCCATGGTGAATGTCAATCTTCCAACTATAGTGAATGCAATGGATGTAATGTTGAATGTCATTTTGGGGGTAATATTGGGATTCTAACATCAAAAACAACAAAGAACCCAAGGAAGTTATTCTATACTTGCCTATTGTCAAATGTTGTTTCAATTTTTGTCCTAAGCTTTGTTTGTTGTTGCTCTATTTTTTATTTAAAAGAATCATACATTGACTAAGTAGCCATCATTAACGTGTAGGATGTTGGAAAAATGCGATTTTTTAAATGGGTTAATCCTATTGAAGAGAAGTGGATGAAAGAGTTGAGGATGAATATTAATGGCTTGAACAAGGAGTTAAAGATTAAAAAATATTGTTTTTTCTATGTTTTATATGTTGTGGCTTATTTAGGGATGTTGTAACTCATTGCTAACATTGAATGAAATGGTAATGTAAGTAGATGGTTTAGGGCTGATCTAACTCCTTGCTAACATTGAATGAAATTGTAACGTAAGTAGTTGGTTTAGGGATGATGTAACTTGTTATGTAATTCCATGTTATACTAATTATAATGGGTTCAGTAGACTATATTGTCAGTAAGTTGTATTGTGCAGGGACTAAAAGGACATTAAGTTTTATTGTTAAAGGATTTATTTGCCAATAAATTGTAAACATCAAGTATTGTATTTACATTTTATTTGTATCATGCAAGAATTGGTTTATGTTGAGCATGAGGTAGAAGGAACAAATTTTTAACCCAAAAACAATTAATGGACCAAAATTTATTCATTTCTTTACCTTTCGATGTGGTGTAGACCATGAGAGGTTAGGCTTCATCTTCTAATAACGCAATGAAAATGCTTTGTCATGGTGGCTATGGAAGTCATCAAAGTTGTCACTCTCACTCATGCAAGGCGAGAAGAATAAACGGCTAAAGGCTTTCTCTTTGGTGAAAAAATATAACAAATGAGAAATGCCTTTTGTGTTAGAAGTAGTAAAAAGGTCAAATTTTCTACTAACAAGTTAGTACCAATGAATAAACACAATTTTTTCTCTCTTACAATTTAGTCCCCACAACATCGTTATCACTAGAGGCGTCAACACATAAAACTTATTGTTAGGTGGGTTAATGACACGACCAATTTGTCTTACTTTTTTACATACGGGGATTAAATTTAATTTTTCATCTTTTAGGGATGAATTTTTAAGTGATTTACACTCTCAAGGACCAAAATAATTAGTTATCCTAATATTTTTAATCACAAAAAATCACATAATATTATATTATTTGCACTTCCAAAATATTTGAAAACTTGATAATTGATATCACTAATTTGCCTATGTTTGTGTTTGCTATTATCACTTTTCTGGTTAGGAAATTGGCTCAATTGCAAATTTTACCATCCAACTTTCATTATTTTTTTAATTTTACCATCCAAGTTTTGTTTTCACGAATTTTACCACCCTAATTTTTAATTTTTATGCATTTTACCAACACTAACGTTTCACAAAAAAATTAAAGATAAAACAAAACGACATCGTTTTGTTACTAAGATGATGATAAAGTGCACAAAAATTAAAAAATTAGATGGTAAAATTTGTGAAATATTGAAAGTTAGATGATAAAATTTGTGGAAAAAAACTTGGATGGTAAAATCTATAAACTTATGAAAGTTGAATAGTAAAATTCATATAATAATAAAAATTGAATGATAAAATTTGTAATTAAACTCAAGAAATTTGTAACATGCATAACATAGAGATTTCCAATATTTTGGATTCCTTTGCCAAGGAGGAGACAAGGTGGAAATCAAAAGCTTACTTTACTTAATGATGAATAAGTTCAACTTCTGAAGTGACAAAGAAGAAGAAAAAAGCGATTTCTAAAGATGAAATTGACAAGAATTTGGAGGATAGTGACTTGTTCACCAAGAAGGAGATTTGGGATAGTTTTCAATTGTAATGTTTGTGGTGTATTATTGATTTGACTAATGGTAAATGTATAAATGATTTTATTTTGAAAAATATTATTTAATTTAATTATGAAAATATGTCTACTTTTGTGCATTGTAAAAAATAAGTTTAACATACATATTAATCACTTAAACATAAATAAATAGTCACACTTTAATTATTCTAGCAATGGAAAATGTGTTTTTACGAATGCATTTTTCGTCAAAACACACAATAGGTGATTTCAATCAAAAAGCGGCTTTCATGTTTAAAAATTTTACTTGAAAAATCAATTCCAATTTTCGGGCAATTCGTGTGTTTCCTTTTTTTATAACAAATAGCATCACTATGTAGTAATATCTCATACATAAAATAAAACACCATTGTACTAGTACAAAAATTATTCAAAATACCCAAGTATATAACTGATCAAATGTTAGTAGAAAATGTCAACATACGTCCAAAAAAAGGGGAAGGGCATATCCCAAGCATATATATAAAAACTCCTAGTTGGTCATACTTTAACCTTAATAATATCTATTGCTATGAGGTCACATATGAGTTCTCTTTTTCAGAGCTAGAGATACAAATAGTTAACCATTGGCTTAATCCTCCACGAGTTAAAGAAGTCGCAAATTGGTCATGCGATGTGTAGAATGACGCCCTTGATATTTCTAGTAGGAATATGGGTGAATGTGACATCCCTCGCATGGGAGGCTTGTTGACTATCGAAGTTAACCAACTATGCATTATAATTACCCATTGAGTGCTCTACAAGCTCAATAAATAGGGTTTTCATATTCTAATGGTTGTGAGTCATCTGCCTTGCAACATAAGCATCACAATCATCACATACAAATACAAGTTAAAGGGTAATAATGACTTTGTGCATACAATGGTAAATATAACACATGCCAACAATAATAGTACTCTCTTTGTCTTTATATATAAGATATTTTAAACTAATATACACTTTTTAAGATATTTATTGGTTAATTTAGTTAGTGACCCTAAATTTGTCAATAATTTGTACTGTTACTCTAAAATCATCCTTAATATTTTGAAACTAACCATCTCTTTAAGAGACACCTAATGAAATTGAGATCAATTTTTTTGAAAGGATGATACCAAATTGATATAAAAAATAATAACTAAAAGAAAAAGACATGATATTTGACCATATAAAAAATTAGTTACAAAGCAAACAATATCTAAATAATTATCCATTCATAAATTTTACTTTCAAAGGCTATTTTTAGTTGAACAATATAACAATTGTTTTAAAAAAATATAGAACCTTATAATAAAATTTAAATGACTTAAGATATCCTAATAAAATTAAGATAAGAAAAACATTGTTTTTGTCTAATCCCTTTCTTTTATAGTAGTCACCTCTAGTGCTATGTTAAAGCTTGACAAACACACATAAGCAATTCATTTACTAGTAAAATTACAGTAGCAAACATTGTTATATGTTGAACTTATGCAATCTCAACAATTTTATGTCCTAAACCTTCTAGTTTCTTAGTTAATTACCATTTATCCTATACTACATTTGTTGGAAAATTAACATAGAATTTGAACATCTTTAAAAGGCTTTTAATCACAACACAATTCAATTGTAGGGTTTCAAAGGGTCATACATCTTCAAACAACTCCTATTTAGATAACAAAAAATTTATTAAGCATCTTGAGCAAAGAGATATAAAAAGGAGTGAAAGAAAGAAACTTTATTATGTTTTTTCAAATATTATATTCTCTTAATTAACTAGCAAATTTTGTGTTCTTTCTATTATTTTTCCAAAAAAAGAGAAAATTAACTATCACTAGTGAAATTTCGAGCAACGTATGTGATAAATAGGGTTAGAAAAATGTCAAAGAATAATATTGTATGTAACATCATCGTGTTATGTTTGTTTATCTTCTTTTTTTATCAATGAAGAAAACAAGAAATTGACAGACAAAAGGAAAAACTAAGAACAAATGTAAACTTTACCCATCGCATATGCCAAAACAGAAAGTTGTAGATTTTGGGGACAACTATTCTAAGTTGTGAAAGGATCTGAATTGGCAAAGCCATGTTTTATAAGCCAATCAACCCATTGATTTGCTTCTCTTAAGATGTGTCTTTAACTTTAATTGATTATAAATTAGTTGTAAGTTCACATAGATTAAATTAAACATGAATATATATATATATATATATATATATATATATATATATTATGGAAATATCTTTATGATAGCATTGCAAAAGAAATGAAGCCTAAATTAGCTCATATTATATTATAATAGTACATGTAGAACCTCAATAAATTTAACAACACTAAAGTTAATATTTTAATTCATTTAATATCTAAATGAAATAATGTAAAAAAACATATGATTATCACTGCACATTTAACTCACTTGTGTAACGACCTAAATTATTTATATTTTATCTTCTTTTATTTTAGTTTATTTTTCTAGACTAATATTTTTGCTTTGAGTTAAATTACTAATAATCGTTAAATAATTATTAATTTGTTTTTATTATATAAATATTACTATAAAATTCTTAAAACATACAAATTACATAAATTAGAAAAGTGAACACTTGAGTACTTCGAGTAATATTATTTATTTACAAAATCCACAACCCATATTCTTTCTTTAAACATTTTCTCCATTGCTTTCCTCTTCCCTGACCATGATTATGGAATCCATGGCCGGATTTGGATACACGAGAGCAAATTGTAAAAAGGGGATCGTGCGGATTAAACGTTTCACTGAAAACAGAGACCGGAAAGTGAATTCCAAAATAAATGTGGGCACGTAGGACTGGTTGCATGGTTATGACATAGCAATTTCTTTCTTCATCTATATACCATGCAATTTCCAGCGCATCAAGGAACAAGATGATTGGTGCCATCTAAAATGAAACATGAGACAAATCTAGTGAGAAATAAATTTCTCAATAGGCAAAATCTAAACTATCAAACACGTTAGTACGTTAGTAAATCATCAATATAATCAAATAAGTCCATAAAATAATTATGCAACTATATGAATGCATGAAATGAATTTGTCACAGGTGCACATGACCTCTACATATGTACAGTATGTAGGAATGTTGCGGCCATCTTACGCTAATCATGCATGTCTTTCCATGTATTTGCACCTGATCTCTCTACATCTTGTACTAGATGTAGTATCATAGGTCCGGTGCCACAAATCTCATACTGGACTTGGAACACGAATCAATCACATAAAATTTCATTATTCACATATAATCGTATGGAAAATATTTCCATTATTCATCATACGTACCAGAAGGATGGTTAAAACGCCATACCTTATCAAAGCAAAATCCTACCAACTTAGGCAAAATAATTGAATATCCTCAATCTACAGAAATTCATGTTAGTGGTTTAACTAATAAACCATAATACTTTTTCTTTCAATTAATAATATATGGATTATCTAACATGGTAGGAAAGACCGGGTTGGTGTAGCCTAAATGATCAGAATGGGTTCAACTTGGATGATTGACATGGATAGGGGTATGTTTAACACAGATGGGAGTGTCATAAGTAATAGTATCTAGGATAGGCCTGGATGACTACAACCAGGATGGTTATAGCCTGGAAAGTTAGGTCTGGAATGACCGGGGTGAGTACAACCTGAATAGTCAACATAGAAAGTTACGTCCAGGTTGTCCGGGGTAAGTACAACCTGGATGGTTACAACTCATGTAGCTATGTCCAGGTTGGTCGGGATAAGTACAACCTGGATGGTTACAACTCATGTAGCTATTCCGGGTTGGCCAGGATGAGTTGAACCTGAATGGTTTGTATCCGGGATGGTTACAATATGGGTAGTGTTTCTGGGACGGTTACAATATGAGTAGTGTCCGAGACGGTTACAATATGAGTAGTGTCCGGGACGTTTAACTTGGATGAGTAACTGGTTGGTCGGGGTGAGTTTGGCCTGGATGGTTACCACATGCATAGTATATCCGGGTTGACCGGGGTTAGTTCAGCTCAGATGTTTACCACAATAAATAGTTGACCGGGATGGCCGGGCGTGTGGAAATCGGAAAGAAAGTAACCTGGATAATTTTCGACTGGTTTGTCCGAGTTTCGCTAGTTTCGTACATAAATCATCACTTACCATCTTACTACTTCAACCTCAAATTTGCTCTTTACGTATTTGAACCATTGATCTTCATACCATTCAACCTCTACTTCCAAACGTTAATGTTAACAGTTCCTATAGATTATTAAATTACTTCTAAAATCATCACGCATAACTTCCCAAAGTGCTAATAATTCAGATTATAAATCCTTACCTATCCTGGGTTTAAAATCATCATATCCTCATCATAAAATAACCTTTAAAACATAGATTTTCCAGCTTAAATAAAGACTAAGTCTGGCTAACTAAGCGCATAAGTTAATCTTAAACAATTACTTAATTAGAGATTAAAGCCTAGCCTACCTGCAGCGAGTTCGTGTCTTGAGAAATGATGAAGTATATAAGACGAGTAAAGCTATGGTTTAGGCAGCCAACGGTGGTAGAAAATAAAGGACTTAAGGTAAAGAGTGAGGGCTGAAAGTTTTCGTGCAGAGATTTCTGAATGCAAGGCTATTTATACTAGTTTATTTAGTTGTGTTCTAAGTGATTTAATTAAGTTATAACCGAGTTAGGATTTAGTTTGGTTACAAGGTAACTATCCTTGAAGATTTTTATCCTAAGGTAATAATTACAAATATTCCTTCATTTATGGTTTCAATTACGTGGAAGTTTACTGAATGTTAAACTTCAGTTGCCTATATCCATATGTCTGTACTAAATGAAGCAAGATTCCTTCATTTAATGCCTTTGAAAAATTATCTCTTGGTTCTACGTAAATTTTCTGTCATGTGTCTTTCATATTCCTAAAAAATTCACGTATAACTTGCCTTAGCTGAAGATATTCATGTCATTAAGCAAATATATCTGCTGCACCAATTGTTTAATATTTTAAAGAAAAATTTCATATAGTAACAACTATGTGATTAGGTGGAAAGCTTAGTACAAATGACCAATTTTGATTGGTTCTACAACATTTGACTGAGCTTATTCTCCTTAGTTTCTATGTGAATTTCTTTTTAGATTTAAATAAGTTTTTATATTTTTGTAACCAACTATTATCATATCTTCATAATTTAATTATAAATAAAATCTAAAAATATAATTTTTTTGAGGATGTTACAACTTGTACAATCACCATCAAAAACCATCATGCAAACATGAAGAAACAAAAGAGACACATTTAAAAGAATTACAAGTTGATGATTGAAACACCTTTAATAACATTACTAAAGGAATAATATAATTTTATGTAAGCTAAAATAGAATATAATAAAATTTTGGTCTCTTATTATTTTATATTTTTTGTTCAATTTGGTTGTTTGAAAATAAAAAAAGTTAAGTTTCACTTTTATCACTTATAGGACGGCTTCTAACATGCGAGACCTTTATAGGTCTTGCACGGTGACAAAATAATTTTCAACCGTGTCATTAAAATGAAGGGTCGGATGAATAAGGGTGCACCAGATGAGAAAAATACAATATAATTATAACTTTTAATGCAATTAGGGGTGTTCGGATTTGTTTTGGTCAAATTTATGACCCAACCCAATCAAATTTGATCGGTTCGATTTTTAGAATTTTTTTTTGAAACTCAACCCGTTCATGAACGGTTTGGTTTGGTTCGGGCCAACAGGTTACCCATTTAAATTTGATCTTTTTTTTCTTTAGAACTACTATTTTATATCATGATTCATCCAAATATCCAATATAATTAACACAATAGGATAAATAATCATTTTCATCCTTGAATGTGTAGAGACCTAACAAATTAGTCCCCGAAAGATGAAATTCACATTTTAGTCCTCGAAGGTGAAAAAAGTGTGACAAATATATTCATCCGTTAACTTTCGTCCATTACCGTTAATGAAAGAGCCTATATGGCACAGAGTGACAAAAATGTCACAAAAATTATTGTCAGCATGACTGCATAATATATTGGATCAAAATGTCAGTAAATTTCTATTTGACAAAAACGTTGGTAACTTTCCATTGGAAAAAATTTTCAGATCCCAAATTTCATTTCATTTAAGGGTAAAATGCAATTTAGGGTAAATAGTCATTTTCATCCCTGAATGTGTAGAGTGTTGACAAATTCGTTCTAAGAAATGGAAATTCAAATATCAATATATCCATTTACATGCGTTGCAAATTTGCTACAACTATTTGTTTGTCTTCTCAAATCATTGGCACATTGTTGGAATATAATAGTATCATAAGATATTTTTGTTTAATGGAAACTTACTGACATTTTGGCCTAATGAAAACTTACTAACATTTTGGTCCAATCTATTCAGCAGCCATGGTTGGTAATCATTTTTGTGACATTATCTTCCCTCTGTATCACGTAGGCTATTTCATTAACGGTAACAGATAAATGAATTTGTCACACTTTTTTCACTTTCGAGGACTAAAATTTGAATTTTCATCTTTCAAGGACGAATTACTCAATGCTCTACACATTCAAAGATGTAAATGACTATTTGCACTAACACAATATTATCAAATGTCTAAAAGTAGTAAAATTGATTCATTTAATATCATTAACATAATATTCTAAAATAGACTAATACAAATTAAAAAAAAATATTCTTTAACGAAATTTACTATAATATTTTGAATCGCAATTATTTCCTACAAACTAATTTCTTGCAATAAACTTTGGTGCAACCAAGTTTATTACAACCAAATTTGCTGAAATAAATGAACAAAATATGATATGTTAATATTATAAACATTTGTAGTTCCAACCCTTAGAGTCCAATATTAACCGTATTTAAAATCAAACCAAACAACTCTAAAATTTTTAATCGATTTTGATCCGTTCAGTTCGATTTTGATCGGATCTATAGATCTAAACTTGTGACCCAACCCGTACATGAATGATTTTGATCAATTTGATTCGATTTTGATCCAAATACATAAATAATTTAACCCAAACTGTCCAGATCGATTTGGGTTTGCGAATGACCCATATGCATGAACACCCCTGAATCCTAAATGCAATGTAGTGTAATTGGTTTCTCTCCCTCGACCCTTCCCCTTCCCTTTTCCTTTCACACCTAGCCGTCAACGCATTTTCGTTATTTTGCTTCATTCTTTGTCTATTTTTCTTGTTGCAGATTGTGGTTATATTTATGTGAAAACTTGTTTCTTGAGTAGAAAAACTAGGAAGAAGCAAGATTTTTAAAGATAGCCGACGTTGATTTTTACTTTTTTTTAATTGATGATTTTGTTTAATGGAATTTGATTATTTTTGTGATGAAATTTGATGTTACAACTGTGAATTGTGAATATATTTTTTTTCGCTTCCTTTTACCAATATATTATTTGTGCCATTTGGAGGTGAATTTTGAAGCAAGTATTGAAATGGTCATGACTTAAAAATGTGAAAATGTGTGGAGCAGTAGGTCCTGGTGTGGCTGAGGTTGGAGAAGTAGTAACTATATTTTGAAGTTTTATATTTGCAATTTTATTTAAAAGAAAAAAAATTATATGCTACTTTCTCACTCTGATGCACCCTCCCACATACAGTCCTTCATTTTAATCCTACGTTCCAAAAATATTTTCCACCGTGCAAGACCTATTCCATTCTACCATTTTAGTCATGGTCCACTTATAGTGTATCTGTTATTAGCATTTTAAATTTGACACTAATCACATTAATTTTGGATGATGTGATATCTCAAACAATTTGTCGCATATTATCAAATTGACTATAAATTGGTGAGATATAAACTAACAAATTGACCAAATTGGTTTAACATAAGTATTTTATGGAATCAAAAGTAAAAAAATTTAAACTTAAGAGACCAAATTTTTAAAAATATATAGATAAGAACAAAACTTTTATTTTGGCCTTTTATATATCCTTTAACTTTTGGAGTGATCGAGTTGGTTAAGTGAAAAAATAAGAAAAAAAATACAATATATTTATGTTCAATGAATTTTATATATTTTTAAAATAATAATATGGAAAAGAGTAAAAATAAAATTTATTATTTAATTATTTCATCATACTAAATTTTATTATTTCCACTTTCTTATATCTGGTAATATGGCTTTATACAGAGTAGCACTTTAGAACGTGCCATGGACAAAATTTTAATTAAATTTTATTTTTATTTTCAATTATATTTTGAAATTAAATAATGACATTAAATATGCTTTACCAATAAGTATTTTTTTAAGAATAATTCAAAAAATAAAAAACATTTATATAGAAATATAAGAAATATAATATATTAGTTTCATGTTTAATAACTAATGTTATAATTAAAATAAAATTAAATATATAGTTTTCGAAAGTGATACCTGTTAATTTCATTCTTAAAGAGTTACATGCATATAATTATTCAGCAAAAAAATTTACATTCATATAATATAATTTTTAAATTTTCCAATTTCATGTTAAATTCGTCTTTGTAATTAACTTAATCAATGAATTTATTGACCTCATAACATTTTAGTCTTTATTGGTTTTTAAGGAATAATTTAGTCTATATAATTAAAAGGTTACATGCATATGATTTGATTTTTTCAATTTTTCAATATCATGTTAAATAGTTTTTTGTATTAATTTACTCAATAAATTTATTAAATTCTTAACAATTTGTCTTTTAAATTTTCAACTTTATAATAATTTAATTTTATATATAATATTTTTTTCATTGACAAATAGTTTAATTATGAAATTGATAGATTTAGAAATAACTTATTCATATACTATAAAATTAAATTCATAACTTTATACATAAAAATTTAAATACATAACTCGGAGACCACTCTCAATTAAACATTTTCAACACTTTCTCTTTTCACTTTTGTAAATATATTTCATATATATATATATATATGAAGACTTTTCAATCACTAAAATTAATTTGCATTAAAAATATTAATGTTGGAAATAGAATACATTAGTTATGATGAACACTACCAACAAGGTTGACATAAATGATAATAATTTGTATTTCTTAATCAAATGATTTAGAATTTAAATCTTGAATTATCCTTGGATATGAAATAAATTATTTTAGAAGAGAATATCCATCTCATATGTGCTCACAATTCACGTCTAAATTTAGTCATTACTTTCGGAGTGAAAACTATTTCATATGGATACTAGAGAAAAAAAATGTTATGTTGAATACCTTTCAGTAACCCATTAACTAAGTATTAAAATGTAGTGTAATAAAAAATCTTCAAGTATAAAAATACATTAAATAATTCAATGTTAGAAATAAAACTCATTAATTATGGACCATTAAATAACAAAATGTAGATTATGATAATTCTCCTTTAAGCATAAAAAAACTACTTAAACATACTACTACTGTAAAAGTGTTACAACACACTTCTTCAAATATATTAGTATTCTATTTAATTGAGCCCCCTGCCTTGGTAATTTTCTCGTGTATAAATATATATTTTTAAGTTAGTTAATATAAAATTGTGTAAAATCAATTATTTATATTATTATTATAATAATTATATTAATGATTAATGTTAGTTGGTATAAAATTAATTATTTTATTATTATTACTATAATAGTTAAGGTGATCACTAAAATAAAATTGGGTAAAATTAATTATATGTTTATTGTTTTATGATTACGATTAAGGTTATTATCATTTAAAATAAAAATAATTTTAACTTATGTGTAAAAATAACAAATATTTTTTAAATAATTACTTATTATAATTAGGGACTTAAATAATTACAAATGAAGAAAATTTTTACCCCCTTTAATAAGTTTTTGGATTCATCCCAATCACATAAGTTGAATCACACATTTGGTGATCAATAACTTTCGAATAATAAAATAAAAGAAAATATATTTAAAAGAGTGTATTTTTATTATTTTTTTTAGTAATTATGAAATTTTAATTTTAATTCAAATTGAGGATAAATATATACTTTATTTTTTTCCCCTATTAACAATTATTACCGAGTTTACGGGAAGCAAACCCCGCGTGGTAAGTACCCCTTTGGCCCTTTCCATCCAATTCGACCACTGTGCAGTCACTATAGAAACCATTTCCAACTCCCCCATCATCACCGTTTATCTCACTCACAACCGATCCACACCGTTCGTTCAATACCCCCACATGCGCGGGAACCAAGAAATACCCCGAAAAGGAAAATGATGGATAATAAAGATACGACGCTGATAATACATCCTCAATTATGAATTTAAAATTTATCAAAAACTATAAAATTTAATTAGACTTTATTAAATAATAAATAAGATTCACAAACTTTTTAATAATTTGAAGAGAAAAAATGCACTATTAATGTAATTTTTTTTACATAATCATCTAATCACGACTCATTAGTTAGACTCATTAGTTAGGATAAGTTTATTGACTCTTTTAAAATAATTGTCTTTAATTATTTAAATAATAATTTATGATTGAATGATAATATAAATTGTTAATACAAACATTAAAATAAATTTGAGAAAAAAAGATATATACTAATAATATTTTTTTTACATAATTATTTAATCCTAATTTAATCATATGATAAATTTATTGACTTTTTTAAAATAATTAAATAATAATTTATAATTGAAAGATAATGTAAAAATGTTATTTTACAATATGCATAAACATTAAAATAAAATTTAGTTAATAATAAAAATAT
>CM023957.1:23754882-23786787 GCA_013407115.1 Glycine latifolia
TTTTTTTAATAAATCTAGCAATATTAATTTGAATACATGTTCTATAACTGAGGAAATTTTTTTGAGAATCATAAATTTTATGAATCTCATTTATTATTAAAATATTATTTTTTAAATTTTATATTTTCAATAAATTTTAATCAATTATAAATATTAAAAATATATTAAATACTATAACTATCATACATTATTTAATTGTTATTGATCTATATATTTATTAAAAATCATAAAATTCATAGTTTCAAATACATTATTTAATTATTACCGACTGATATTTATTATAAAAAAAAGATAAAAACCCAAAGTTTCAATACATTCTTTAATTTAGTAATCCGTATTTATTTAAGACTGATAAAATCCACAGTTTTAAATACGTTCTTTAATTGCTATTGAGTGATAGTATTTATTAAAAAAAAGGAGGATAAAAATCCCTAGTTTTAAATGCATTCTTTAATTTATTACTATTGGGCAACATTAAATTAAATATTAAATGATAAAAATAAATAAATTCATTATTGCCGTTTCACATTTTATAAACCCTCCTCCTTTTCTTTCACTAACTATAAAAATGTTCCTCTCCGACAGAAACGAGCGCTTCGCAAAATTACAATTTTCTCTCTTTTCCATTTCTCATTTCCAACAATGCCACCGGCGAAGCGCAAAGCGGAGGGAGCTGCTGCTGCAGCAGCGCCGATGAGAGTCACTCGTTCGGCGGCGGCGCGAGCCGCCTCCGTGGCTCCGCCGGCGGAGGAGGAGAAGAGGAAGGCGAAGAAGGCCAAAGTTGCTTCTAAGCAGCAGGAAAAGAAAGAAAAAGAAAGCGAAACTGTCGTTGAGAGTGAGAACAAAGTCAAAGAAGGAGACGCCTCTGAGAACGTTCTAGACGCTTCGAACAAAACCATCGTCGTTGAACACTGGTTCGTCTCTCTTCTCTTTTTTTCTACTTTTTTTATGAAAAACAAAAATTAAAAAATAATATCTATATCAATATATAATAATAAATATATCTTTGTGTAACTGTTTTTTATACATTTTTTAGATATTTTTTTTATTTTTAATAATATTAAAATAGTAATAATAATTAATTCTTTTTAATTATATAGATTAAAATTATTCATTAATCAAAATTAAATAGTTACCACATTGGACAATTTTATCTTTAAACCATTTCTTAAATTGTTAAATTTTCCTTTTAATTTATATTAATTTTTCACTACTTCTATATTTTTTATTCTATACTTTTTTATTAACTGGATTTAACTTCTTTTTTTTATTATTTTAAAAAATTAGAGAGACTTCCTCTAGTTTATATAATGTTTCTATTTGTCTGTGTATACTCTCTGTATGTGTATGCTTATTTATTTATTTATTTATTATTTTAATATTTGAAATAACTTAATCAAGATTTTATTTACCGAATGTCTTTGAGGAAAAAAAAGTTAACAATGACCTAGACACCACCGAAAACTTCGGGTTTTATTTTATTTTCACTTCATTAGCGGTCTCCAGTTTGAACCCTAACTTATCCAATTCCAATAAATTGTCTCCTATTGAAAGTACTTGCCCTCTGCTACAGAAGAAATGAATTTTATGTAGAGTAATATTTGGGGATTAAATGAAAAAAGGAGAGAAAAAATGGGATGCAAGAAAATGCTTGTTATGATATGTAGTTACTTTTAGTTTTTCCAAATTTCATTTTATGTAATATTGTTGAACACTTGTAAGTGGTGAATAAGTATTGTTGTTGTTGTTGTTGCTGCTGTTGTTGTTTGGTTCGTTTGCCAAGCTTAAAGGTTTTGTTCTATCTATGCGTTGGTGAAACTATTATTATTATTCTCCTTGTTGATGTTTTCTGTCTTATTATATATTGGATGTGTTAATTTGTTTTTTGCCTCAGCAAGCAATGCAACTCATTCAAGACGAGGGCCTTTCAGGTGAAAGAAGGATTAGAGAAGGCAGACATTGGAATCACTGTGATTCTGAATCCTGAGAAGGTATGCTAAGAAAGAAGATATAACTGTTGATTATGTTATGTTGTTTTACACTTTCACTAACCCTTGGAAGACTTTTCAGGTCATTGATCTATTTTTCAAATTGTTTTTATTTCAAAATTTGCAGTGTTTTGTTTACTAGTCATATCTATCCACATTGGAAATCGAATGTAACCTTGTTTTTAAGCAATGTTTTAAATGGCGACCACAGTTGGGGTTGCAGTTTTGTTATGATCCTTGATATTGTGAAAAATTGTGGATAAAATGTTGTGGTTGCAGAGATCTTTAAGAACCTTGATGTTGCGACTACAATTGTGGTTGCAAACCGTTTTTAAAAACCTTATTTTAAAGCAGAAGGGACCTAATAATGTATCAAGGTCGCTGCATATTTTGGTGAGACTGGCTTTGAAAAGTTTACTGGTTTAAAAAATTGAGTTAGAGAACGCACCGTTGTACTGTGTTCATACAGTTCAGGGTCATTTTAAGACTTCTGAACAATGAAAATGATTGTTGAGTTTCATATGATATTATTCGATTAAGCTTTGTTGCCCAAGTAATTTGGTATAGACTAATAGATCCAACTATGACTCCTTTTTTACTTTCAAATCAATGAACAGCCAAGAAGAGGTTGTTTTGAAATACGGCAAGAAGGGGGCGGCAAGAAGTTCATCACTCTGTTGGTAATGAGCTATATTTTCGAACTAGTGTCCTATATTGTTTATTATCTGTGTTGGCTATAGAAGGGATTTGTTTTAAACCATTGGCATCCAACATAAGTTATTAGGATATATACCTCTGTTTAATTGAGTAATTATTTCTTCACATGAAAATGAGTTTAGAAAGGGAAAGAGAATTCCAATTTCTTTATATATGTCAGCCGAAACAATCATATGTTGTTTACAAACTATATCTTTGTTTCAGGATATGAAGCGTCCATTTAAAAGAATGAAGGATCTGGACATGGACAATGTCGTCTCGGATATCATTGATGAAATATCAAAGGCTAGTTGATTTCAGTTGTTTAGCAAGAGCCTTTTGATGGCTTGACTTATAGTGAAGCTAGACATATTGTTCTAATGATTGAAATCCTACAATGGAAACCTTTTCATAATGTGTTAGCTTAGCCTGTTGTATGGTAGTTTTAATTTGAGGTGACGCAATTTGAGAGGTGAGACAGTCATTTTGGATATGTTCACTGTCTCAGATGAGTACCAAACTACCAATAGTTTTGGATTTGTGTCTGAAGTCTGAACTATATTCATGTTTACTTTGCATTTTGAGATCAAATTACATGTTATCATCTACAATATTTGTGTTTTTCTTTAGAATGATAATGTATCTGTTAATTTTATGCTGCTATTTTTTTTTCTATTGGATAATTAGATGGCATACAACATAATAATTTGGATAAAATTGGTATTGTGTGATTTTGGATGCTCCTGTCTGTAATCATAAAATCATAAGAATGTTGGAAGTTTATGCTAGAATTATTTTCCTTGTTGGTGGGTTTATTCAAGAATTTCACGGTTGGGAATTATATAACAGGTTGGGTATAGGTAATTGGAGATAGTTAGAGATAGATTATAAAGTAGTTAGTTACATGTGACATTACCTAGATTAGTTATTCTAATCCATGAATATCCAGGTATGCTCATTTTGTACTCGATTCTACCATTTCTATGTTCATTCTCTCACATTCTCAACTCTTAAGTTTTAGGCTGTCATTTCTTAACATGGTTTGAAGTTCTCATGGTACTCATCATGAGGACATTTTTTCCCCATATCTTTCATCCTTTTTTCAGCCTTGTTATTCATCCTCCTTGATCATTGTTCTCTTTCACCTCTAATTTCTCTTTCGATGAAACTCAAAATCCCGATATAATTCTTCAAACAGTCAGGAAGCACAAATTCTTTGTTCACTTTCCCATTTTTGTTTATTTTTTTCTTCTCTTTCAATCATTTTGGCTCTTAGAAAGATTTGAAGACTTGATGATTGCTTGATTTTTGGCTCAATGTGTGGACGATTGTTTTCTCAATTAGTATGGAAGTCGTAACAGTTGAATTTGAGTTGTTATTGTCCTGGTTGGAGGCCAAGGCAATGTAAAATCTTGCCACATTCATTATAAGTGCTATTATTGATAACTTGTCGGTGATGAATGTTCAATTGGTGTTGCCTTTATGAGATTGCATGAAGATTTATTTCCGGAATTGTTGTAGTATCCCCCCTTCTCCAAATAATGTCCCACACGCAAAAATAGATTGCAAGGTGCTAAATGCGTGAATTGCATGATTGGAATGAGATCGTGAAACAATTGAACAAGCATTACTCTTGTGCAATGTTGTTAAATTGCAGTGTAATGGTGTTGAAAATTCATCCTATCCAATATCGTACTCCACGAAAATTGGTATCATTGCTACAATGAGTGTTGTGGTTCTAAAGGGTGTTGCGATTTCAAGGCGAGGATAACATTACTCAAGAACATTTCCCCCCTTATTCGCACTATCACTCACGCAGAAATATTTAAGGCCTATGGTATCATTTTCTTTTCACTTTTAGTTTTATAAATTGTTCCCAAACATTCAATAATAATTTATTCATAAAATTTTAGATTTTTAAAAATATGTTTTAAAAATAAAAAGATAGGTAGAAATATCTTGGAGATGTTTTCTTATCATTTTCTTTTTTTGTTCCATCTTGTTAAATCTCTCTCAATTTAACAATTTGTTTTGCGTCTAAACAACTTTGTTTAATTGTAATTTGAAAAGTAAATAATTTTTTAAAATAGAAATCAACACACTTTTAAACTTTTCTCATACATATGTAAGCCTCTGATTATGTATGGACTCTTCCATCATCTATTAACCTCCTCTTGCATCCTCCTATTGTCTTTGACAAGTTTTAGGTAATGAGTTTCATTCCTCTATTTTTTATCCCATTTCTCTTCTTTTATTATTCCCATTCCCCTCTAATTCTTTCCTATTTTTATCCACTTCTTTTTCCCATCCTTTTGTGTTTCTTCTCTTTTTTCATTCTCTATATTTTTAATTTCTTTTTCCTCTTGTCTTTCTCCTTTATTTTATATTTATCCCCCTTTTTTCATCTCTTTGTTTCTTTCTTGTCCCTTCTCATTATTTATTTTTGGTTTAAATTCACTTTAGGTCCTATAATATCATGTTTGTGCAAGCTTGGTTTCCCAATTTTCAATTATACAGGTTTGATCCCTAATTTATTCTTTATTGTGCAATTTTGGTCTAAGTTGTTAGTCTATTATCAATTTTTTAACGGATTTTGCTAATGCAATATGTTAGATATAATGTGGGACTAATATATTGATGTAGCTTTAAGAGACAAAAATTATACAATTATGATACTTTGAAGACTAAACCTACACACTTAATTTTGACCCTTTTATTTTAGAATTTTATTCTTCGCTTTATCTTTCTGTATTCATTTTTTTTAAATAAATATTTTAAAATTAAAATAATACTCTTAAATAAATTACTAATGATAAAAAGGAGAAAAAAAACTAACACCACAACACCAAGCTTCACCAAATCCGGATACCATCACTTATATTGATACATAGGAGCCCCAACATCAATGTCAATCTAATACCATCATCCAAACCAAACACCGTACTCATTATGTTTCACTCTACCAACCAATAATTCTATGAACAAATACAAAATACCCCATATTTACCATGAATTCCAAACTAAGGACACACTAATGGCCCATCATGAGCCTCAAAGACCTCTCAATGCTATGCAGTATGCACCCTGAGCTATATCATCCAAGACCCGCCATCATTTGCACCTTGAGCACCAAAGGTCTTACCATAATAACAATATAACATTTGAACCATGAACAGACAATACTTTCATTTTCTAAAAAAATACCCAACATGGCAAGTGAAGAAACTTCAAAATCCTTCAATGGTCGGCATTATGATCAATGCTAAATGGGGGATCCAACAGTTAATCATAGGGGCTGAAAAATATTAAATAAATGCTAATTAAATTTTAAAAAATACTTAAACCAAGTTTAAATTAAAAACCATATAAACAACCACTAACCGATTTTAGACTAAGATAAACACTTAACAAATTCATCTACAAGAGTAAAAGACCATACAACAACACAAATCCTTAATATATTATTCTGAATATAAAACAAATGATAGTAATTTCTAAACTAATATTATCTTAATAAATGTAATTAGTCTGTAAAAAAATAATGGACAGAGAAATAAAGTTACGTTATCTTGTTCTACTCTTGATAAAAATAAACACACATAGGTTATAACAAATAACAATGAATAATGGATGATACTGGAAATTAAATGGTCGTCGGACACTAAGCTTTGGACAAATTAAACCAAAATCTAACTATATATCTAAGAATGAAAAAAAATAATTGAAAAGTGTAATGTGAACTCTAAAAATGGAAAGAAAGTCTCAAGCTTTGAAACGTTATCGTAAAGAAACAACAACAGAGCAAGGAGGAACAAACCAAAAGTAACGTGTTATGTGTTAATTTCTCTGGCATTATACAATATTTTAATTTTTTGAGCAGATTACAAAATATATTAATGGATAAAATATATATTATATTTTAAGAAAGAGGAGCTATAAATCTGCATGTTAAGTACTGTCCGGTGAGTCCCTATACATGCTAATATAATAGATACTACTACATTATACTTATACTACATATATTGTAATATTAATACTATATTTATTGGTTATAGAACATGGTTGCCCCCTTAAATCTGTCCGAGTATAAGGGAATGATACTAGCAGTTGTATGTGCAATTTTTGTGGTATAAGACCTTAAGAGGTGGGATTAATTAATAGAGAAAGAGCACTTGATGGAAATGAAAGACAATATTGCAACTTTTGCTAACTGCTAAATGACTATAATGATAGCTAGCTATAGATAATTAATGAGCTTGTGACAGGGAATGAAAGACAATATTGCAACTTGTGCTAAATGACTATAATTCAAGAGAGCAATATCTAAATTATAACAATTAACTTATCTGTTTTCAACTATTTTTTTTTATCATTTAACTATAATTTATTTATCAGTTATTTTTATCAAAGCTATATATATATATATATATATATATATATATATATATATATATATTATAATTTTACTTCCCACCATTTCCCACGATCTACTCTACTGTTGATAATAGCACTGCTATTATGTAAGTGGACTAATCAAATATATTTTTTTTTAAGTCAGAATATTAAATTTTGTCTCTCCCAACAAAATATTCTCCATATGTACAGTCAAAGAATTGAATTCCTACCAGCGTATTTAAAAAACTCAAGGATTTACCATCTATAATAAACCTTGTTGGTTGGACCAACCATATATTGTTATCAACATTTTAATGCCTTCATGTCGCCATCAATTCTACTAGGATGTGTTTATGGCTCTATGGAGACAATTAAAATTTCTAAGGTCCCTCATATACTACTCTGCTTGGACAAATCATTTGGCATATGGAAGGAAACAAATTAATTCAGTGTAGTTGGCATTAATTTACACACATTCGATCACGTAATATTTGCTTGTAAATGCATGCATTCATGGTTCTTTTCAATGAAGTTAATGCACATGTTGCAGCAGTTATAAGGTCATCATAAGTAACTAATAGATATTTTTCACACAGAATATGATCAGTATAATTAATTAAGAAACCATATTGAACTTTTTTTGGGTTATGTAGATATAAAAAGACAAGATTCTAATGGCAGCAATTTGGGATACGTTAATGCTTAAAAGTTAAACCAATTGGTGTTTGTGTGATAGTTGCTAATGCCAGGTTTTGAAAACCTTTGGATTTTGGTCTCATCAAGCTACTAGTTGAAGAGCATGAAATCCTCGTCATGTGCATGAAAGAGGATTCAACCGGAGGTTTTGGATCACTTATTTCACATATATAGTCCCTTTGTATAAAACTCTATTTTCTAAACTAATATATTTCAAAAATTTATTCTAAATCTTCTTTTAAGGATTTAAATGATAACAAATTTACATCTTATGTGGTATTTAATATATTTAATATGCTACATCAATATTACTTAGGCTTAAATAGTTTGCATGTGATCTTATATTTAAATCTTATTGTTACAGTTGTATAAAAAAGAATATAATATTTTTAATAATATATTTCTTTTGGCCATGGGTCCATACATCATGCGTATGTCTCAATTTATTGGAACAAAAATTAATCTTACTCACAATAAATAATTATCATTGGTTCAGAAGAATTTTGTATATAAAAAAATTATATACGAATTATATTGATAAAATAGATAAATCCTTTCCTACATTTGAACTAAGACATTATCGAAAGTTGCCAATTTATAGAGAATAAGAACAGCTATTAGTTAGAACAAAGGGTAACATAGGAACCAAAAATAAAATAGTGTTATCTTTTATTTGGTACGACAAGGTAGTGTCATATAATACATATATATGAATATATATGAAGTATACATAGAAATATATTAAGGGCCAAAGACTCTCATTGAACATCAATAAAGGTGGAAATATTGACCTTTAAGCTTTCTAGTAACTTTACTGATCCATCTTCACCACATACATACTTGAATAGAAAACGTTTTAATTATATATTATTAAACTAAATGAACATGTATAGAGAAAAATAGTATATATTGTCAATATTGAGGACCATATGATCTATCAAATTCCTATAATTATGGGTCATTGAGATTACATTAGAGCTATAATTGTACTAGAGTTAAAATCAGTTAGTAAATTGTGTGGCAGACAAGATCAAACTCAAATATAGCAAAACCGCTATTTTGTAGAAACCACATGTACATGCAGTCATTACATTATCACCAAACAATCAAAATCCCCCTAAAAATATACCAATTACTCATCTTCCGCTTGTTTCATTAGGCAAAACATGCTTAACCATTCACAACTTCCTCCAAATAGCTTGGTAGAAAGAGAGGTTCACATGTTAACCGTTTACCAAATTGACTTTTGAACACAAATCCAAACCATCAATTCCACATGCACGAAATACATATACCCCCCCTAATTCTCCACTTTCCTTCAAGCTTGGTTTCGGACACAAAAAAAGTATAAAGAAAAAACCTTAGAAGAGAAGAAGCTGAAAAAAGGCTCTAAAGATGGATTTCAAAAACTCTTCTCTTCTATGCCTAGCTCTTTTCCTTGCATGCTCTTCGGCTATTCGTGCATTTGACATCACACAATTGCTAGGTCAATATCCAGAGTTTTCCACATTCAACAAATACCTAACCGAAACCAAGCTTGCAGACCAAATAAACAGCCGCAACACCATCACTGTCCTCGCCGTTGAAGACTCAGCCATGCATTCCATTGCTGCCAAGTCCCCAGAAGCCATTAAGGCCATCATGGGCACCCATGTCATCCTTGACTTCTTTGATGAGAAGAAGCTCATGGAAGCTCAAGCTAGTAGCGAACAGTTGACAACCTTATTCCAGGCTTCAGGCCTTGCTGTGAACCAACAAGGCTTCCTCAAGGTTGCACTTGTCGGTGAAGGCGAGATCGCCTTCGGCTCGGCTGTGAGCAATGCCCCAGCCGACGCCACTGAGCTCGTCAGGACCGTCACCAGCGAGCCCTACAACATCTCCATTCTCCAAGTCACCAAGCCTATCCTAGCCCCAGGTGTTGATTCACCAACCCCAGCCTCATCATCTGGTGTACAACCCCCACAAGGAGCCAAGACCCCAATGCCAGCAGCACAAGGTGCCAAGACCCCAGTGCCAGTAGCACAGGGTGCCAACCCTACGCCAGCTCAGGATGCCAAGGCCCCCATTGCAGCACAAAGTGCCAAGGCACCCATTGCTGCACAGGATGCTAAAGCTCCTATGCCATCATCACAAGGTGCCAAGGCACCTGTTCATGCACAGGTTGCAAAGTCTCCTGTGCCAGCACAGAGTGCCAAGGCACCAACTCCTTTGGAGAGTGCAGCTGCGCCTTCACCTGTTGGTGAAAGCGTTGCCGAGTCTCCAGAGGTTGTTGCTGAAGCCCCAGCAACAAGTCCAATTGGGGCTGAGGCTCCAGGTCCCTTGGCTGATGATGTTGCTCCTGCAGATGTTCCTGCTAGCAGTGCTTCGACCACAAAGATGGGTTTGGTTGGGGCGGTGATGGCCTTTGCTTCCCTCTTCATTGTTCTGTAAAATGGTTCGTAAATTAAACATTGAGATATATTCATTTTAATACACTTGTAGAAGAAGAAGAAAACCGTGAAGAAACAAAATTAATGAATGTTGGAATAGATACTGTAATTGCTATTGAAAATATTTGTCAATGACATTGATCTTGTGTCTCAGCTATTGCGAAATAAATAAATGAAAAAAATTAATATGTTGATGTTCGAGCAGATCAACTCATTCAGAAATTTTATACTAACATGACTCAAATACGTAGTTAATTATATATACTTGTAAAACGAAGAATATTAAATTTAATTTGTGGTGATTTTTTACTATAAAATTTATTTCTTAAATTAAAAAATTAAATTCTAGTGATAAAAAATCAAAGACCAACATAAATTATGAATTTATCATTTCTTGTTTGGCACTACTATTGACATGTGGGAAGAGAGACTAAGAAAAGAATTTCTTAAATTTGAGAAATGAAAAAAGGAAATGTTTATTTGAAGCCTAAAAACAACTATAATCCTAATTTAAAGAACTAAAAATATATTTAAAACTTATCAGTATATATGATTAGTAGTGTCATGATGTTACTAAAATGTCTAATGATAATTAACTTTGTCTCTAAAATGATTAAAAATGTTGTATTAAAATATGTAACAGTAATTCATAATGCAGTTATAAAACAAAAATTAACCACGTTAACTAAGTAGACTACCAGATGTATATATTTATATATAATTTAGGAGTGTATCGTATAAACAACAACTCTTCGGCGTGAGAATTGCTTAATTTTTTTAGTGTCTTTATTTATTGTTCTAGTGACATACACGTGATAAATTAATTTGAACCTCTCCCTTTCCTCTTAAGGGATTCAAATCATGTGTTCTCAAATTTCACCAATAAATTTTTTTTTGACATATTATTTAAATATTCACTTGTATTTTAAAGTTTTTCTATATTATTCTTAAATAGAATTATTTTAAATGATATGACAAGTAACTTTTTTTATTGACGGGACAAGAACAAGGATATAATTAGGTGATATATGATTTGAATTTATGTTTAAGTCGTAAGAAGTGTTAAACCAAGCTCTATGCCAACTGTTAAGTAACCGAAGGGAGTAAATTTTGGAAATATATTCATTAACGAGTCATAAGCACACCACATAAATGAATTTGACACCACCTTCAATTATTACTCAACTTGTATATTTCTACCCAATGTGGACCTTCACTTTTATACTTGAAATCCAACACTAACATTGATGAAACACTTGATTTTGGGTGTACAAACCGTATCAAGGAACTCCATTATATCTTTTAGGGGACTTTCCATGACACCCTCTTACATCCAATTTCTATAGAGAACATGGGATTTACTTGGTGCACTTCTAGAGAACATTATCACTACTTGGGCTTAATGCTTTAGTGCCTTTCTTGGGAGGTACTTCAACGTGATGAAGACTAATCATAAACTTCATGTGTAAAAATAGTACTCGTACAAGGGCAAGTGTATCTTACGTAGTAGTGATAGTGGACAAAAGTCCGGATATCGAACCCAGATCACCAATCCCGTTCCCAAATAATTAATTTTGTAAACAACTAGGCCATTTGAATTTTAGCAATCGAAAAATGTATTTTGATCAATTTACTATTTACCAATATGAAGAATCAAAGAAAAAAAATTTGTGAAAGAACAATTATAATGAGAAGCCTAGGATTACGAATTCGCGCATACTCCATTTCCCCCCATTTAATTCCAATAAACTCCTAATTTCATCAATTAACAGTAATTCCCCTAATTCAATTACTAGCCTTTGAATTAGGTCTAATAATGCTCTTGGTGTAAGTCCATATTCAATTGATAATAGAAATATTGATTTAGGTCAAGGGATGGAGTTCTCAAATAACAAGGATGATCAACAACCAAATTAATCTAGTGGAAATTATCTAACCAATTTGATCATGCATGTTGGTGCAAAACAAAGTCTTTCTAGGTCTACCAAGATTTTCTCTTGTTTGTCCTCCAAATCAAACTCACCAATCTTTTCCACCAATGCTAACTCTTTTCTGGATTTTTGCAAGTCACCAAAACTCTCCTTATTCCACCTTTTGAGTTCAACTTTTAAAAGCTTTAATTTTTCTTTTAGAATGTAAGTTGCTCTTTCTTCAACCTCACTTCCTCCCATACTTTTTCCATTATTTTTTAAAAGCTTTTCTCTTTGAACCACCCATTTATAACTCTGAACAGTTTAGTGCCTTAGTCAATGATGTTATTCTTTAGAACAACAAGGCAATGATCCAATACACTCATGTTCAAGACATAATGAATGTTGGATATAGGGGGAACAAGAAAAGATAAAGCTAATGAAGAAGCTTGTGCCTTAGAAGAAAGATTTTACCTTTTCACATGCCAAGGAAAATTGTAATTTGATTAAGTGTATAAAAGGCAAAACTTATGATCCTTGCATTGCATGAACATGATCATTAACATGCATACATGATTTCAGCAAAGCATTAAAGCTATCCATGATTTTAAAAGAAACTAATTTGTCATGGTTAAGTTTTTGGAAAAATGAAATCTCACTGCTTTAATCGATTAGACAATGTTTTAATCGATTACAAGCTCTATTTTAAATCTGGAAAAGTCATGATGAACATATTAATCGATTACAGGCTTCTTGTAATCTATTACACAGTACAAAATTAAAAGCATGTCTTACTATTTTAATTGATTACCATGATATCGTAATCGATTACTTAAATTCATTGTTAAATATGCATGACTGCTTTAATCGATTACCAGAATTTGTAATCGATTACACAAGCTTATTTTTAAAACTGAACCTGATCGCTTTAATCGATTACGACTCGGTTTAATCGATTATTTTACTCGTTGCAGTTCCCAGGTTGTACTAAGAACATTTTAATCGATTATTTGGAAATTTAATCGATTATAAGTAATTTAATCGATTATTTAGCACTTTAATCGATTACATTTTGTTATAAAATTTTGTTATAAATAGATTGAAGGCTTGTTTGATTTAATAACTAATAGACTTCGATTTTTCTAAGTACATACAAGCCTTCTCAAAGTTAGAAAGGATTTTCTGAGTTAGCAAAACTCTTGTCCCACTTTTAATCTTCATGGTATATTGAAAGATTTCTTGGGCAAGATTTTCAAAGAAGTTTTGGAGAGAATGTTCTGAAATTGATTTCTACATTTCAACTCTAATTGGTAAACCATATGCATTCATATTCATTGGGTCATCAGGTTGTCTCTCTCCATTATCTCTTATTGTAATTTCGTTTTTGTATTCTTGGTAGTTTGATACTATTGTAAAGGGTTTTTTAAGTTTTTTCTAGAGTGGGTTTCTCTAGAGAGAAAAGTAGAGAAGGATTTTCTATGTCTTGATCATTAGGAATCTAATAGGGTTTTAGATTTATGTTCTCTCTCTAGGGTTGATAAAGAGTGGTTGTAGTAAAGCTTGTAAAAATTGAAATTTTATAATAGTGGAACTCTAATCTAGTGTTGATTAGAAGAATTGGATGTAGCTTCTCTTGAGAAATGAATCAGTATAAATTCTTGTGTTGGTTTTCTATTTCTTAAACTCTTTTTGCTATCTTGATCATTGATTCTTGGGATTATTTTCATTACTTAACAAGTTCTATTTTTGAAGAAAATGTTTTAAGCTGAGTGGTGGTTTGATTTATTTGAAGCATTCTTGGTTTAGTTGTGATTAATATTCTATAGTTCTGATTCTCTAAATATATTTTTTTAAACACCAAGTTTAAACCAATTCACCCCTCCCCCCTCTTGGTTATTGTGGATATTCCTATTGTTTTCAATGAAAGCTCTCTTGCCAAGTGAGTAATCATTCTTTAGATACAAGTACTTTGTCCAACCTACTCTTTACATGGCTATTTGGCTTAAACAATGTATACATCCTTTGAACTATAGGGATGTCCTCTAGCTCCATGTAAAAAATGAAGCCATTAAACTCCTTGACGTCCCTTCCACCGCCATTCGTATTCGAAAATTCTTTCCTTTCCTCCACGTTCCTAACTACATTAAAATGTCCCAATCCCCCATAATATCCTCTTATCATCCAGAGCACACGAAATAATACACATTAACAATTACAAATTCAAGATTGGACTCTTTCCATTTCATCTTTAAACCCAAATCTTTAGTTGCAACTATTTCTCTAATGGCTCTCTTTTTCCCCTTACCTCCCACCCCTCTAATGTTATAAGTAAGCTTCAGTTACTCACTTCATTGGCTCTTTTCTTATTTGTGGTAATTTTGCCTGACACTCCTTCTGGTCTCTACCCTCCTTAATCACCTGTTGAATGATTTGGTTCCCCTCCCCCACACAACACACTCCCATATCCCAAGTACGTCTAGCTTTAGAACCATCAATTTCAGCCACATAGACCTCTCTGACTATAGGGTCTATGAACTAGCCAAATATTGACTTACTGATTTCCTTGCTTTTTTTCCTTTTTCCTTATTTTTGTTGAATTAAGATGACTTTTTGAAATTGTAAGCTGCATGGCCGAACGAACATCAAGCTCTTTAATAGTGTTTGTCTTTTGCTTTGATCTCCCATCCTATTCTCAACCACATGTGTTCATTGGAGGTAATATCATTTTATGAAAAAAGTAGAGAAGGATGTTAATTGTCAAGTCTACTGTAAAGCTATGGCTCTCACCAGATACAAATTCATATGGATGAAACAATTTCTCTAAGAGATACTATTTTATAAAGTACGAGAGAAAAAATATATCGAGATTGTCTATCATTTTAGTCGTGAAAGGATCCATTTTGGGAAAATGATTATATGCACCAACTTTAAAGGACCTGTTGAGATTAGGTGTGATATTTGTTGTAATATTTGATTAGTTGCGCTAATTCCCCCATTTATTAGTTTTTCTACTTATTTTTTATGCATACTAAGAATAGTGTAGACGCCAGAAATTCAACTGATTGTATCAACTACAAGCTTCAACAAGATTCCAAAATAAAGATCAACTATTTGCGTGTGCAGGGAGTAAAATCTGCTCTCCAATGAATTCTCAAGCTACTCCAAAAAGCATTTTGTGTAGAAGTAACAAAAAAGTTAAATTGAAAACAAATAAAGAAAATTTAGGATCCGTCTGAGGTGATTGCGAGTTTTTAATTTGAGTTTCAAATGCAATTTTTAAAATAAAACGTGTTTGGCAAAATTTGAGCTGAAAAATGGTTTTTAAATCATTTTCGAAACAATTTTACACTCATTTTCAAAATCACGAAAAAAGATTTTGTGAATTTGGTTTTTAATTTTAAAAAAACACACATTTCTCACATTTAATATTAACATTTTTTGTTGTCACCATCGCTACCATCATCATCACCACCACCACCACTATCATTGTCACTGCCACCACCACTATACCATCGTCACCATCACCATTGTTATCACTGTCATAACTAACTGTCACCAGTCACCACCACCATCGTCACTGACATCACCATCATCACCACATCGAGCACCACTTGGTGTCACCACCAACACCACCATCATTTTCACCATCGTTGTCACCGACATCATCACGACCACTATCATAGTGTCATTGTCACCACTACTGATACCACCTCTGTCACATCTGTCACCACCAATGTTGTTACCACCACCACATCATCACAACTACCACCATTTGCATTGCCACCATCACCAATGTCACCTCCATCACGACCACCACTGATTTCTATTGTCGTTGTTGATGATAATATTACTATCATCATTATTATTGTCACCACCATACAAAAATACTTTTAAACTAATTTTAATATTATATGAAACTTTCAAAATAAATTTATTTGAAACTAATCATATTTTAAAAACTTATTTAATTTTTTAAAAAATAGAACTAAAAACTAGTTATTTTTAAAATTTTCGAAACTCCAGACTAAAGATCACCCCGCCCAAATAGACCCTTGGATAAGTTGTAAATGCAATAATGTTGTAAATTGCGAGATAATAACTGAAAGATAAGATGAACTTATTTGAATTTGAGTTGAAGGTTTTTTTTTATCTTTTTCAATTGTTACCATTCAAATATTTATAAATAGCAATCTCATCCGCAGCAAACAGAAGCCATCACCGAAACAGTTACAATCCACTACATAGACTTGTTCCTTAATTCTCGGAATTTACTTCCAACTATCTCGTTTAGTCACACGACCAAGTCAAACTCACTTCCTTCGTGAATCAGCAGCAGATAACTCTTGTCAGAACTCTTTAAGTGAGTTGGGCTTGTGTTGCCGAAGGCTCATTGCTTTTATCCTCCTTCGATATCTAAGAACCGACAACTTAATTGATCGAGCTTCCCTAAGTCCAGTCGTTTCGCTCCATCAGTCAATCATTCACTAAGTTACCGAATTTGTAAAATTCGGTTACCAACAAATAGGAAACCTACTTTACTGTTGGTTCTTTCCTAAATTAATGGGATATGTAGAACTTGTATTACAAATCATTGTGCTTCTGAAATAAGGGTCAATGTTAAGCAAGTTTTTACTCACATCTCAGTGTTTAGTTCCTGTTGCAAAGTGAAGAGTATCTGCAAACTAATTAAGATTCTTGGTGGGATAAAGAATTTAAAATTGTTCAGCATTAATTTAATTGCTGGGGAAATGAAAATGGAGGACAATCATAGAATAATACGTCTTGTGGAATCTGGTTTTAACATCCAAATATATGAATGCATATGGATGTAACATTAATTTGTATGTTTTTAGATTCTAACATGTCATGCATGGACATAATCTCTTCTTGGTGAAGTATCTTTGCAAGATTGAGTCGGCTAGTTTCTCTTTCAATACAACCTGCCGTACGTATGTGTATATAAATAAAGGTAATGGAAGAAGTGTATCCTATGATATGCATATGAGAACGAAATGAGAAAAAAAAAAACTAAAATAAAAGGTTTCTCTTCAAGCTTCAATAAATTATTTTGTATTTTAGAGGGTAAGGATTCCAAAATTACTGATATAGGAGATTGGATTGGTGGGAGCTGAAGCGGAAGTTCAATTTTGTTTGGGAAGAAGCTTCTTTAGGCTAGTTAATTTTTGGATTCATCACTTAATTCGGTGGAGTTGAAATTTGATCTTGATGATGTTTGGAAAATGAACTTTGGATAGTTTTGGCATTTATACCACATCGTATGCTTGTCACTTTTTATTAAATTGGAATCTGATTTGCCAAAAGCAATTTCAATATAAAAATAGTGTTTTTTTTTTCTCAAATTTTGGAACATATATGTTCGGTCCTAGACAAATTTCCTAACCAAATGTATCTCATTTAATAAAATCATGTAATTGAGAACAAGTTTTGACACAGTATTAAAATTGCGTTTTGATGATTTATTGATTATAGGTTCGAATATAAAAACAGTCTATTTATAAGTGTAACAGTAAAGTTGCATATAATATCTTTTTCTCTTTACCTGAATATAGCATGAAACCTTCAGACAATAAAATAAGTAATTTTTTATATATTTGTCGAACATCAATGGTTGTGTGTGTAACATTTGTTACGATCACATTGAATTTTCTTCGTATCTTTAATTATATTCCTCAATTAACTAGGAGATTTTTCATGCTACTCTCAGGTACCTCATGATTATTAGATTTTGGTGTGATAATTATTTTTATTATATTAATTTATTAGATTGGTCCTGCTAAATTTTTTTTATCAGATTGATGCAATTATCATCCCTTACAATGTCTTAAATTAGTTTGACAAAGCTCAGCAGAGAACAGATTTTGTATTAGATGGATTAGAATATTCCATGCACTCTTTAAATAAAATAATATCTGTTCTTCGCTGATTAATTAACAAAGAAAAAATTGAAAGCTAGGCATGTTTAATGTAAAAATATATCTTCATAATTTGTTCTTATCATTCTAGCTATATCTTCACATATTTAATGTAAAACTTTGAAGTAGTATTACGTAGCTTCTACGTACACAAGAAATTCGTACCAATTTTTATATGATATCTTGCTGATGACGGTTCCATACAGAGAGAACAGTTTTGCTAATTTGGTGGATAGATTCTGATTTCAAATGGGTTTTTCTTTTTCATTACATTCGCACCACTTATATATGTCAACTCTTGTGTGCTTATAAACTAATTAATTTCAAATTTAATGCGATAGAATCTACAAACCTACGTGATTCTCTATATCAACAAAAAAGGGTGTTCATATACCAGATTTCGAATCACAAATTTCTTTGTAGAATTCAAATAAACAACACACGCATATACTGCTAAACATTCAATTCTAAGAAAACTTCTTATGTCCCCATCAAATTATAACTTATAAGCATACGCAAGCAGATAAATTATGAAAATTGTGGAATATATGCTCATTTAATTACAATGCTTCACCACTAATACTTGGTTACTTTGGTATATATTAGCCCCTGACCTCAGTTTTTGTTAATGATGAAAAATATATTATTTTGAGGTATTAGATGCTTCTCTTCTCCACTTTCAGTCTCTATTTTATTTTATTAGCTCCTAAAAGGAATATGGTATCAACAAAATATATAGTCACATCTTCCTTATGATAAAGAAACCTAATAACTCACCTAATTTACAATATTCCTTTTCTAGACATTCTCTCTAAAGGTTTGTGTACATTGCATAAGTATCACTAGCCAAATGCTATTCTATTATCGAAATAATTTTTATTAGTATAGTTCTGACTTTCTGATCTTATCTCTGCTTTATGTCACTAAGAAATTAAAACTAATTAGCTAGATATATTTGCTTAAACTAACACATTGTGGCTTACTTATGGGGCACATATTGTTGGAGTTCAAGTGTGAGTTAAAGTCCCACATCGGATAGAAATAGAAAAATTGAACACCATATAAGTGAGGAGAAGACCCATAAACCTGAGCCTTAAGGTTTTGGGTTAAGGTGTGGTGTCTAATTCACTTATATGGTTACTTGGTGTAAATCTCCCCGATATTGACCCCCCTCGATTTCCTAACACATATCCCTCAAAGAAATGACGAACCACTATTACCATAAGGGAAGGAAAAGGTTCAGATTAATGATTATATAATCTCAAGAGAAAAAGTAAATTAAACCTTCTGAAACCTAATAGAATCAGAATCTAGGCTCACTTTAACTAAAACTTTTCATGCATAAATCTCACCCCACATATTGCAATGCAAGGGTTACTCATCAACAAGTTATATATTTATGCATGAAAGGGGCATTAAATTTCATATATAAATTTTAAATATCTAATTAATACACATTTAAATTAGTTTATTTTCCTGTAAAAAAAATTATTTAATTTATAAAAAAAATATATTCAAAATCGTGCTAAGAAATTTTTTGCATGTAAAAATTGTTTATGAGTATAAATTTAATCTAACTGCACTTCTAATCTTATGAAATAAATAAATCACAGTTAAAGTTTAATTATTAAACTATTTGACTTTATTTTCCAAATTTACTAAATTTATGATATAATTTATATGCATAACTTAACTTAAAACATCTAGTGCAAACAAAAATATTATTTCAATTTATTTTGATATGTTAAGTTACTTTTTATAATAAGAAAAGTATATAATTTTTATGTATATATTTATTTGTACTTTTTCACACATGTACAATTTCAATTATATATTTAACTAATATTTAATAATCGATATTTTTATTTACTTTCAATATAATTTTATTGATTCATACTTCTTAATAATGATGATGCTATCAACATCAAACCCCCTTTAAATAATCAACATCGGTTGACACAAGTGGTAGCGGATTGTATTTCTTAATCGAGTAGTTTAAGGTTCAAATTCTGATCTTGAGTATGAAATAAATCATGTTGAGAGAATAAAATTTTCCTTGTATGTGCACTCATAATTTTTTACAGATATTAGTTACTGCTTCTGACTACAAATACTTCTTACCAATTACCATGAAAAAAAAACCCCTTAAATTACTATTGAAAACTATACTACACCAGAATTACTTAATTAGATTAGCATATTGTCAAATTTTCAAAGGATTTATATGCATCATGTCCTCTCCTTAAATTTTTAGATCTTATTTATGTGCTATTTTTAAGAGAAAATTATATATTATACTTTTTTTGGAGACAGTAAATTATAAATTTATCTAACAGTTAATAGACTAATTTATTTTAAGAAATAAATATTATATTGAAGTGATTTTATTTCTCTTGATAAAGTCTTTAACATTTCTTAATTTAATCCATCTTCAACATTAAATACTTTAATTTACATTTTCTATTTATATATACTTTTTAAAATAAAAAGTTGAGCTTCAATTTTAATCATTGTGTTCAATTTTGACATATTATTAATGTAAAGATTTACACAGAAATCTATCAATTAAAAAATCATGTAAGTATAAATTTTTGAAGTAATTGTTACAAAAATAAACAACTTTGAATAATATAGTTATCCATGATTCCTCTTTTTTCTTAGAAGAGTTATCCATGATTCTTATAATCATGAAACTACCAATAGTAAAATCCCCCTTTAAGGTTAAACTGTTAGCCGACAGAACAACAATTGTTCAACCAAGGATTTAGATGCATCCAGCTGGGGTTGATATTGATTGAAAGTGATCTCAATGAAAGTTCCAGAAGCCAAAATGTGTAGAGTCTTTACTAGTTTTAAGGGCTGCGTATTGAAGCAAACTAGCTAGGTTTTCCTATATGATCGATACATTAATTTTCAAGCTTTTACAATTTGTGGATTTGAAAAGAAACGAGCATATGCAACATTTTAGTGGAGATTACTTTTCCCTTTGATGATACTCATTTTATAAAGTTTGTGGGTGCCTCAAGGAATTTAGGGATTGTCCCACCATGTTTTTCTTCGTAATTAAATGAAAAGTTTCTTTCTCTAAAAAGGAATTGGATTTGAAACTTAAAAACCATAGCTGAGTTGGATTGTCCTCCAAAATTCAGACAACTGTATAGGCTGACATATGAAATCATGGGTCCTAGTTGGACATATGATCGAAGATTTTTATAATGATGAATATGCTGCCATCAAAGAAATCAAGCTAGATCAATTCCTCATTGATTAATTATTAGTACGTACGTATATATAGTAACCACATGAAACTTCTGGCATCAATATATTTTGGCTTTTAATTTTAAAAACAAATGCAGATATACTTTTTTGGTTATTAATTAATTCTATTTCGTAGCTAGCCAAGACATTTGTCAATTTAAGTAGCAGGAATTATATAGTTTATACTTTAACTATAATTTTTTGCGCTGTTCAATTTACGTACTCACTTACACCTTTCTTCATTAACTCTTTCTTCCTTCTTTCTCAAGACATCCTATATCATATTTGTCATATTCTCTCTTTTCATTTAACACTACTAAAAGAAATGAATTAGTGACAGACTTGGAGACGAAAAAAATGAAATTGGTCCCAAAATTTGGTTGTCTCTAATGTTAGACATTCATGTTTTTTATCAATAATTTGTCACGATTTTGTAGTGTGGATAAACTCTAAAGAATGTTAAATAATCATTATAATTTTATAATTCATGTGTATTTGGTTTAGCATATTTTAGAATAAATATCAATTTGTTTTAGAAAGTTCTTATATATTTGAAAAGAAAACATACCATTTGTATTTGAGCTTATCTAAAAACCGATTTTGTAAGTGACCGTTTTTTAACTTGGTCTTCTATCCAAAAACGTGGGTTAGTGGAGCCTCAACTAACGTGCACATTTTTCCTTATTGGAAAAACTTTTGAACTTATTTAAAATGCGTTATCATAAAATCCTATTGTCATTAACTCCCTAATTTTCAAAACTCTTTTTCTTTAATTTCCTTCTCTAAAATATTGTTGGATTACCAATTACGTATCCAATTCTATTACAGAAAAACACGTGAAATTCAAAGAAACTTACGCACCACACGAATAAGTCTTTAAGGACCATCACATATAATTAAGTCTCAAGTGTTCCGATGCTTGTAACTTTTTTGGCTATGGAAACTACTCTTTCTCGTATTTATTATATATGTTCTCTTGTTTTCTTAATTAAATCAAAATATTCAAACCAGCTAGTGCAACTTCGATGTTACACTGATGAGGCTAAGGACCACCATATACTCTATAATGTCTTCTTCACATGATATGGTGGATGCTTTGCACGTGTCCACATGAACAAGGTTGTGCCTTGTGTCTGCTGCTTGTTAGGGATAGTACACTTAGATAGGTTTGGCACCACCTAGAATTTCCCCCCCATGGCTCTTACTAGTCCCTTTCTTAGGGCGTTATTAATGCTTGCATAAAGAGGGGCACACACCTATGTACACTGACCCACTTGGATGCCCAAAGTTCATCATCAGCTTCCAAAGTTTAGGACCACCATTGCCTTAGTCAAGTCTAGCCATGATGTTGATCGAGCATATACATGCATGCAAACCATGTGGCTAAACCCAACACTAGCTAGCACTTGGCACTGCCACGCCCAACTTTAAATATAATGTTCAAAACCATGACATAGACATGAGGTAGTTTGCGATTCCACCCATAGAGAGTATATCTGCTTCTAAATTTAGTTTATTTAGAAAGGGAATGCATGGAACCTGCTTATTTTGCTTGCTCTGAAAAAATAGTGTACATTTTTTTTGTACTATGTTATTGAGATATTAAAATATAGTTTTTTAACCAAATATATTAAGCTGAATTAATGGTGGAAGTTTTAGAAATAAAAGTTGACTTTCCTTCTCTTAATTTCTCTTTCTTTCTACTCGATCTACTCCCCTTTTTCTCTCTCCCTCTCCCTCTCCAATGTGTATGCTCTTAACTTCTGTTTTACTTTAAAATTCTTCTTTAGAGTTTTAATTTTCAAGTATTTTTTAAGCTAAAAAAAGTTAGGTCAAACACATCCTACTACAAATTAATTAAATTACATCTCTTTTTTTTTCTACTTCTTTCCTTATCTCCCAAACAAAAAACACTTCAACAAAAAAATTAACCATTGAAAGAGAATTGTGTGATTTTTTAGTTGTCATTTTTATAATTAGAAAGTATGGATTTATTTTTCTTAGAAAAATTGAAAGTATGAATTAAAAAAGAGAGGATTTTTTTGTTTTTTCCATTTCTTATTTTAAGTCTACAAGGTTGCCATAAAAATGAAAAACGTTAATGTCATATTATTTTGTTATTTGTATTTTTATGTATTTTCCTTTTAAATAGGGTTTTGAATTTAAATCTTATAAATGAAAAAACATAATTAAGATAAAAGATATTACCAAATGTGAGTAACAAGATTCTTGACATAGATTAGTTATTGGCAAACCTGTAAATTAAATATTTTACATCAATAACATAGTGACATAAAAAAATAGTACATGTGATCAAATATTTAGCGATATGAACGAAAAATAAATAAATATATATATAAGAGTAAAAACAATTATATAATAATCAGAAGTATATAATTATATATGTCGTCCTTGTCCTTTCTTTATCAATTATAAAAACAATGCAAAATATTTAATGTGGAAACAAACATATCCTATTGTTTTTCCTTTCACACTGTACCAAAAAAAATCCTATTGTATTGGATTGGTAGTCTTGTTTAAATGATTGATTTGACAGTGCGGCTGCTTAAAATTTTTAAGCTTTTGTGGAGGACCATGAAACCTACAATGCCCATGTGATGCCATATGGGCAACTCAGCAAATTTAAGCAACAAGGAAGAATTATGTTGCCTCTCTAACAGAATAGGAGGTACAATTATACGACAATGATAATGATAAGTGAGACTCTTGTGTGGTCCTAGGAAAATTATGACGGGCCTTTTTAAAGGTCCAATCATTTCTAAATTAAAGTGACCTAAAATCAAATGGTTGTTCTATGATGAGGTTAGAGTGAATGGTGATAGAAAAACCCTAATGGATAATATGCAATCATATGTACTAATTAATTATAAGTACTAACCAATAGTGGACCACACTCAGACAAAAATGTAATATCATCAAGGTAGTAAAGAGGGAAAAGGTTGAAAAGAAATAATGTTTTTCCTCATCCATGACGATCCTTATGTTATTTTCGTTTATTCTCATCATCTAGGTGAATAATTTTTTTAAAAGGACAGGAAATAAAGTTTTTTGAGAATTGAACAATATATCAATATGGGAATTCTGAGACTACATGAAAAATTAATGAATTTTGACTTTATTATATTTAGCTATATATACTAAGTGCCTTTTGGCTTTTGTAGTGCTATAAATATAAACAGAAAAAAAATAGAAGAATACGTGGAAAATGTTGCAGACTAAATAAATGGTTTGGATGAAGAATCTGGATAGGGAATGTTAGGAAAGGAAACTCCAACATTTGAAAGAATAATAAAGAGCATGGCATAGCTCACTATTAGCTGTCATTCCTAGATTCCTTGCTTCACAGATCAAAAGATCTTCATTAATATTGGATGTGGAGATAAAAGAATAGATAAAAATATATAAAGAGAACAAATGGAGAAAAAAACGTGTATAATGTTTGTTTGTTTAGAGTTTATTTTGTTTCTGTTTTAGATATTTACAGAGAAAATAAAAAATATATTTTGATTATTTTTTTGTATAAATACTTAAATAAGAAACAAAAAATGTGACATTTGTGTAACTATTTGTCAATAAAAGAAAATAAAAATATTTTCTCAAGTCAAACAAGTAAACTTTCTCCTTCTATTATTTAAATTAACAAGTAAAAGGGGAGAGGAAAAATAATCAATTTCCTTATTTCTTTTTATTGGGACGGCATCTTAAAAAAAACATTATTGGGATAAAAAGCAGGTGTAAGGAAAAAGAAAATACAATTATGTTATATAAATTTTAATAATTTAACAAACATTTCTCTCTCTCATTTTTTTTTTCTCCTCCTAGGCCTTAACTAGAGAAGAATATACATATTATAGGCACCACCCCGTTTCCTTTTGAAACAAAAATAATCATTTTTTAGTATTGACCAAATAATGTAATTAACTCGTAATTTTAGTCCATATTTTCTCCATTTATTTTTACTCCCAACAAAATAAAGTGTAAAAGGAAAAAAATTGACCTATTTTTAAATATTAAAAAAAATAGATCCTAGCTATTTTGTCTCTCTTTCAGCTTTATGTGTATAGTATTAATTAGTCTAATTAGTTATGTGTTTCTGAAGGGTTAATAAGTACTCTGATTATTTATATTGTCTTTGTCGTTCTTCATATATACGCATTCGTACACACAAAAAGATTCATTCGTTAGTTAGGTATCAAATCATCAAATCGGCTTTACGCTAAGTTTAGGAGATAACAGCTTCTACTTAACAGCTCACGACCGTACTTCTATTTTCTTTATATATTAGAAAGTGTAAAATTTATCATTAGAAAGAAAGTTCTAGTAAATGATGTGCCCCGATGCCCTTCATTTTTCCAAATCGATATACTCTGGAAAACCATAAAGAATATGATAACTGCCAATATATGTAATGTGACCTAACATACATATTTATTCTCATAATCTATTGAGTCGTGTTAGTTTTCATTCTCCACAAAAAATGTATGTTTAATTCTCATTATTCGTATGAAAATATTGTTAATAGATAATATATAAATATTTTTTAAAACTAAAGCATTTGAGTCATGATGATATCATTTTTTAAAACCAAAGCAGAAGGAAACACAAGTATCTAAGTATTTGGAGAAAAAATAAATCTTCAATATGCGGACACAAAAATTATAGGATATTTAATTTATTTATGTATTTATCATTAGGTAGTCGTGTTGAAAATGGGGTCCTTTCTGAGCAGAAAACCCCCCCGACATACATTACTACATAAAAGTACCTAAAATTAATTGCCTTTATGAGTGTCCAATTATTCCCAATGATGAGAACCCAACATAAATAAGAACAGCTGCTCCTTTCATGTAACAGTCCCAGCAACATCTAAAGCAACCCCATTATGTTCACGTGGACTCTCGTGATCTACGTGGTGCAAAATTATTTTTGATTGACCTTGTAAATGTTGTCGATACCGTTTCCCTCAATTTGTTAAATAAATCGAAGAAAAAAGTTCCCTCAATAAAAAAGCTACATGCACGCACAAAAAAAAGAAACAAAATCTTCATCACTGTCAAATGTATAAATCAACTAACATAAAGTTATAATAATTTAACTTGTGATCTGGAATTTAAATATTGATTATATAATTATGTTAAATATTTATAAAAAATTTATTGGTCATAATAATTTTATTTGAGTCAAACAAAATTATTTTTAGTAAAATCTACAGATAATTTTTATAATGATAATAAAAAAAACCTTCATCAAATAAAATCAAAGAGATTCTCCCAAACTAAACCCCACGGCTAGTTCTCGTGCCCTAGGGTCACCCATATTTAATCATATTTTATTATTAAAACCGCTAGGCCCCACAAATCTAGATTCTATGCCAAAGCGAACAAGCCCCATATCATAACCCAACTTTTAACTCTTCCACTCCCAAGAGTATTTTCCCCTTGTTTTATTTAGGCCTCATCCTCTTTTGACACATATATATACCCTACCACCCTTGCATTCCTCAAACATCATCAACAACAACAACAACCAAAATAACCCCTTCTCTCCTCATAGCTATAAACCCTAAAACCCTTTCCCAAAATTATACAACACCTTCACAACATTCTATAAACCAAAATTAAAACCTATAGCTAGGGTTAAAAAAAATGTCCGGGGTGTGGGTATTCAAGAATGGTGTGTTTCGTTTGGTGGAAAACCCTCAAGCTGAGGCCTCAGATGGGAGGCATGGAAAGGGAAGTAGCTCAAAGAGAAAGGTGTTGGTTCACTTGCCAACTGGTGAAGTGGTTTCTTCCTATGCTTTTCTTGAGCAAATCTTAACTGGATTAGGGTGGGAGAGGTACTATGATGGAGACCCTGACCTCTACCAATTCCACAAGCACTCTTCAATTGACCTAATTTCCCTCCCAAAAGATTTCTCCAAATTCAACTCCATCAATATGTATGATATAGTCATCAAGAACCCCAATGTCTTCCATGTCCGGGATAAGTGAGTCTTCATTTGTTGATGTGTCACTATAGTAGCTCCTCTCCATTCACCTTAATTTCTTTTTTGTTGGTGGTCTTTTTTTTACTTTTTTTTTTAATATCGGTTTTTGTTGGTCTCTACTTCCTCATGTTGGTGTGTTCTTCTATATAGCTAGCTAGAGTTTGTGGAAACTCTAGTAAACTCTTGTTGGGTTTTTCTTTTTCTTTTTTTTGGGGGGAGGGGGGTTGTTTGAGTTAGAGATGAACGATGGTGTGGGGTGCGTGATAAGTATATATGAGCTTGGGGTGCTTATGTAACATATTGAGAATTGATTTCTAATAACATTGATGCATCCTGTGAAGAATTCCCCCTTTCTTAATTGTTCCCTCTTTGTTGTCTCTATACGTACTTGGAAAGTGGGGAGTTTAGTTAATATTGAAATATAAATTAACTAATTCGGTAGCTTCATTCTTTTATGAGGTTTTGAGTGAGTGGCTTCTATTAATTTAAAGTTTTGAGGGTCGGCGAGGGAAAAAGAGAAAGATACTATAATTAAGAACCCTATCTTTTGGTTTTTCACACATTTGTCATGTGTCAACATTCACTAGTACTACACGTGTTCCCAGAATGTGGAAAGGGCAATTCAGCACAAAAGGTTCAGTGTGTGATACACAAGAGACATGGTTTGATTGGTTCGGGGAAACAGAAAGAGGACGTGGTTTTCATAAGCACTTCCTGTCTGCATGTTCCCAAATTCCATGGATTAGCAAATCTCAAAAGGTGAGGGAATTGATTGATCACGTGTCTATGTTTTCTCAGGAATTAGCACAAATTTCTAAAATATATATGTGTGAGGACTTTAGGATTTTTAATTTGGGGTTTTAATTTAGAATAGTTAATCATTTTGAAATTATAAAATAAAGTAACATAAATTAGGGGAATGTTTAAATAAATTTCTTCATGTTTTAGAAGATAAAATATATAATAAGTCTTTTCACATGTTAAAGTTTATGCATAAGCTAAAAATCACCTTTTAAATAGAGAAACTAATATAAGAGAACATTTATAAATTAGTTTATGTATAAACTTTTTAGTTTATAAATAATTTATTTTATTTTTTCTTTTTTTTTTCTAGTGCTTAATTGTGAAGAAGTTTATTTAAACATACCCTAACTCTCTTTTTTAAGTATATATAGTATCCATTTAGTTTTTTGTCTCACTATTTCGATGTACTAATTAAAATATAGATTTTTTTGTCACTTCTAATATGTATAGGATACAATACTACTATATATAATTACAAACAAAAAATTTGAGAAACACACGAAGTAAAGATTTAAAAATGAACAAAATCAAGGTGGTCGTATAGTTTAAATCCCATAAATCTCTTACCATATATATTTACAAGAATAATTGATGAACATGTATTATACTCTAGCTTTGTATTAAGAACTAACCAATCTCTAGAGCTTAATTAGAAGATATAAGCAGCTAATTAATTTGCTGCAGATCATCATTAGAAAAGAATTTAACATTAATTTGATGATAAAAAACATGGTCACTAATAAACTTCCATCTTTCTATATTCTTCCTCTTGGCATGAGTATAGATAGACGAAAGAAAATATAATTTAGCTTCGCAATATATTAAAATAAGAAAATAAATACATAAACAGATGTGAAATAAATATGCAAAACTGTAGAATTAACGTTATTAAATGGAGTTAAAAAAACATTCAAGTCCTTTGAGATAAGTTTGTGTAGCCCACATATCCATCATAATGTTGGTGTGGTTGACACTATTCGAGTGCAATGGATATAACATATATTTGCCGAGAATGTTAGCAACTAAATGCGAATGTAAGAAGCAACAAAAAAAATATATATATATGACATAACACATCCAAATCCAATTACATGTGTGTGTGCGTAGGAGAAAGAGAAGGTTGACCAAGTCAGAGAGAATCCCGCAGCCAATGAATATGCCAACACCGTGTTGTACTTTTTCTACTCTTATTATTGGTTGTAAATCACACTAAATATTTAAAATAACCCAAATATAAAAATTAATTTGAATTAAAATAATAATAATTAATAATAATATTAAAAGTGTCTAAGATGCTATACATAAATTAATTTTCCCCCTTTAAAGTATGGATATAGTAAGAAGAAAATAAGCTTCTTGGGTTATATATAATTCGTTCTGAGTTCGACGTCATTATAAGTCAATGTTATAAATTTCTTCAAGATTTATCAAATTTTAAAATTTGTCATGTAAGGAGACAAGCAAACTCTATTGCTCATAGTTTAGTTAGAGCGACAAAGGATCAAGTTGGTCTCCGATCCTATTATAATGTTTCTGATTGTATTGCTGATCAAATTTATCTTGAAATAATATAATTCAGCGTGTTTTCTAAATATAAAAAAAAATTAATTATTGCTATTAAGGTAATTGTGCATTGGCATGTTATTTGAGTTTTATATTATATATATATATATATATATCACCATTATAATAACTAGTATATTTTTTGCATTAAAATGAAAGTCGTGTAGAATAAATTGTAAAAATGCACTGAGTAACTCATCACCCAATAATTGGATTTGTTTTGATTGGATTGGAAATGAATATACGATGTTTATATGTGGGTGAGTTGAGTTGAGAGGGAAACATAAAGGCACGAAAGAAGAGATGGGGTTTCACGTGAGGCTGATTGTGAAAGGTGGCGGTCACTGTCGCAGCCCTCGCTGCCACGTGCGTCCTCGCAACAGAATCTGTACAATTTGTGTGTATTATTTTTTTCTCTTCTCTTTTTGGCCCTTTCATGATTATTTCTTAAATTCATGTATTGTTGAGTATTTTTTAGATTAAATTATATTTATATCTCATGTGTTTTATTCAATTTTTATTTGATATTTTTTTTTTCACATTATTTTTATCTTTTTTCTGTTAACATAATTAATTAACTTTAATTGAAATATGTGAATAAAAGAATTTGTACTTATATTTTAATTGTAAAATCCAAATTATTTCTTCTCAATTAGTTTCAGAATTTACTATTCATGTTTCTTTTCATAATTCGTGAGTATTGTTCATCTCCCTCTCATTGGCAAGTTCTTCTTTAGCAAATAGGGGTGCGAGTTATCTTCATCGTTCGCAAGTTCTTCACCATTCATCTTCCAGTTCACGAGTTCTCCATTGTTCCTCTTCCAGTTCGCGACATTCACAAGCGTCTCCATTTCTCTTCCTCTTCGACATTCACCAGCACTATGTTTCTCTTCCTGTTCCACGATTTCTGTTCACACTAGGGTTCTGCTTGTAAGTGACCACTGGACCTTGTATTATATGTTACTTTTTAAGATTATTTATTGTTACTTATTTCTAAATAGGGTTTTAATGGGGGAACATTTTGGGACCATTTATGATTTTTAAAATCATTTGTTTATTATTGTTGATTAAAATGGTGTTGATGTTTGAGATTACAAGAAACACAATGGATGAACTGGTTGTTTATTATTGTTGATATTTGGAATCATAGGAATACAATGGATGAACTGGAATACATGGGTCATGAACTAGACAACGTGGATATTTTGGTCCACTTTACCAACCAACGGGGCAAACCAAGTGAGATATGCAATGTTGATCCTGATAAGTTTGGAATATTTATCGCACATAACTGTGTGAACAACATTGCTAATGACTAATACTTGTCACCATGTCACCCTTTTATTTTGTAGTTTCGTTTTACTACTAGTGGTAAAATTCTTCCCCTTAAGATTGATCATGATGTGCTAAAACTGTTTGCTGAGAATCAAAATTTATTTTATATTCATATGTATGTTAGTAAAACAAATAATGAGTTTTGAAACCTACATGTGATAGAAAATGTGAATGAACTTATGAGTGAAAATGTGAATGAATGTATGAATGGAAAATTGAAGAAGAAGGAAAGGTGTTAACACTGCATACCAATAAGGTAGGTTCACATCCAACAAAAAGTTGGATTCACATTCAATTACGGAAAAAACAAAAAGAAGTAAGAGTCTTAAAATATTTTCAAGTTAAAAGTAAGCATATGATGATATTTTAGACATAAAATTTCATTAAAAATCATGTGATCAGTGTCTAATTTATGTTAAATTATTAAACGATGTTTAGGACAAAGGAATCCTAGTGTAATATGAGTTAAACAATTAAAGGATTTTTATAAAATGCAAAAATGAAAGAATATCGAATAAAATTTGAGGAAAACACATAATGTGTGAATATAATTTACTTTATTTTTTATAAACAATAAGGATTTTTATTTTATCCAAAACCGGAGGAGTGTCACAGCTTTACGGGACCATATAAAGGCAGAATCTGTCTACACACTTATAACTCTTTTCAGATTTATTATCCTTATATATATAGAATGATGAAATTATATCAAAATAATTTTGATTAATTATTATACTGTCTAATAATTTTGAATTAGATAATATTTTTTTAAAATTTATAATTTGATTTAAGGTTTATTTCATATAGATTAAATATATAAAATTCATATTAATCTAAAATTATTTGTTATATCATATATATATATATATATATATATATATATATATATAT
>CM023957.1:23786887-23897381 GCA_013407115.1 Glycine latifolia
TATAAATTTTTAAAAAATATTAAAATATGAATCATTTAATTTAATATTTTATTATTATTCAATTTTAATAAAATTTGACAAATATAATGTTAACAATATATAGATCTCTCTGTCTTGATAGGAAACATCTTCTATGAAAATGACAAAATTAAATATAGATTGTATGACAAAATTAAATATAGATTGTATAATCATGTCTTGATAGGAAACATCTTCTATGAAAATGACAAAATTAAATATAGATTGTATAATTAAATATAGACAAACAAAATTTAATGTCATATGATCATTTAAAAAATTATGTGACTTTTTAACATTAAATTTCAACCTTTTATATATAATTATATTGTTTAAATTTAATATTTTCTCTTGATAAGATAATTTCCTTATGTATACACTCCCGTGAGAATGTCCAAATTCATAACCTCATCCAAATTTCAGCTACTATTCCTTTGTTCTTAAATTTTTCTGAATCCAATTTTACTTTTTTTAGCTATTTTTCCTTCAAATGTTAATTTGATTTTGTACAATTTGTTTTTCCTGCCAATTTTTTCTCCTTGGACTTTGAAAATTAAATTCAAACTTCACCTTGAACACTTTATCTTTCTTGTAAACATCAAAGAAAAACTAAAATAAAAATAATTTTACTCAGTAAATCAAACTGAATAGAATCATTATAATTAACCAATTTTCATTCCAAATATACATAGGACTCAAACTTTATTGAAATAATATTATTTATGCACTCTACATCATGCTCTTGTTTATGTATCCCATCCACTTTACATATGTTGAAGACTAGTTAACCATTTTTATTAAGATTTGAGGACAATTATTATATCAATTAATTATATCTTTTTTATTTATAAAACTCAAACTCAAATTTTGCTAGAAAGTCTAATTCACCCGAACTAAAAAGTTATCAGTATCATTAGTTTTTAGGGTAAATAGTCATTTTTGTCCTTAAATATGCAGAGCGCTTACAAATTCATTCATATGTTAAATTACGTTCATTACTGTTAATGAAAGAGCCTATGTGTCACATTGAATGACGAATTTGTCAGGGCTCTACACATTCAGGGACGAAAATGACTATTTATCCAAAATATAATTTAATTTTCATCTTCACTCTTTTTTAATCGTTGCAAGCATAACATTACAATAAATCCTTAAAAAAATAGAAAAGCAAACATAAATTGGAACAAACATAACAATAAACATAATCTATCTACTGTTATAAAATTTCTAATTGACAGTATATTGCCCAAAATACGAAACTCAAACAAAAATGTACAACCATTGAGTTAATCCTTACAAAAAATGATACTCAACTTGATTTTGTCACTACCTAATGTTATCACAATAGAAATGTTAGAGTAAGAGACATATTATGCTTATTAATCAATATTATATTTATTCTAACTTATGTTTGCTTTTCTATTTTTTAAGTATTTATTATAATGTTATACTTGTAAAGATTAAAAAAGGAGAGATGTAGATTAAAATATATTTTGGATAGATAGTTATTTTCATCTCTGAATATGTATAGCGCTGATAAATTTGTCTTTGAATGTGTCAAATAAATTCTTTCATTCGGTAACAGATAAAAGTTAACATATGAACGAATTTGTTGTATTTTTTTCACTTTCGATGACTAAAATTTGAATTTTCATCTTTTGAGGACAAATTTATCAATGATTTACACATTTAAAGACGAAAATAACCATTGATCCTTAGTTTTTATCAAAGATTTCTGATTAATTTCTATCTTTCTTCTCAATAAACTAAGAATTTACTTGTGATTGTCTTTATTGTAACTTGCACATTCCATTTTCCATTCTCACTCTCTTATCCCTTCCTCTCCACCCTCAACACCACTTTTTGTTTCTCTTCTCTCTTGATCCTTTTTAAGCAACAAATGGAAGTGATGGCATGAAAAGTGAGTAGTCAGAGATCTGAAACGATTATATATATTGCTCTAAATCTTTTATATGTTCTTTTATTTTTATTTTTTTTTTGTATGTATGTACATCAATTTACTATCAATTTTTGTTTGGTGAGTTAATTTGAAGCTTTTTTTTGGTCTTTCTTTCCTGAATGGAGTATTGTTGCATGAACAATGCTAGACGTAATTATTGTTGATTGAATGATAACTTTTTTAATTTTTATTCAATAAAAAATAAACCCGCATAATTTCGTTTTCTTTTTCAATAAATTTAATAAGAGAAATATTGTAGACCGCTTTGCTTCTTTTTTTGTTTTTTCCATCTTCACAGGTTTTTCACGTTTTTGCCGTGGTTTTGCAGAATCTGCAAGTGTCCAATTCCCATTCAGTTCATGCCTCTTTCCCAATAAAGTTGGAGATCACATCACTTTTTTTTTTCTTTTTTTTTTAAATTAATAAATTCTACTGTCAATTAGTATATATAGGAAATTATCTTATTTTTTTGTTGATTTTGTTGGAAGTTCTTGATTACCATTCCATTTCACTTTCAGTTAACTCCATACAGTTTTAATGTATGATATTTGCTTGCTTCTTGATTCCACTTTGTTATTATGAGACTCTACGTAGGTGCATCTGTTTTAATTGTTGTGTTGGCTTCTGATATACATTTAAACTAAGAAATAGAAGCAAGGATGATGATTTGGATTTTATCTTTGACTTCAAAGAAACTCTAGACCGAAGAAATGTGTTCCCAAGGTGTTTGCAAAAATGACTGAAACACTTGCTTTGTAAGGTGGAGAACTATTTTAGTGATTTGTACCTGCAACATTCTGATTTACAAAAGGAGACCATTTATTTGAATGTGCAAATTAATTTGGAAGGATGTTTTTGGCGTAAAATGTAGGATATTGAATTTACTAGTCTTATCTTAGTGATGAAGCACAATTTTATTCCTTTTATTTTTAATCACATTATTTGATTGTTTCTTTTCTTGGCTCACCATTCACTCCTGCATTCATTTCCCATGGAGCTGTCAGAAAATGCCATTCAGCGGAAGAATGTTAGTTATTTTTATCGACAAATGTTAATTGTTAATTTTGTTAGTTTTTGTTTGTAGGAGAAATCTAACCCACCACCTTTCTCTTCTTCCCTTCTTTCTTAACCATCCAATCAACTTTATATGTTAGTGCTAATATGAATGGAAGAAAACGTAATGACTACCCATTTCAGGTACATCTAATTATAGGTGTGTTGAGCTTGCTGTTTTTATTAGTTTGTTTATTGGATGATTGTTTACATTCTCATTTTTTAGTGTAAAGGTTGTGCATACCAAGGAGCAGTTCTTGCTGCTTTTCTATTTGTGTCTTAATTTTGTCTTAAGAATAATGAATCTTGATGAAGGTTTGAATTTGATTGGATCTAACACAAACATGTCAGACTGTCAAATGAGATGCTAAAGATTTGAATTTGATTGAGTAGAGGCAGTCATTGACAGTTGGTAACTTAATGTTGCAGATTTGTCTCATTTTATATTCAGAAAAAGTAGACAATCTCATCTACCAATTATATGCCTAATTGCTTATTAGGTTCATTGGGCGCTTAATTTTTCCATTTGGGTTATTTTGACTGGTTAAGCAAATGTTAATTGTAGTTTTCTGAAACTCTTAAATAAAACCAGCTAATGAGGTGATAAAGAGCATTAGTTTATATGGGAATGGAGAATGATTTGTTTGTTGTTGTTATCTTCCAATCTGCCAAATGATAGTTGTTAAGCTGAAAATTGCAATGTTTTTTTAAGCTCCATGGTAGATATTTCTTTTGCTGTAGGCCTCATGCTAGAATTACTCTCCGATCGAGATCATGGGGCTTACAAGATATTGAATTTTTTTTGGCGCCACAAGAATAATATCTTTATTTTCCCTCAACCTCCACCACTAATCTTAGTAAGGGAATTACTATTGCCCCAACTTCATCGCTATTTGATCCACCAACATTTTCAATTTTCAAAAATATCCTTCCCCACATTGTATTGTGGAATCATACTTCTGCTGTATTAGTGGAGTGCAAAAAAAAATACAAAATGAGAGTATGATTTTGTTATATATAGGGGGTGTCAGAAGAAAAACTTAAACGGAAATACAATTTCGTTGTGTATTGGTTAACGAAGTCGTGTTTTCATTGTATATATATTTTTTGCCCCCACTTAATCCGATAGAAACACAATTCTGTGCAGCCAAATATTCTTGTGGAAATACAATTTCGTTATGGTTGAGGAGTACGCAGGGGTGGATGTGTGTTATAGCACAATGATGGTGGAGGAGTTGCACGCACAAAGCCTCAAAAGTTGAGGTCGCACATGTAGGGGATGTCACGCGCAACAATGGCACAATGATGATAGAGAGGAGTTCTGTGTGTGGAGCCTCGAAGGTGGAGGTCACGCGTAGGGGATTTGTGTTGTGATGTGTGATAGTGATGGTGAGGACTGTTGGTCGGTGGTGATGATGGTTGTGTCACTGTGGTGAGAGGGAGGGTGGAGCCATGGTTTTGGATCTAGTGCAAAGTGGGTGAAAAGATGGGGGAAGACAAAGGAGGAAGAGGGAGGGACAAAATGGACTATTCGACAAGAAAATTGGGGTAAATAGCAAAATAGGTGGGGCCAATAGCAGCTCCCTCTTACTAAACCTTTGAGTTGGGCCCAATTAAATCATGGATACCATGATAGCTACCTAGCACACCAGCTGGCTATTACTTCTTGCATCACTTCTTGCATCCCATAATCTCATGCAACACCCTTTACGTTCCAAAAGATAAATATTAGTGACATGCTCTTTTTAATACTCTCAAAAATCACCAATTTTGTAGATCTCATTTAAATTAAGAGATAGAATCATTAAATTAATGATAAGTGAGACCCACAAAAATAAATGATTTTCAACAAATTTCAATCAATCATAAAAAAAAATGTTGTAAGTAGAATGTCACATGAGAAATAACAAGGTTTTTAAAAGCATACCAAACAATATAAAACTAGCCAAAATTAGTGTTGAACCGGTCTTTTTTAAAAAATTGTTTTTATAAAAAAAATTATTTTATCTATTTCTAAGATAAATAAAAATACATTCTTAAATATTTCAAATAAACATTAACTATTTTCTCAACTATTATTAATTTTTATCTTATATGAAACATACAATTTGATCATTTCTATTAATTTATAATTTTTAGATCCTAAATTTTTTAATTATATTATTTTATTACTTAAAATATTATTAATATTAAAAATATAAAATCAATTCAATCAAAGTTTAACTCAATTGAACTATTGAATTTTGAATCAATATCTTTATCAGTTCAGTCAACATTGAAAAATAAAGAAAATGTTGAAAGTATTAGAGTGTGAGATTATAAATGTCAGACTCAAATATTGAAATGTAGTTTTACATTCTAAATTACACTTTCCGGTGTATAAAAGGATGACACTTTTCACCTTTGGAAAGAGTAACCCAATGTTTACATTCCGAATTATCCTTTGATGTAAAAGGGTGTCACATTAGATTTACAAAATACAAGAAGAAACACCCGATCGAAACCCACAGATAAATAATATTTCTGTTAAGCTACGCTTCTAATTTGGGTAATTGATGAAACACTAAAAACAATATCTAAATTCTAATTTATGTTATCTTTTCAAAGTGTAGCCATCTGAAGATAAAAATCGTTTCCAAGAAATAAAAAAATTGAGAACACATTTTTTTTTAAAAGCAATCTAACATCATTAAGCGTTAACAGAAGTGATTCTTTTAGTTCGAGCATAAAAGATCAATTGATCCAGAAACATATCTACAAATATCGAAACTTGTAATCATAATAGATTATGGTTCATGTCCTATAGAATCCATCTTAATCCTTAGCTACATGCCTCAGATTACATAAAATATCAAGCTCTTTTGTAATGGTCGTCATCTATGGTGGAGTATATTTCCCCATCATCTGCAAGAGTCTTCAGCGACAACCTGACATCATAAACAGCTTTGTTACATCATGAGCAAATGCTTTGAATAGCCATATCAAGGAAAAAAAAAAGAAAGGATACATATAAAGGAACTGACTTGATCTTTTCCATTGGAAGCTTGAGCTCCCGTGATAGTTCATCAACATGTGTTCCACGTCCATCTGACCTGCAATTTAAAACCAATTTCGAAATTGTTCAGCATCATAATTCACAAAAGTGTGATGAGAATCTAAATAATCCTACTTCTGTTAAAAATATTAAATGAATGGTATCAAGTACAAATAAAATGTTGGATGTGTAACTCACATATCTGAATGCTGCTGCAGGTAGTCCATAATCAATTTATCAATACCCTTAAGTCCATCCACGCTATGCTGTGCACTTACCTGAGATGAGGAAAATAATATCATCAATCCAATACAATCCAATTAAACAACTGCAGGAAATAGCAACTGTCATATCAAATCTCATACTGGATTTGATGATGGTGCCTGAGATCCATTTGGTGCACTTTTGCCAGGAGTGTTCAGAGATGAGCCAGATGAAGGATTTGAAGAAGTGATTCCTTCCTTCTATAATCCAAACAAAAAGAAATATATATTAATAATTATGTTGTGCAAGGCACATAGCTGGGCATGTCAACAGTCAACACTTTTAATGATCCTATAAATGGATTATACACAATTCTAAATTTGCAGAATTCGAGGGAAGTTTATGCATTGTCCACTGCCATCAATCATGCTATGATCTAAAAGTATTCCAGTGGAATATGAAATTGTGTGCACCTTTACTTTGGAGCGAAGATGGTTATGTATGCAATCAATAAAGTGAAAAGGGATCTCATCAAAATTTGTCACAGGCCTGTGAAACACACCACAAATATGAAATAAGCATATGATGAAACCAGTTAGCCAATTTTCCAAATATAAAACACTTCCTCAAAGCAAAGAAAATTGCATATATCATAACCTGTAAAATCACTTTTTCCACAACTAGATATCACTAACCACCAATCCATCAATCCGACAAACCACCAATATTCAAGCAAAAGAATCATTGTCTTGGGGGGAAATTTTAAAAACAAATGCTACCTCCAAAAAGGTCCCTAGGGAACCCATCACCCAACTATAAAACAAAAGATTGAATTTAAAATGAAATTGAATTAGATCATTGTCAAAAGAAAAAGTTAGATATGCCAGTCTCTACCATGAAAGATATTTTCAATCTCATGCATAATATAATCCCAGAAAGGCAATAGGATATACAAGTAACATCAACAAATTATGTAGCTTTTGATTTCAGTGTCAGGATTTGACATCAATTGTTCAGAAGGTTATAAATGTCAGCTCAGTTAACTCCAAAATTAGGTGAATCATTATTAATGAAATCAATAGTCAGTTATATTCTATTATATGCAATGGTTCTAAGCCCAGGCCAAATGCTTTTACATCTGTTCTACTAGTAATAAAGGAGGATGTAATGTAAGGTGTTGAGTCAATTTTAGAGTTGGATCTGGCACTACTAATCTGAGCAAATCAGTGTATCTAAGCAAAGTCAATTTTCACTAACGAAGCCTTCAGTTAGGAAAGTGTATGTAAGCAAATCAGTGCTGTGCCTTCATTGAAGCACCTCACCCTAGGAACAAGACCCCAAAAAGGTGGGTACTGTTGCACCAGACCCAATTGGCGTCTTTACAAGTCTGGATATATTACATCTGTTAAATGCAGCATCTTTTCCTAATAATAGTGCTGCAACATCGGTGAACCTGACAAACCAAAACAACCATGACAGCATCCCTGTTCTTCAATATCCAATGCCCTTAACATTATCTAGTGATTCATATTTTGAGATTTGAAAGTCCAAAATGACAACGGAATATATGTATGTACACACACACACACACACATATATATAACACATACATGTGTTACCCCATGCTCTGAACAGAACACGACTCCAAAATCTCTGATAAGGGAATATATGTATGCACACACACACACACACATATATATATAACATACATACATGTGTCACCCCATGCTCTGAACAGAACACGACTCCAAAATCTCCAGACACATTCTAGAACTTCATTCCAAGTTACAATTAAATAGCTAAGCTAATGACTAATGACATAAACAGTGATTATCACTTCTTCATAACTGACTTGAACCTTTGCTTATTAATATATCTAATTGAATACTCAAGAAAATCAAATTTCTCTAACATTAGTAAATAATAAGCCACTGCATAATTGATGATATAACACAAAAAGGGTCCAGTGCACATGCCTGATGGAGAAGGTGACAAGTTGCTTAACACCTTGAAAGCTTTTCAAATGCCCATAAACACGAACGTACATACCATTCCTATCATTAAATAAATTGAGGTTATAAATATAACAACCACAAACTCGTATATAAGCTTCCATAACTAAGAACTTACACCACTGCCTCCATTTCCTTTGTGTCAAAAGCATCATTAACCCTAATCAAAGAACCAAAAAAAAAAAGTTCACACCACTTTCCACAACATATATTGGGGAACATGTTCTAAAATAGGTCATAAATAATCAGCAGAAAAGCAGGCACAAGCACTCATAATTTGATATCTAGCTTAATCTGAAATAACATTTAAAATTGCACCAAATACCATCTTCGACATTTGATTCGTCCTGTTCCATCATCCAAAACAAAATTGACATCAGTATTTCTCTCAACTTTCTCAAACACCATCCCAAGCAGTGTTACCTGAACCAAAAATATATAAAGCAAGAGTTTAATAGGCATCCATTGTCAGTGTAAAAGTTTTTATACAACCAATTAGAATTCATCCTTGGTACTACTTTTAAAGTAGTTTTTAGAAAAGTCAACAAACTTATCATATTTGGCAGTTTGTGATTAAATAGAAGTGTAAAAAACATTTACACAATTGATGTATACATTATTTATTCAAAAACAAATGTCAAGGCATATAAAACAAGAGTTTAATTTTCATCCACCAACAAATTAAAAAAAAAAACCCTTTCAAGTGGCAACCAATTAGAAATTTAAAATCATCCAAAATATGAATTTTCATTATATGGATTGTCAGTGTGCAAGCATCCTACAGAAGTTTACTCTACTGCCAAAAAATGAAAAGCGTGACATGATATATTTTGCTAAATTTCAAACCAAAATAGCATGACAGAACTATTCTATTTTTTTTCTTTTTTGCATACATCAACAAAGACACATGGCATTGAAATTCCTGATAATAAGATCAAAGATCAAAACTTAAAAATCATGCAAAAATCAACTAATAAAAAGCAAGAGCCATACATTGTTCAGATCTACACCGTTGATCACGAAATTCGACTTTTCGTCACCGGATTGAGAGGCCTCGCTTATCTGCTTCACTGTCACCGGCACCAAACCCTGAGTTTCACGGCTCTTCAACAACCAAAACACAAAACACAGTTAGTCGAGCACAGTGCACTGCGTTTCGCTTTCAAAACAAAAATGAAATTAAAATTAATTTCTAATTGACCTAATTAGGTTTTCACCAACACATTTAATTTCTAAAGAAGGTCTTAATTCAACTAAATTTGTTTTTAAAAATAACAAATAATTATCAACTATAAAATAAATTCTCCTAAGTCTGTCTATGTTATTCGTTTTCTGGCAGTTTCTTTTGCAGAGAAACGGAAAACAAAAGAGAAGAGAGAGAGAGAGATTGCATACTTTTGACGGCGCGGGAGAGGAATCGTTGAGGGTAGACGGCTGAGAAGACATGAAACCGCCGCCGGAGAAGGCGGTGGTGGCGTCGAATTGGGAGCCGGAGAACATTTTCGAAACCCTAGAGAGAGAAAATAAGAAAGAGAAACGGAAGAGTGGAGTAACGTTGTTGGTTATGTGAAGTGGGTTTCCTTTTTATGTTGATTCCCGCCAAGGACGTTTCCCTTTTTCCCTTTTTCCCGCCGTTTAGGGTTTCAACTTTCAATTTCCCTCTCACTCGCCCTGTGTTAACTAATAACTGGTGCATTTTTATTTAACAAAATTAAACATATAATTTACTTTCATATATCTATAACAATATTTTATTTATATTATAAATACATATATATATATATATATGAGTGAAAATTCTCTTATTTCAAGAACAAATTTAAAATATTACCCTCAATCTTAATCATTTATTTTATTTAAAATTGACAGCTTAAATTAAGTAATTAAATTTCTATACGTTACCCTAGCGACTTAGAGCCTCATAGGGTTTCAGTTATCAAGTTTTACTTCATCTTCTGAGTGTCATTACAAGGAAAAGAACATATACCTAACGACAAAATCTGTCACTATAAATCAATAATTTATAGGTAAAAGTATAATTGACATTTACCTATAGACACTTTCTCCGTCAACTTTGAGGAGGCATATTGTGACAGTTATTAGTATGTATGTACAAGTTTTACCGACGAATATATCTTTACCTATGATTATATTTGTCTGTCACTATAGGTAATACTTACAATTTATTCTAAGTATAGGTAAAAGTCATCAACGTATACCTACAACATCTAAACGTAGGTAAAAGTCATTAACATATACAGGGACGGGGCAAACTTTCTCGGGGCCCTGTTTAATATTTCCCTTAATTTGTGGAAGAAAATAGGAGATATTTTGGAAAATTTGAAGGTTTTTTTTTTAAGAGAGTAAAAAGTGAATTAAGGAAGGGGGAGAGAGAAAAAAATTAGGGATGATTGATGAAGATAGGCAACTTCTTGTGATTCCCCAAATGAAGTATTGAAGTATCACGTGGGTGTGTCCAGGAAATGTAAAAGTAGTAAAAATTGTTGTTGGTGAGAATTGAACCTTGGACCCCTTGATTATTAAAAATAAGCATTACCATCTCCTCTAGTTTTTAGTATTGAACATATATTACAGTAATTAATATTTGAGGCCCCTTATTTTTTGGGGTCCTGCGCGGTTGGACACCTTGAATGGGTCCAGAACCGGCCCTGAACATATATTTACTATATCTAACGATAGTATAAGTCATTAACGTATACCTATAATGTCTAACTATATGTAAAAGTCATATAATAATGAAAATAAAATTAAATATATTTTATTTTCTTATTATTAAATTGTATGAAAAAAATAATATAATTGAAGGAAGAATTATTGAATATTGAATAATATAAAAAAAGTCAACAATTGATATTATGCACATATAAATAACAATAACAAATAATTAATCAATATATTAAAATATCAATCATTAATTTTTTTTGTTAATGATTAAACTAATAACAGGAATAAGGATTGAGATACTTTAATTAAGTATTTCTCTACCAATAGCGAAAACACTGATACCAATTAAACAAGATCATGTTTGGCTGAACGGTCTTATATTATATAAAACTTATTCCAAGGAATTTGCCATAAATTATATTACTTTGTAGACTATATGTAACTTTAAGATATCAGAATATGGAGTTCTCTTCCATTGATGCAAAATCCTTTCAACTTTAAGGAATTAAAATAAGTAAAATATGCACTATCATTGCGTCATTAACTTGTTTTAGAATCATGTTATTGGATTATTGCTCTATATTATTAAAAAAACATAGGACAAAATAAATATTACAAAATCTGAATTAAAATATCAAAACAGAAAACAAATAACTTTATGAGTATAAATGACATTCTTATTCCAAAGCTCTCTAGTTGTGGAGCTGACCAGTCTGACAGAGCTTGATGTGACCTGTAATTTCGATTTATTAGCTAATGGCAGGTGTCTGCCATAAAACAAAATAAAATAAAATAAAATAACATAGAAGAGTACAGCTAAATAGCATTAATTTATGGAATCAATTTATGAAAATTATTCAAATTAACTACAAAAGAGCATGCAAAACTTAAGCTTACAACAGAAGCTTCAAGAATATTAACACATTATGTAAGTTTAAATCTTTATTTCTTTAAAGCTCCAGCGTATTTTAATTCTTTTTGTTTGATTCTGATTATGACCTACCCACAGCTTTGTATTATTCAAAAACTCTAAATAAACTTCTTATTATTTGAAGAATATTAAATATGCCACTAATTTCTTATGAAAGAAATATTTGAAGATAAACAAAATGTAAAAAGAAAGAGGAAGAATCAAGATTAAAAATAAGCAAAGAATTTAGTTATATACTATATAATAAACATTTCAAAAAGTATAAAAAAAATTTCACAACAGCATCTATCCTACTATCCAACTAAAGCATCGCATCTGAGAGACCTAACACACAGTAAAAAAGGGTTTTTGAAGGCTATATCATGGTAGCGCCACTATAACATGGAAAAAATAGTTATTGCATCCTCGATGGCCACAATAGAAAACTGCTCCTCTATTTGAATCCCCCAGCTATCAAACGCCACTCCACTATTCACTACTATGGGTTAAATCATGCTGGCCACAAAATTAGACAAACCATGATAGCTTATTGACTTTAAGGCAGCAATCAATATAGAGATACATATGTTTGTGCTACCTGAATATAAAATCCAAGAAAAAACAAATGGGGGGAAAAATAACTTGCCAATGGCATTGCCTAATTTGGAAAATGCTTCCACTTGTAAAAACTCTGGCAACACCTCTGCACTTGAAGCAACATAATTTGAAAGCCTTTCCATTAACTGGGACAATACTGTCTTGATGTCCACAGATGGCTAAAAAATACGGTGGGGGGAAAAAGACAGAAAGCTAGTGAGTGATGATACCTACTGGATTTGCAGCATAAAACTGTCTAGATATTTATAATTCTAAGCAAAGTATACAATAGCTACTATCAAGCATGTGCTTATAAAACCAATGGGCGAAACAATTGTATGCTTAACTAATAAAACCATGGCATTCAACATAGATTGGTTCCCCTGACAGGCAAGGCCTATTGTCCAAAGTATGAGCGCCAATTAGAACTCAAAATGCAGAAACTTATAATTAATTAATGCAAGTTTCAACTTAAAATCATATTCTACAGGAAAATTTTGGAAATGCCAAATACATCCCCTCCTCAAATTCTAACTTTCCAGCTATTACAGTTGACAGAAAGTTGTGCAATAGTTTGATAACTTAGATGATGTGCTAATTGCTTATTACTATATAGATGTTTACTTTCTCTATTTTTCAGAATTGTTTGATAAATATATTCTATATTTTATTTGTGCTTTTTCACAATAAAATATAATATTATTATATTAGTAAAACAAAAACTGCAAGTACACTAACCTGAACTTTCATGTTTCGGAGTGAGAAAAAACATATAACATCAAGGCATCCTCCAGAAGTAATACAAAAAAATGTGTAAGTTCACTGACTTGAAGTTAGGGGTAAGCACCCAATAACACATCAAGAGTTTGCAAGTGATACTCATCGGGGAAGACTTGAATTATACAATCCATAAAGTAGAACTAAAAGGGTAATAGAGGAGCTAAAAGTGCAATTAAACCTAAATAATAGAAGCAAATTTTCCGGGTGATAGCTAAAAGGGTAGTCCACTAGTGTAAACTAGAGAAATGACACATTGCTTAATAGTTAATATCAGCATTTAACTATCTCCCCCACATATAAACCTATGAAAATGACATAACACATAATGGAAGCCAAACTCTCTAAAAAATGTCAAGAGCAAACGGGAATTGCAAACTCACCATTTAATCTTGCTAGAATCAGCGTCAAGTGAGGTAATTCTCTCTAGCTAAGGTGAATTTAACTCGCCATATAGCTCAGGGATCTGCCATATTGCTGCCCCATACGTTTCACGTATCAATAAATAAGAACATAAAGGTAATCACAAGTCTTCCTAACCTAACCAAGAGCCTTAAAATGCCATTGTCCCATATTCAAGACAAATATGTGATGATTAACTTCAAATTAGGCATTCACACATCAAGTTAATTTCCAATTGGTGCAGCTTTAAAATGATTGCCACTACCCCATATTCAAGACAGATAAATCAGAGAGTGAAATCAGAAAGACTCAAAGACAGAAGGAACAAAAGACGAATCATTAAAAATAGGAAACAAAGAAGGAGGATCCAATATTCTGTACCAGACATGTTGCAGTTCACAAAGCATATATCTTGCCCTTTTACCTTGACTAGTAATTATGGAATAAATAGGATTAAAGAAAAAAGGAATATAGAATCTGCACAGCAGGCATACAACAAAAAGTCTTTGTTTCCATATTCATGTAGATATATGTGCAATAAAAAATGAACGTGTTTGTGACGCACTTACAGCAAAGATCTGTGCTACTTTTCTGTAACTACATAAATAACTATAGGTTATGCTACTTCTTGGACTAAAAAATGAAAGTAACATCATACAGTATAGATTGAAAGGCATCCATATAATCATACAAGGATAAGGACATAAATTGACTTTTAATAATTGTGCAGGACAGTCTTACCTTCCAAAAATTTGTTTTCCTTTACCACCTTTACTCTTCACCTTGAAAGCCCAAACAGTTTCAAAAATTAGAGCAAGTTGTTGTGCCTATTCTTTTATCTATAGAAATGTAAACCTATTTACCATGATATGACTACAAAATTGTGTTGAATATATATGTTATATATATTAATAATAATATGTTCACATATAAGCCCAATAGGTTATTGTATGGTTATATGGGTCCATATGGGCTGGAGCCCAATAGCTTGCTATATTACTCGGATTTTCCCTAAGCTAGAGGTAACACTGTTGAGCATTCCAAATCTGATGCCTCTTGGTGTAATACTTCAAGCACCCAACACTAAATTTTTCTCTCTCTTAAAGCCTTTACCTCCAACAATCTTGAAGTATTAGCTTCGTGTATCGGATTTGAGCGAGTAAGGTGTTGTTTCGGAGATCTCATCGAGAAGAACTCAAGGGTGTGGTCACTTTCATGTTTGGACGGAAGGATTGACCGGGATCTGAGATTGAAAATTGTGCAGCCGCAACTTTTGAGGCTAGATCCTGGAAATTTCAACCACTTTCACGAGTTGAAACCTTGTGGGTTTTGTTCTGCTCGTCGAGACGATCTTTTTGAGTGGTCGTTTGTGTCAAATGGAGGTTAGACGAAGGAGATATAGCCGTTGGAAGTTTCTGCACTTTTCCAGCGACTGGTTCGTCTTCTCTGGTGACTAGCTATTCTTCTCCGGCAAACTTTCCGGCGAACTTTTCTGGTGAATTTTCAACAAATCTCTGGCGACCTAAAATCATTATTTCTAAGGTTTTTGGATGTTCCGGGTCCATTTTTGGGGTCAAATTTGACAAATTTCACCTCTACAGTGCTGTTTTGAAAAGTTAGAAGGTTTGATATACTTTGAAGGACTTAAAGGTGCACTCTTTCTAACTCTTTTACTTTGATTAAAATGGCAAAATATAACTCGCATGATATCATAAAGCTGAAATCATTTGATGTCACTGAATTTCATGGTTGGAAATTTCATGTTCAGTTTGAAAATGATATTAATACTTCACATTTAACCAAGAGGGGGGGTGAATTGGTTAGATCTTGGTAAATCAAAAAATTCTTTAATCAAAATCAGAGTTTTAAAGGATCTTTATCACTTTTCAAAACCAAGAAACCTTATTCAATCAAGTAGCTCAACCCCTTAAAATTCAATGGATTAAAACTGACTATTTAAGATAAGCAAATGAAACAAGAAACAATTATATGAGGAGAATAGATTCAGAAAACAACACTCAAGCAATTTATACTGGTTCACTTCAAAACCATGAAGCTACATCCAGTTTCTTTCAACCAACACTGGGCTGAAGTTCCACTATTTAATATCTGTTCTTACAAACAATTACACAGCCTCTCTTTATCAACCCTAGATAAAGTTCAGAAATCTAAAACACTATTAGATTCTTAGAGACAAACCCACTGAGAACACTACTTAGCAAAACCCCTAGAGAAACCCTATCTCTAGTTACAAGTAAGAACTCAATTATAATAGCAAATTACAAAACAATAATCAAAACGAAAATTACAATCAGATTAAGGAGAGAAATAACCTGATGATCCAATGTATGCAATGCAAATGAAGTTACCAGAACAGGTTGAATCTTTAAAACACAAGAAACACCGTTTTCCTTAATCTTGAAATGGTTTCATGCTTCAAGAGTGACTTAATTTCACATGATTTATGCAACATGAAGCATGACTGAATCAAACCCTCAGAAAAGAATTAAGAATGCTCAGAAGATTGTTTTAGCTCAGAAATTTTGAATGGGTATTATTCCACAAGATTACAAAAATAGCTGAGCAAGGGTTCTATTTATAACAAAAAAATTTAACCGTCAGTAATCGATTAAAATGCACTAATAATCGATTAAATTACTTTGGTAATCGATTACATTTCCATTATAATTGATTAATCTGTTCATAGTTTTTCTGGGTTTGAATAACAATCAAAATAATCGATTATCTCGAGCTGTAATCGATTATTACAGTCAAAGCGTATTTTTTCAAAGCTTGTTTAATCGATTACAGAACCTGATAATCGATTAAGACAGTGCAGCACAATTTTTCCAAAGCAAGGTGTAATCGATTATTTTAGTAAAACTTAGTTTTCTTCAAAGGCTATGTAATCGATTACTATATGTGGTAATCGATTATGGCAGTGCAATGTTAAAATCAGATATAAGCATGTAATCGATTACAACTTCATCATAATAGATTAAATAGTTCAACAATGCAGTTTATATGAAAGCGTAGGTCAAATAATCGATTAATTCGACATGGTAATCGATTAAAGTGTTCCTGAAGGTTTTCCAGATTTGATGAAGAACGAAATAATCGATTAAACCATTACTGTAATCGATTATTACAGTGAAAAATGATTTTTCTTAAAAACCTTTGAATTATTTGAAAACCTTTGTTGAATTGATAATGTCTTGTGATTTTAGTTGACTTAATTAAGTTTAATATGTATTGAATGAATGCAATGCACTTGGATCACCAGAATTGCTTTTCTCTTACACAATTTAATCCTAAATTGTCTTCAAGTTATCATTTGCATGTTGAAAGCTCAAAACCAAATCTTGAGTAAATTTCTTCTTTTTCCTGAAGCAGCTCCCCTTAATCCAACACAGTTTGGCATGAAGGAACATGATATATTCTATATTGTATTTAGTGATTTTGCATCTACTGTTTAAAATGTGGATGAATATCAATGGATTAAAGATGAAGATTTTTGTAGAGATTACTTGTTAAACTCCTTAAATCCTTATTTAGCTTGACTTATAGTGAGTATAAGACTGCAAAGAAGATATGGGATCACTTAAACAGTCAATTTCAAAAATAAGATAGGCTTTCTAAGACTCTTCTAGTGGAGAAGTTCTTTGACTTTAAGTTTAATATGAACTCAAGCATCACTTCTCAATTAATTGAACTTGAGAATATGAGGAATAAGCTAAAAGAGGACAATTCTGATTTGTCTGATAATCTCTTTGTTGGTCTTGTGTTGAATAAGCTACCTGCTGAATGGAATTCTTTTAAGTACGACATGCACATACTAAAAGAACAGATGAGGCTGGATGAATTAAAAAGGTATATTCATATTGAAGATCAAAACATTTGTAAAAAGAGTTTGGAACAAGTAGGACAACAAAAGTCAGTTACCAACTTAGTTTCACATTCCTATAAATATCACAAAAAGTCCAAGCCACCAAAAGGTGAATCCTCTTCACAGTTAGAGGCCAAAAAGTCTGTCTTCAAGAAGAAGAAGAAGGGAAAGTGTCATAACTATGGAAAGTGAGGTCACTGGGCAGCAGAGTGTAAGCTACCAAAGATGTTAAAGAACAACACACGACAAAATGAGGCTAATATGCTAATTAGTGAACCTGAGCCTCAAGCCTTTATTGGAATAATGAATAATGGAAAGGTTAGTGTCTCTTGTGAGTGGTGGTTGGATAGTGGTGCTACATGTCATGCAGCAAATGATGGGAATTTACTCACTGAGATCATAGAAGTGAAAGATACCGTGGAAAATTGTAATGGTGGTGAGGCAGAGGTGACTCATGTTGGAACTGCTAATTTGGTGCTTTCTTCAGGTAAGTTACTAACTTTGAAACATGTTAAAGTAGTACCTTTACTTAAAAAGAATTTAATATTTATGAGTTTACTTGATAAAGCTGATATGTATTTTTCAACTATGCATGGTAGAGTAACTTTATATGTTAACTCATGCTACTTCGGTTGTGTATTTATGATCAATGACATGTATAGATTGAGTTTAGATACTGATAGCATAAACCATGTTAGTTCTACTTTGATTGATCCAAAATTATTACATAATAGACTTAGACATGTAAACTATAGGAAAATGCAACATTTATCTAAAACTCACAACATTCCATTAGATACTTCTATTCGATTTGACAAATGTGAAGTGTGTGCACAGACTAAGATCACTAGAAAACCTTTTAAGTCGATTTCTAAAAGCACAACACTTCTTGAGCTTATACATTCTGATCACATTCATAGATGATTTCTCTAGATATTGTCATGTTTATTTGTTGAAATCGAAAGATAAGGCTTTTGAGAATTTTAAGATTTTTAAATCTAGAGTTGAAAATCAACTTAATTTGAAAATTAAAAGGTTTAGGAGTGATAGAGGAGGAGAATATACACTGACTGGGTTCAAAGAATTTTGTGCTTTGGAAGGCATAATACTTGAAACTACTGCTCCTTACTCACCCCAATCAAATGGTGTTGCAGAGCGTAAGAATAGAACTTTAATTGAAATGCTAAATTCTATGTTACTTACAGCTGGCATGGCTTCCTCCTATTGGGAAGAAGCTGTTTTAACTGCTAATCACATCTTAAACAGGTTGTCGCATTCTAAATTGTCTAAGACACTTTATGAGATATGACACAAACGTCCTTGTAGATATAACACCCTTAAAACTTGGGGTTGTGTTGCCTATGTAAGGATACAAGATCCTAAAAGGCCTAAGGTGGGACCTAGAACAACTACTTGTGTATATCTAGGTAGTGCAGAAGATTGTGCTGCAAATAGATTTTTGGATCTATCTACTAATACAATGATAGAATCTAGAGATGTAGAATTCTTTGAGTACAAGTTTTTTAGCAATCTTGACTTGAAGGTTTTTGGATCTATAGATATGATTTTAAAATCTCCTGTAGAATCTGTAGCTTGTCCTTCTGACACTAATCTCACACAACTGGCTATTGAACCAATCCCAGTTAGAAAATCTACAAGAGATAAAGTTTCTAATAATTTTGGTGAGGACTTTGTCACTTCCCATATAGAGGGTGATCCATTCTCCTATCAAGAAGCAATGAGATCCAGGGAATCTTTATTGTGGGCAGAAGCCATAGATGATGAAATGAGTTCTTTGCTACAGAATCACACTTGGCAGCTAGTCAATTTGCCAAAAGGGCTAAGGCTATATAGGCTGTAAGTGGGTATTAAAGAAGAAACTGAATAGTGACGAATCAATAGCTAGATATAAAGCACGTTTAGTAGCTAAAGGCTTTAAACAACAAAGTGGAATAAACTTTTTTGATGTTTATTCACCTGTATGTCATCTGTCAACTATAAGAATTCTTGTTGCTTTGGCATCTATTGAACACTTTGTAGTGCATCAAATGGATGTAAAGACAGTTTTCTTAAATGGAGAGTTAAATGAAGAAATCTACATGGAACAACCTGAAGGGTATGTCATGAAAGACCTTGAGAAAAAAGTTTGTAAATTGAACAAATCTTTGTATGGTCTTAAACAAGCACCTAAGATATGACATCTTAAGTTTGACAAGGTGGTAAAGAGCTATGGTCTTCAATCCAATTATTCAGATAAATGCCTTTACTATCGTTTCATGTCAAATAAGATAATCATCATATGCTTGTATGTTGATGACATGTTAGTTCTTGGCTCCGATCATTCTATAGTGAGTGATGTGAAAACCATTTTAGCTAGAGAATTTGACATGAAAGATCTTGGTATAGTTAATACCATTCTCAGTATGAAAGTAAGCTTTGAAAGGCAAGTTATCTCCCTTAGCCAAACTCATTATATTGAGTAGCTACTTTCTACCTGGGGATACTGTGAGTGTAAACCGAGTGAGACACCATATGATTATAACAAAAGACTGAGTCTTAATGAAGGGACCAATGTGGATCAGTTAAAATACTCAAAACTAATAGGCAGTCTCATGTATGCTATGAGTTGCACTAGACCTGACATAGCCTTTGCAGTTGACATGTAGAGTCGTTTCACTAGTAATCCTAGTAAAGAGCATTGGGATGCCCTCAGTAAGCTGATGAGATACCTTAAAGGTACTAAAGATTATGCTCTATGTTATTCTGGTTATCCTCCAATTGTGGATGGATATTATGATGCCTCATGGTGTTCAAAAATTGGAAATAGTAAATCCACTAGTGGATATGTATTCACTCTGGGTGGAGCTGCTGTTACTTGGAAATCCAAAAGACAGACTTGTATTGCGCTGTCATCAATGGAATCAGAACTTTTTACTTTAGCCTCAACTGGTGAAGAGGCAGAGTAGATAAAGAATCTGATTATGGATATTCCTTTGACTAAACTAAAGATTAATTCTTTAAGTTTATTTTGTGATAATCAAGCAGCAGTCCAAGTCATAAAGAATGTTCTCTTTAATTCAAAGAGAAGACATGTAAGACTGAGACATGCATTATTGAATTATCTGAGAGAACAAGGAGTTATCACTTTGGTCGATGTGAGATAGAAGGATAACATGGCCGATGCTCTCACAAAAAGGTTTACCTAAAGATCGATTATTCAGAACAGTAGGGGTTAAAGACTATGTAGACAAGTCTTAATTATCATTTACTTACCTTAAATTATGTGTTTTGAATTATCGAATCTTCTTTTGTTGGCCAAATGATAAGCACAATTTATATGTTTCATTGATGATTGTGATTGCTAACTATTTTGAGAAGGGTGTGTTATCTCATTCCAAACTTGATGAGATGATTTTAATCCAATTCAAAAGTTCTATCTGGGAAGCTTGTGTCATTCTAGACTTGATGGTACAATCCTACCAGTTTGGCATATCCTTTTTGGTTAAATGATCTCATTCCAAACTTGACGAGTTGATTTTAAACCAATATCTGGGAAGCTTGTGTCATTCCAAACTTGATGATACAATCCTACCAGGTTGACCTATCCTTTTGGTTAAATGATCTTATTCCAAACTTGATGCTAGATTATTTACTTTAAGGAATCAGTAACTGTGACATTCCAAATTGAAACATAGAAATAATTGATTATATAAGAAGCTTATTGGTTTTGTTCTTAATTGAAACTTGACATTACAAGACTAGGTTATTGTAAGTGACGTGACTATTAGTCTTATTATATGAAACGAGACAATCGTTACTCTCTTACAAATAAACTTAGGTTGATGACTCTATATAACTTAAACTATTTAGGCCTTATTCATAATTTATGAAACTGGTTTGATGCTTATGAACATGATATTATGATGCTTTATGACATTGATATATGTTTTTCTTTGCCTGATGATATGATGTTAAGTTCTTTTAGTAGAACTAGATATTTTTAGTAGTCTATTCAAATGATTGAATTCATGATAATATGAAATTCATATTTGACAGTCTACAGGGATGACAAAGATGAAGGAGAGCTTGCTGAGTGGGATCCTGAAGAGGACGACCTACTTGATATATGAATCTATCATTTAGAGTTGTAGGGAAATTGACAGTTCACCTGCTATTGCCCATTATGTTAGAGTCCATTTACTTGAGATTTACATTTTGTTATTTCTATTTTGTGAACATCATGATTATTATGCTTCTTTCTTATATTTGTAAGGCCTTAGACTATTTTGATTGGCCTACTTATACTTGATTGTCATGCATATGTTGGTTGTGAACTGATTTTGAAATTGATTTTTTGGATGTTGGGATTTGGATGAGTTTAGATTTAATCTAAAAACTCTTGGTATTTATATTGATATATTGATCTTAAAACAGATTCATGAGAATGATGATTCACTTAGTTTGATTGCAAACGTAGTCTGAGGTTAATATTTTATTATTAAAACTCTTTGACCGATCTAAGTTGATTGTCTTGGACTGGATGTGGATGATTCATGTTTGTTTGAACATTACATTGACTACCTTATTGGATTGTGCTGTATGGTGAATATAGGAGGAGATTGTTGAATATATATGTTATATATATTAATAATAATATGTTTACATACAAGCCCAATAAGTTATTGTATGGTTATATGGGTCCATATGGGCTGGAGCCCAATAGCTTGCTATATTACTAGGGTTTTCCCTAAGCTGGAGGTAACACTGTTGAGCATTCCAAATCTGATGTCTCTTAGTGTAATACTTCAAGCACCCAACACTAAACTTTTCTTTCTCTCAAAGCCTTTACCTCCAACAATTGTGTAGAAGGAAAAATACTTTAATAGATTCAAAAGATAGTATGAAAGCAGACATAAATTTTCCTAGATGGCATATAACCCAATATGAAAAAGAAAGCAATTTATAGAATGAAAAATTACTATGGGGATAACCATTGAAAGGAATTTACATGCTGCAATGTTGAACCAATTGTTACAAGCCACAAAGTGAAAATGATCTAGGGAGTAAAATAAATTATTCAGTCATTTCCATTTTCATCATCAACATCTCCACAATAGAAAGTTGTTGATGTGTCCCCATCATAGCCCTGCAATCATATATTTACATTTCATTAACCAAATTAAACCTTAAAATTTAGAAATACTAAAAGATGTAATTGGAAACCAAATACGAATGGGGAAACAACTTATCTTTAATGCAGCATACTCAACTGCTCAAATAATGAGATGCTACACGAATTAAAATTTAGACAAAAATTGATACAGTACTAAGTTAAAGAAGAGAAAAACTTAATTATGTGTGTATAAGTATGATGGCTTAATAAAAAAAATTGTAACGTGGACATGCCAATTATATAGCAAAAAACATTGAGTTTTTTTTCCTTTTTATGGAAACATTCAATTCAAATCCAAATAAATAACAATACTAGTATTAAGAAGAAGCAGTGCAGTGTATTCTCACAACAGAGGTATGACTGCTTGATGTCAACATGTGATTCAGAAAAGAAAAAAAAGAAAAAGAAAAATAGATAAAAATGTTCATTGACTGCTTGATGTCATTCTGTTAAAATTTTTGATAAAAAAATTCATTAACTTGAAGCAAATCAATAGTTGATACAGGCAGCAAAATGAACTGTAGAGGCATACTAGGAATAATTTATTAAAAAGATAAATTTCTTAAATAAAATTTAGTATCTTAAAATATTAGCTCTTGACTCTTGACTAAGGATTCCCTGAGTTCAAAATAAATAAACAAAAGAACTAAAACCTTTTTAAGTAATCACTTGGATTTAAGTGGCCAGATCGATAATTAGAAATTGAAGTGGGCATTTTTTATTAAATTCATTAATTATGTACTTAAAAGAAACATGAGTCTTATAACAATAGCATAGACTATCACCTTTATGATAATGACATAATTATAAGATAAAGTGAGAAAACTTTATGGAGATGTTCTAAATTCTCCAGAATTTGAACATGCAGGCTCACATGAATGGAGTATGGTTTCTTATTGTTTACGAATTTCTGTTATTCTTCTGGAGCTCATTAAAAAGAAAAGAAAAAAGGAAAAAAAGAAGCACGAGATGAATAGACGTCTGCTGCTTGCATTGTTCGAGGGTAAGCATCCACAAACCATGAAAAGAAAATAGTAGAATCCTTTATTTTCTAAAACTCAAACTCCTCTACTTACAGACATTGAATGTGAGTCTTCCACAAACCATGAAAAGAAAAAAAAAGGTTATATTATCTTTAAAAAAGAATATAAAAAAAGGAAACAGCCACGTTGACGTTTAGATTTGCTGTGGTTGTTAAAATAGCTATTAGTTTCATTTATCACTTTTAACCCTTCTGTTTATTTACTCTTAATTCAATTAATTCATATTAAGTACATTCTAATAACTTATTCACACTTACATGACAAATCTAAAAAGGTGTTTGAGAACATTTATAATAAGACTGCATATAATGGTTTTGTCTACACATGTTTTGTGTATCAAACACAAACTCAATTAGTGAGTGTAATATATGCAGCACCTAATTTGGACATGATCTTCCACCAAATAGAAGCTCCCACTTTAATGTAATTAAAAAATACTGGGTCGGAATGGTCAAGTAATTAACACACGAGGGTTATTACCTTTCTGTGTGTGAAAACCATTGCCACCAATTACCATGCACAGTTTTGTCCAACTGGAAGCAAGGTTGTTTCTATTAAATTATCAACCAAACTCTCTCAATTATATTCAAGAATTGAAAAAATAATAAACAAAATAAAGTAAAATGAACACATTCTTGTGATCCTTCCTATGTGGCAAATTTTCAAGCACTTAAAAAAAATGTGATCTAAATAATATAACTTTTTGTTCTTAGTAACAACAAATAATTTTATATTATCAACTTTTCATGATTGATTATGTTATCAGAGGGAAGGTAACTGATGTGCACATTTTCTTGCAGAAGAGAGGTTTTACGAGTCAATCGTATTGGAGCAACAACCTCCAATCGCTCTGTTTTATGTAATTAAGATACTAGTATCTCATTTTACTTCCCTTTTTTTGCGGAACAGATATGGACTTGTTGGGTAAAAGTAAGACCTGTGAAATTTTCGAAAACTCACATTTCACAAGACGGAAACATCACGAGAAAATCTACTAGAAATTTAAAGGTCCATGTATATGAATGGAAAAAGAAAAAGAAAATTGACCTGAAACATTGAATTGTAAATCATATGGAATTGAATTAACTGCGTATTCTTATTTTCTATTTAATTAACCTCCATTTTCTATCTTTTTCTTTTCTTTTTATTTTAAAAAAAATGTAAAGTGACACTCCCTGGTGCGGAAAAATAGAAAAGTGAAAAGAAGAAGAAAAAAAGCAAACAAGAAGGGGCCAGGTCCAAGAAAAAAAGCAAAGCAAAGTGGAAAGAAGATCCTTCCTATTTAGATCACTGAAAGGAATTGATAAAATCACTGAAAGAAGTTAAAAGAAATCGACAGAGAAGGAAGAGGAAGCTTACCGATCAAAGAAAATCTAGAATGCGAATGGAAGCTACAAGAGAGGGATCTAGTGCTCTTGAGCTATGAAATGCGTTGAGTCTCTGAGATTTGAGAACCTAGAGCGATGCGATTTGAGAATGAGCGTCTTCTGAATCATTGAGCATTTCGACGAGAGGAGGAATTGCACCAAGCATTGCGAGATTCGCTCTCGCTTCCGAATCTTCCTTCGCGAGTGACCTCACTCTCACAGCGGCTATTCGCCGCTTCGTGAAATCTTCTTCGCGCAGCTCCTTCACCACTTGTTTCAGCTCCGCCAATGCCTCTTCCCTCTTCTTCTCCTCTTCCGTCGCAGTTTTGCTCTCCGCTGCATTCAGTAGATATGATAGCTTCTCGCATTTGGAACCTAGAAATATAACTTTGAATAGAATCTTATTTCTCTGTACTAGTTTATTATTTCTCTTTTACTTGATTAGATTTTATAATTTAAAACTCAATTAAATAATTTTCTAATTAAGAAATCGCCAAAGTCACATGAAGGATATGAAAAATATTTTTACCTACACCAAATAAAATAAAAGTAGGTACAAAAACCATTGAATTTTACCTATATCAAATAATGATAAGTATAAATATATTTTAACTTTTACCTACAATAATTTATGTCTATAGACATAAACCTTCATAGGTATAGATATTTTTTTTTAAATACAATTTATTTTGAGTTTTACCTATACGAAATAAAAATAGGTATAAATATTTAAATTTTACCTATATCAAACAATTGTAAGTATAAATATTTTTTGACTTTTACCTACTATAATTTATGTTTGCAGCGGAAACCTCCATAGGCAATGATAAATTTTTTTTTTAGTGTGTGTCATACTTTTTTCGTTGTTGTAGATAAGAGATTTTTTTTTTTGGTAAATATCTTATGCCAAGAAAATGATGCTGCCTAATCATCCACTAATGTCCATATTTGAATCTTTTAATTTAGTAGAGGTTTAAACACTGAAATTCAGAAAATTAGTTTGATGAGTACATCTGTGGTAGCTGAACAGCAAATCTACCATATGAATCGAAGTGCAAAACATGACGCTTGTTGGTGTTATTGTATCAAACAAAGATAAATACAATTTATCCTCTAAATTGGCCACTTAATTGACACAGGGCAGTGACAGAACTACAAATTCTGATATACAAGCATGTCATACAATCTTTAATTAATCTTGATCCAATTGCCTAAACTATACTTCTAAGTTAATACAACAACTATGTTGTAATTTGTTAAAGTTGCACTGGTAGCTTGAAATTTAGCAGAATTTTGATATCTTCTTCAGCAAAAGCCACTATGTCTTCTTTCATTATATGCAGATTTTTCTTCAGCAAATGATGTTAGACCATAAAACAAAACATAAGTTGCTTGTGATAGTAGCCTGTTAAGGTTTTATTTTATTTTGTCATTGCAATGTTGTAAGAGGTGTTGCATCCATCGTCAGACTTGATGATGGACAAATGGAGCTGCATAAATATTATTGCAGTGTTTATCTTGTATTCCTTTAGTTGTGGCGGACTGAGGAAATGAAAAAATAAAGTGTCTGTCTGGTTATCTCCTATTCTAAGGTCACGTGACTTTTTAATTAAATAAATCCAAGCATTTGGATTTGAATAAAAATAAAGGGTTAAGATTAACTAACATTTTAAACTTATTTTTTATGTGAGTGGATATATATATATTATCAACTAATAAAAACATAAACACGATAACGCTTTGTGTTTACTTTTTTATTAAGTTAACACATTTTGATTATATTTAATGTTTTTATCACAAATGAATCGAACATTATCCCTCTAGCTCAAGGGTCTTTTGCCACATCGAATGGTCTTTCTTCTTCTGATAACTTGTCATTTGTCTTGGTGTATATGAACCGAATGGGAGTAATTACAAAAGGCACTTCAAAGCTCAAGTGAATATTCGACTCAGAATCATAAATTATATGTAAGGAGTATATTCAAATGAACAGTGATTTTTATCTTGTGGTTCTTCCCTTTATATACAGAACTTATTAGCCCTTGAACCTATAGGCTTGCATGTACCAATTACCAATTAGATAATATGGTTTGTAACCTTATTTAGGTGTCTTTGACTAGGTAATCACTATTGATCAATATCATTAGTTATAAACGACACCGAAGGCGTATTCAACTATTGTACTTTATGATGATCGAAGGGTGTTGTTTGACATAAATGAGGCTAGTGCTGAATAAGTATTGGACATTGTAGGTAACTTTGTTATCTTGGGGTCCTAACCAAATACTTATCTGGTATACTCAATTTGATGGAGAAAAATGGAAGACAATTTAGTTTTTTTTTTCAAAACCTAATTTAGGTATTTGAAAAAAAAGGATGAGCATGTGTTCCAATACATACATTATATAAAGGGATGCATTTATCTCTCACTATCTAAAAATTAGCTCCAACATATTAAAATATTTGGAAAAAATAATTTGTGAAATTCCTCCTTTCTTTTTTATAATAACATTCATTGTATTGGTATTGTTGTCATTTCATGCATTGACACTGATATCAATTTAGTACTACTTTTTATTATACTAATAGATTACCACAATCGTCCAACCACTAAAATAATATATATATATATATATTAAAATTAGACATACATTGAAGAATCTTTAATTTATAAAAGTTATTCATTATGTATTTAATATTGATTCTATTTATATGATAACTTATGTGTGGTACATCTTGAATGCAACAATTTAATGAATGCATTGAGAAACACTTGCTAGAGGTGAAATTTGCGAAATGACATTTCTTTTATTCTAATGTCAATTTTGTGGATAGCATAAATTTTATGAATTGTTTTCTTTTCACATATCCAATGTCTTGTACTCTTTTCTTAGATATTGATTAGCATGATAATTTTGTCATAACACCTTTATTCTACCAAATCGAGCTTTAATAGGATTTCTTACACTCAACACATACATAAACCACATACACTGCACATAGAAGCACACAATGCAAGGATAAATATAATTGATTAAGATAAACTTTTCATAAAAAATAATTTGTTTTATCAACAAATATTAGTTTTTAATTGTTAGTATTTTATTAGTGGGCGAAATAAACCCACAACATTTCCCTCTCTCCTTCCTCCTTTTACCAACCAATCAATCTTATAACTCCTCATAAAAAATAATTAAGATAAAAAAGTTATGCTATTATATTTTTTATTTTGCTAGAATTGAATTATTTTATATGGAAAGTTATAGATCCTAAGAAACAATTAATCATTGGTATTGGATCAAAGACAATTGATCCATCATCATCTTATTCGACAGTGAATACAGGATTTGTCATTTATACCGTGTACATAGAAGTTTAGAATAAACTAATTGTTTTGCAAGTCTAATTTGCTTTAGTATTAAGGTTTAGCATGGTTGAGCACCATGGACCTTATAGACTTTATAAGCATAATGAAGTGATATTTTTCCCATTACACAAAGGGTATGTTAGACAAGAGACTTCAGTAAGTTTATATCCATTTTACTAGCTGAAAAGTTTAGTTGATTATTCGATAAATAAGTTTTTTAGTAGCTTCTAGTGTTTTTTTAAACATTACTTGAAGTAGCATTTTTTAAAACGCTAGCTTCTAACTTTTAATTTTTTTATATTTTCTTTCATTTTTATCCTCAATATATTTATTTATTTTCCTTGTTACCTTTTTTAAATAAGTCATGATTTTATTATTTTTCTCTCATTTTACACTTTTCAGTTACTTTAACACCTAGTTTTATCGAACACATATACTTTAACGAGCTGACTTTTTAGTTACCAGCTTCCAGCTTTCAACTAATAACTAGCTTTTCAAGTACTAGCTAACAACTAGTTTTTCAACTTTCAACTAGTTTTCTAACTTCTAGCTTCCAGCTAGTTTTGTCAAACATAACCAAAATTTGCAATAAATAAATACCAAAAATATAAATAATAATTTTATTTAAAAATAAAAAAAGTTATATAGAAGCAGTTAAAGGCTAAATACAATAGAGAATAAGCAATTACTAATATTAGAATATTTGATATTTGAAAGGTAAAATGTTATAAATGTTATATATTATACCAACCACAAATAATGTTTATGCAAATCAATAATTAACCAATAATAAATATGCATAAAGACCATTTAAATTTTGATATTTACCACTAGTTTAAAAATAATTTATCAAAAAATAAAAAATGCAAAAGAAAAGGAATGGAAAATATATAAGATTTTGATATACACACACACACATATATATATATATATATCACACTATTAATTAGAGTATATTACGGGATTTCAAATTAAAAATCAAATCTCCCTGAAAAAATAAATGAAGGAAAATACGTAAAAATAAGATTATGGTTTTTACTTACTTTCATATACTCATTCCCTATTAAAAGGTTAAATCATGAAAATTCCTTAATGTTTACCAATACAATATGATAGTCACTCTCTAAAGAACCCTCAACATTGCTAGAATAAGACAAGTTGAAAACATCCTTAAATGTTCTTTCTTCTTGGAAATTCCATAATTATATCAATATCTTGCCTATCCTCGAGAGACAACAGTTGATTCATCTGAAATTTGAACCTTTGGGGAAACTCTTGCCAATAAAAAGGAAACTTTCTAGTCTTTCCATCAAATTTGCAAAACAATTTTTGTGGTCATAATAAATAGGGTTGGGTTTGACCCTAAAAAATGAGTCTTAAAGTTTTTCCAAGACGAGTTGAAAAGAGTGAATAAAGACCCTTGGGCACCAGTCATAAATACCCAACCGACTTTACCATTCTCACTGCATTTACCCAATAGAAGAATAAAAATTTATTGAAACTAGGAATTATACTCAACAAAGGGTGGAGAATGCCTTCATAAAGGTCCAACTATTAGGATGAAGTTGCGTAGGAGCAACATTCATCTCGGATAGAACTACACATTCAAAGTCAGAAAAAGGAAAAGTTATGTCTAAATCCTTAAACATATATTCACACCCTAGAGGATTGATGGGGTGCTAGTTTCCGGATACAAGATACTATGGACGCATTTGTCCAATTGACACGTTGGAAGGAATCAATGTTGGACTTATTAGATCTCTAGCAATTCATGTGAGTATTGGTAGTTGGGGGTCCATAGAAAGTCCATTTTATGAAATCTCTAAGAGATAAAAAAGAATATGCATGCTTTATTTAAACACCAAGTAAAGATGAATACTATATGGTAGCAACAATAAGTTCTTTGGCACTTAATCGAAATATTTAGGAGGAACAGACTGTTCTAGCCCGATACCGTTAAGAATTTCTTACGATTACATGGGAACACATACATGAAATCAGGTTGGTCTTTGCCAACGTTAAGATAAACCCTCTCATTGGGAAGACAATGATCAACAATAACTTAGTCAAGATTATTGTGATAAGTAAGATTCACTCTTTGTTTCAAGTCGACAATGGATTTAGTGGTTTGAAAAGTGGAAGAATAAGTTCTTACCTCACTAGTGACTTAAGTATTCCCAAGAAGGATGTGGGGATACTTCTTTTTTTGGCTTCTTAGGGATAAAATCCTCAGCCCTTTCAACCTTCTCGTTTTTCCTACCTTTTTTTCCCTTTTTTCCCCTCTTCTTATGCTTACTAAGAGAAGACCTTAGAATATTTACTCCCCAATTACTACCACCAATAACCTCACCTGCATCCCAAAAACGATAAAAAAAACCCATAAATTTTACCATTCTCCTCATCAAGTTCAACCAATTTGGTGTTTGTCGTTGTCGGTGACATTCCAACAATAACATTAACATCGGAGGAAGATTCTGGTCCCTTCATTAAGTTCTAGAAAGTTTCCGCATCAAATAGGACGAGAAAGGTCGTATGTAACATCCTAAAATTTTAATATAATTATTGTTATTAGTTTTAGTATAAGAATTTATTTGAATTAAAAGGATTAAAAGATTATTATTGTTGTAAAGATAATTATTATAGTGATAATATAATATTGTATATCAAGTTTGAATCAAATATTTGTTATATTTAAATTAGAGATCTTTGAGAGAGATTTAAATCTTATAATGTTTTATCTTAATATATCTTGAAATAAATTAAAATATTATATATTGTTATTAGTTAGATAAATCTAGATAATAGAGTAGAAAAAGATAAAGAAATATTTGGTTTAGCCAAATCTATTGATAATATATCTAATGTGACTTAATCACATACTCTTGTGCTTATATAAGCATAGGCAATTCAATTTTTCTAGCACTTATAGTTGGTCTCTCTTAGAAAATAGAAAATTAGTAGAGTGTGTAAGATTGAGAAGAAGGAAGCAACAAATAGAATAATCTTATTGAGCCAATAAATAGAGAATAGGAATAATAAGCAAAGAACGTGAATTATTATTCTCCAAGAGGTGAGTAAAACAACATTTTTTCTAAACTTCCATGGTATAGGTACATAACTAAGGATTGAATTATATATACATGTACCAACGTGTTGTGGCTTGGCTTAAACCAATTTATATAAACATGTATATTTTCACTCATCTATGCCTTTAATTTAATTTAATTATGCATGTGTATTGGTGTATTCTTCACATGGTTAATTGATATGAAATTATGGTACTGATATGGTGTGATATTGAGGAGAATTATGATTGATACAATGGTTTAAGAATTTATTTAGCAAATATTTGAGATGACATTTTCTTATTATTGTAAGAGTCGGTCATTACCTTTGGGGAATGAATGACGATAAACATTTTATTCTAGGAATAAGATGATAGATACCTCCATTTGGGATAGAGAAGAGATTTTGGATACCTCTATTTATGATGGGGAAAGCAGTGAGACGCCATTGCATACTTTCCTAGGGAGCAAATGGAGATGCATCCCCATCAGAACCAAAATAAGACATTGATAAAGAAAGGGGAAGAAGGATAAGCGAAGAAAACAAATGGAAAATGATTGTATGGAGAACGTACCTAATAGAATGATGAAGGAAACAATAGAGATGGAAGATGAAGACAACAATAAAGGGAACATAACTTTATCGCACCAACTCAACCTGTCATGGAAACTCCCAAAATCAGAAATCTTAAAGTGTGTTTGGATAGAGAATTTTAATTGGGAAAAGTAATTTATTAGGGAATTTAAAATTCTTTAATTTAAAATTCATTGATTAGATATTTTTATATAAAGAATTTAAATTTTTGAAATTTTAAAACAGAATTTTAAATAACTAAAAATGTGGAATTTGAATTTCCTTTTAAACTGTGAGAAATTGAAATTCTCTTTTTCTATAGAAGCTCTAACCACACCACTCTTTGTTCTGTCTCCATCACCAATGAGTACTCCAACCTCCGCTACTCTAATGATACCCACCTTAAGCGTCTCTCCGTGCATGATGTTCAAAATTTTAAAATGTCCCCGATAGCTCCTCGTAGTGTTAGTCAGAGATCTCTTAGGTTCACGTCAGTTGGTCCAAATGTAGAGCTCTATATACCAAATTGAAAACAATTCAATATAGATTTCAAAGACAAGGTTAATTCTAACATTTAGGGTCAAATACCCATTCAATTTTAAAAGGGCTAAAATGGTGTTTTTGGGGTCCACATCAAAGAGACGTCATTTTGAAATTTCAATCACGCTAATGTGATCAGGGTTCAACAAAGGTCACAAAAATGAAATCAATTTATAAAAATAAAACTTTTACAATGTCTCATTTTCTAGAGTTTTTTAAAGAAAACGTAAAAACATCCAATAACGGTAATCAATTCACAAGGGATGCAAGGATAGACTCAAACTAACTAGGAGAAGGCATAGAAATCACAATTACCTTAAAGAAACTGTGAAGGGAGGGTTAAGAGCTTCGTTCTCTACCGATTATTTGAGTTCAATTTTGAAGATTTTGCTTCAATTAAAGTGTTCCATTCCGTGCGATGGTTTGACAACAAGCGGTGACTGCTAGTGGCGGTCACCGGTTTTCATGGGTGGTGGAGGAGGAGGTTTAGGGTTTTTGGGTCAGGGTTTAGGGAGACAAGAGGGATAAAAACATGTCCTTTTCACGTTGATGTAGTATTTATAGTATTGCATAAATTGCTTAGCGAGCTCGTCTTGCTAAGCGAATTTTAACTTTTGGCGCTAAGCATGACATTTTGCGCTAAGAGAAATTTCTCTTCTGGTTGGAATTGTGCTTAGTGAGCTGGTGTCGCTAAGCGAATTTCTTCCTTTGGAAAGAATTGTACTTAGCGAGCAGGTGTCACTAAGCTAATTATTTCCTCTAGATGGAATTGTGCTTGGTGAGCTAGTGTCGCTAAACGAGTTGTTCTAATGCAAATCAAACAAAATCCACTTAACATAACATCCACACCAAACAGTTGCACAAGAATAATTCACACAACACTTCAACTAATCCAAATTAATCAAGTAATTAAAAATACAAGCAATACATTAAACTTCTATTTTTTTTTCAATTATCGAAATTTCAAGGTATTACACAGAGCTTGAGGGACTTGTGTATTGTACGATAACCGCAAGTAGTTGACATTAGCCAATTGACTACCACATTTCACACAACCTCTTTAGTAGACGTCATGGACAGTTACTAACTCGAGAATTTTCCTCACTTATCAGGACCAAGAGGAACAACAAAAAGAGTTAAGTTACATCTAATTCATCCTACACATCTTAGACATACACTAACTTTAATATCAAAGTCCTTTTTCAGGTATCCCACTCGTCATTGGAGGCAGAGATTGGCAATAAGAGAGTGCACTACCCATAGGTCGGACTAGGAAGAACTTGATAAGAACATGTACCATATAACATCATTACTACTCGAATATTTGTTCTTTGTTTATTTTGGAGTTTTTGTTTTGGTAGTGAAAAGTTTAGATGCATTGGGTCTTGGGAGGGTGAGAATATGTTTCAAGGTTCAAGGAGTGCTTATAAAGATATTTACAAATTCCATATTGACAAAGATACATTGATGTGAAATGAAATTGTCATCTTATTTCTTATTTAAAAAGGTATCAAAGTCTATTTTGTAAATTAACAATTACAATTTTTTAAATTGTAAATTAGGGGAGAATATTTTGATTTTCAATTTTCAATTTCTATGTAATTTGAACAATTTGTTTTCGTACTAACACAAAGGGAAGCTGTTTAACCACTAGAAATCACGCTAGACAATTTCATAAAGATAGTGATTTTTTTTGGCTGAATATAAAGATAGCGAATTATGAGAACTAAAAAAGAAAAAAAAACATTTGATATAAAAATAAAAAATAAAATCAAAATCAATAAAAAATGGACCAAGAAAGAAAATGAATCATCATCAAGTAAAAATAGACGACGAAAATATCAATACTAATTATATTTAAAAAAATAATATAAACATTGTCAGATAAGTAGCCAACTCAGCACAAAAAGTGTCCACATAATAAAATGATCCTTTATCAGACTTTAGGTCTAAAGAAAAATAAAAATAAAAATGGATGTGGAACCACTAAACAATGCAAAGTGTTTTAGTTCCTGTGGCTGTCGTCTTCGCTCGCAACACCACATTTTCTCTTCTATTTAAATGAAAAACCAATTTTCAAAGCAGTGTTTTGGTTCTTTCTTCTTCTACAGTTATTCTCTTGCTCTAATCTCACAAGTCACTTGCAAATGCTCCCAATTTCCTCTTCCATTTAGGGTTTCATCTTTCAATTCGATTTTGCGCATCCATGGATTCCATCTACGCGAGCTCGACGTGCACGGTTCCTCACCTTCTCCGTCGCGAGACTCTGTTCTCGCCGCGAACATCGATTCCTTCTTCCTCGCTTCCGCGAGCGAAGAAGGCGCGAAGCGCGAGGGTTTCGAGTTCTGCCGCGACGACGACGACCACGGGGAGCGGTATCGCTTCAAACGGCGCCGTTTCGAGGGCGTTGCAGGGAGTGAGCAATAAGAGTAACACTGCGCTGGAGCAGCTCGACATCGAGCGTGGCGTATGCATCCCTTTCCGCAAGTACTCGCCCGAGATCGTAAGTAACGCATTCAACTCCTCTCTCTCTCTCACTGCGTTTGCGTTTTAAGTGCCTCGTTAGTTAGTCTTGAAGCATCTACAACACAGGCTATATGCTTGGATTAAAGTTGGGAAAGTACTTTTGTGAATTCCACTGCACAAAATGAAGAAGGGAGAGTGCATATTTGGATTAAAGTTTGCAAACATAAGTTTGATTCAAAAGTATGTTGTAAATTAAGTTTGTTGCTTTGAAAGTAGAAGTACATGAGTTCTCCTCACTGAAATACAAACTTGCTCTCAGCCTTTATTTTTTTTATAACTGGAGTTGTACATGACTTATACATTAAAGTTAAACTAATCTCCTAGAATTTGTGTTTGACATAATTCAACTCCAAAATTTAGTTCATGAGCAGAGGCCTTGAGGGTTGCTGTTGCTCCTTACTTGTACATAGTATATATTAGTTTAGTCAAATCACTACTTGTTGGATCTGCATGTTGAGAACTGGACATTTCAAGCATGAAGTAATGGGTGGCCTGTTAAGCATATGCTCTGTTAGAATTTGGATTTGGGTCTAACTCATTTCCAAAAATTAGCTATTGAGGTGAAGTTGTCCCTACTTATATACACTATTTGGGTCATGTTAGTAGTCAATGTAAGATCTCCAACATAGTCATTCAACTTACCAGCACATGTTTAAGTTTAATCAGTTACTAAAATATCTTTATAGTCCTTTAAACAGTAAAATTATTAAAAATTGGTTCTTATAGGTCTTATTTTTTTAGTTTCAGGATTGAAATAAACATTATAGGTCTTATTTTGTAATTTCAGGGATTAAAATGTTCGGTAACGTCATGGGCTAAAATACTGTTATTTGGTTATTTTCATAGGCAACAAATTCATTTTTGTGAAATTGGGATTCAAATGGATGTATGTATGTAATACTTATTGTATGTGAAGCACTGAAGCTTAGATTAAATTTGAGTCTTTGGACTAGTAACCATTTGCAATTAGTTACAGTCCACGAGTCAGTTGCAACTTGTAATTGCTTAAAAAGCAACCTATTATTAGGAACAACTCTGTAACTCATTATATTCATATTTTAGTTTTGGTGCTAGACAGTTTCTTTATGGACACTTTAGAAAGCAAAGTGGAAATGTTAATCACTAATTAAGGGACTGGATTCTTACTGTCTGTTTATGGTATCCATGTGATTGTGATCTCATTTGTAAAATTTAATTCTGTTGATTTTTTTTTATAATTTATATACATCAGTGATTATCAACTTTGCACTTGTTTTCCCTCTGAATTACATCCTTCTTCTCACTTTTTAAGAATACAAATCCAGATGAAAAGGGATATTGCCTAACGGAGTGCAAGCAAATGTTTAAGTAATTTGTTTTAGATTATACTGTATGCTATAAGATGTAAATCTTCAGATTATTCTACATGACAACTGACAACTATGTTACACATGCTACTGTAAGATGGATATAAGTGTTTTTGACTTTTTGTAAATGGGGTTAATTATCCCTGTGGGTAGAAGGGATGATAGCTTCTTGTTGCCAGAGAAAACAAAAACATGCCAATCTGCTGGATGATTGTTTCTAACTTAAAGCTACTTTTATTTGACGACATTTTCCTTGTGGTTATTAGGTGAGAAATAAGGTATTAGAATCAAGAGGGTCCATTTTGTCACTTTTGTTGCGGGGAGTGGAGATAGTTTGGAATCTGGGCTTGTACTGGTCTAACTTGGTGTATGATTTCCTGGTTGGAAGGGATGAAGAGGTTGTTCCGTATCGTGCTCGACAGCTTAGGAATCTCTTGTGTGATCTTGGGCCTTCCTTTATTAAAGCTGGTCAGGTGTGTTGTTTAGTCTAGTGCTTATACAAGCAATGATTAGGTTTGGGTTTTACAGTTCATAATAACTTTTCTTTCATTTGATAGGTTCTTGCAAATAGGCCAGATATCATTCGAGAAGATTATATGAATGAACTGTGCATTCTTCAAGATGATGTTCCTTCATTTCCCAATGAAGTAAAACTTACCACTGAGTATCAACTGTTTTTTAAAATTCTATTTATGCTAAGCATTTGTCGTACCATTGCCACCTGGATATTATAATTCTGATGTATGACCTAAAAATGTTCTAGATTGCCTTCAGAATCATAGAGGAGGATCTGGGTCAACCCCTTGAAGCTGTTTTTACCAAAATCTCATCAGAGACAATAGCAGCTGCAAGTTTAGGTCAAGTTTACAGAGCTACTTTACGTGCAACTGGCGAGGATGTTGCTATCAAGGTTTTGTTGTTTTCACCTTGTGTTATAACTGTTTTAATTTTCCATAGCTTCTTGGTCAGCTAATAGTTTTTCAAATGATCAGTTAAACTGTTTTGATTAATCTTCTTTTTACTGCATCTGAGCCATAGCCTTTATGTTCATAACAGTTTAATATGCTGCTGTGATCTGATCTCTTTGCCAAAAGCATTGTGTTCATAACAGTTTTACATAATTATTTTGTTGGGTTGATTCATTGATATTTGTTCATACTGTTCCAAATCTGTTGATTACATTTCATTTTTGTTTTCCCCATTTTCTTTGACTCTTTGTTTATAATTAGTGATATATGAATTTTGACTTTTTCCTTCTTTCTAGTTTCTACTTGTTTTGATGTTTTCCTAATTACTGTTATCAAATATGACTTTAATTTATCAAAGTACTTTTATGGTTTTATATGATTAAAGTGCTGCAAATGCATTGCTAAAATTTAAACAGAGGGGAAAGAGTAAAGTTTTAGAACAATATTAAATCCACTGCTGAACACTTTGGTGTACTTGCAGGTTCAGAGGCCAGGGATAGAGCCCATTATATATCGAGATCTTTTCCTATTCCGCACTTTGGCTTCATTCCTAAATGGCATTAGCATACAGAAATTGGGATGTAATGCTGAGCTGATTGTTGATGAATTTGGTGAAAAGCTTTTGGAAGAGCTTGATTATACCCTGGTAACTCTCAGCACTGCCTTGTGTTTGTCATGGTAGTTTAATGTGTGCTTTGAACCTGTCAATGAACCAAATATTGTTTCCTGGCATTTTGAGTGTTTCTTAATTGTATATTTGTTATAAATAAATTTACTGATTTCTCTATCTATATTTCAGGAAGCCCGTAATCTTGAAGACTTTCTTGAGAATTTTAAAAATGACCCTACTGTCAAAATTCCTCAGGTTTACAAACAATTTTCTGGTCAACGTGTGCTGGTAATGGAATGGATTGATGGTATCAGGTGTACCAATCCACAGGTTTGTTTATTTGGACTGGTGATGTTAATAATATATATTGTATCTATTGTTAATCAAAATGATTTGTTGTCTTATTTTGGATTAATAATTTTCCTTCTTGTGAATCAGGCCATCAAAGAAGCCGGTATTGACGTAGATGGATTTTTAACAATTGGAGTGAGTGCTGCCCTACGACAATTGTTGGAATTTGGATTATTTCATGGAGACCCTCACCCTGGAAATATTTTTGCCATGCGTGACGGGAGAATTGCATATGTAGACTTTGGCAATGTTGCTGTTCTCAGTCAGGTAATTCTTCATATGCCGAGCATGTAGGGCAATGATCATTGCGTTTTTCTCTCTCTGATCAATTATTGTTTTGGTATGCTATAATATAATGGCATATGATGAAATGTTTAGTTGTGTTCATCCATCAAGTGAACTTGGATTTAAGTTTAATAGAAGTGGACTAACCATGCCTTAATATATAATTTATCTCTGGGAATGTTTGTCATCGCATCATATGCCTAAAGTTATCATACATGTTAGTTTAAACCCATGTGTTGCATTTTACATGTTTTGCTGTAATGAACATGATCTCCCTTACTTTCTTTGATGTGAGAGAAGAATATCATTTGTCTTAGTACACAGCTGCTTTGAATATCATGTGAATGTTTTTATATCTATATTTCTCCCATTCCCCCACAGATGACCACCAAGCAATTTTTTTTTTCTTTCATGTGTTTGAATATTTCGAGTTATATAATAATTTTACATGTGATATATTATCTGGTTTTGCAGCAGAGTAAAAAACCTTTAAGGTGAAGTAATAATGATATAATTGCCAAGTGTTTTAAAAGATTTTCATACTGCCTGCACCTTTTAATTTGATCTTATTCCATTAAATTTTGGAGGATTATGGCCACTATACATAGCTGTATGTTGTATAGTTAAAATTCTAACTCTGGGACAAATATTGGATTTATTATATCCCTAAAATAAATGAATTTCTCAAATTTTATCCTGATTTTGAAAGTTTCTCATGAAAGTAAAATAACTTTCTATGCAGTAGAACGGAGTGTGCACTTATTATCCACTAAGGTTGACATTCTTTTATTTTTTATTTTTTTAATAAACGAACAAAATATATTAGAGAGAGAAAGATGAAAGTCAAGCGATTATATATTATTCTATGAAGGCAAAAGAAAAGACAAAGAATGCCCAGTCAGTGATGAAATACTTCGTTATATCTAATAAATCCTGTTGAATACATGGATGGGGAACTTCTTTGAAACGATCATTGATCAAGTATCACATTGTATTGAACTTTGATATTGAGAAAGAGAGAATGAGAATGGAGGAAAATATTATTCAACCCAAACGGTTAGGGATTACAAGACTGTCAACAGCTGTCATAACTATAGATCCTAGAACTATAGTTTAGAGCTGACAGGTAAAAAAGAATACAGAGTAAATATACTCTAATACATTGAATGAAAGAAGTAAAAACCGTTTTATTTCATAAAAGAAAAATAAGCAATAATTCTGGCTTTACTATTTATTGTTGTATTATGTAAGAACAAGACTAATTGGATGGTTTTCTATCTTGGAAGTGCTTCAAATTCAAATGAAATTAACCCCAGAAGCATAAGTTGCAGCCAATTGAAGATCCTTGGCTAGCAACATCTTTGACATTAATCATATACAACTATCAACTGTGTGCATTGGTGTTTGACATGTGCAGTGCATAGTATTCATAGATGTGCCTTTTATGAGCGTGCTTTTGTATTTTTGTCAAGCTAATGCCTTCTGTTTTGCTTAGATAAAAAGGGTTTGTGTGGATATGTTTCTGGTGTCTTACTGAACTGGCACAAATACACCTATTGTGTACACATTTGAGAATCTATTATATAAATGGGAAAATATTTTGCTTTTAGGATGACTTCCATTATAATTTTGAGTATGGAATTTTTCTTTGATTTGCACTTCATAGTTCATACTTGTTGTGGCTGACAACATGTTGACTGCTTCTATTTCTTCAGCAAAATAAACAGATTTTAATTGATGCCGTTGTCCATGCTGTGAATGAGGACTATGCTGAGATGGCTTATGATTTCACCAGATTAGGCTTCCTGACCCCAGGGACTGATGTGACTCCTATAGTTCCTGCTTTGGAAGCAATTTGGCAGAACTCTTCTGGAAAAGGACTGTCAGATTTTAATTTTCGTAGTGTCACTGGTAGGCACTTTCCCTTGATTATTTAATATAAATAGCTATTACTATAATGTGACCATTTGACCGTCCTCCAATGCTTATTGAAATAAGTTTTCCATTTGAGATTGAATTTTCTTGTCTTGTTAAATGGAGGAGTTAAAAGTAACAAGCCATAATGAATACTCTCTGAAGCTGAAAGTGGACAAATCACAAGGACTCTTAGTTTCACGTTGTATGACTATGTTGTTCCATCTTATTCTTACCTCTTAATATCACATTTTCCCCGAGTGATATTTATGGAGGGTGTCACTATTTATGGGAGGAGGAACAAATCTTTTTTCTTATACAGTAATATAGGGATCAAAAACTAATTTGCATTATTTTTTTTATGATTCTGAAGATACTATAATTTAGCTCTTAATATCTCTATAGTGATTTAGTTTGGTGTCTCGTATTCATGGTAATCTAGGAATGATTCTGTAGTTATGTATTGATTGTAATTAGACTTTAGTTTTTTTTAATGCTTTGATCACATTTTAATGATATTTTAATGAAATATACTGCAGGAAAGTTTAACCAGTTGGTTTACAATTATCCCATTCGAATCCCAGAAAGGTTTTCACTTGTAATTCGTTCTTTATTGACCCAAGAAGGCATCTGTTTTACCATGAAACCTGACTTCAAATTTCTTGAGGTAAAAGCTCCCATTTTTGTGACTTGTTCAGATTTCAAGTTGATTTGAAAACTGCATGCTACTTGTTTTCAAAAGGCATTTTTTACGAAGTTGCATTAGAAGAAATAAAGCTATATAATATTGTATCAGAAGTAGAAAAGTTCTAAATACTTTCGTAGAACAAAACAAATACTTCATCATTGCAAATGAATCAGTTTGAGCGACTGTCAAAACTGTCCTTTCTCTATCATACCTTATTTTTCAGTCTAATATGAACACCTGTATTTCAAATAGGTTGCCTATCCTTATGTGGCTAAACGACTACTGACAGACCCAAATCCAGCTCTACGCGAACGCCTCATACAGGTTAGTAATTCTGTTCAAAATGCATATGCTTTTTTGCATATAAATTTTATTATGTATAATCTACATGGCCTGTCCCAAGCCATGATAAATGAGGAAGGTTGGTATCAAGTGTTGCGAATCGGCCGAAAAAACAGCTATATTTTTGAGATGAACCATTATGATATTTTGTTAGGGTGTATCTTTCATAGCGACACGTTACATCAGGCCCTGGTTGTAGCGAAAAATGGGCTAGGGTCCTTGCCACAAGACAAGGCATTGCATCGGTCTCGGGATGTAGTGATAAGTGAGCTAGGGTCCTTGCCTCAAGGCAAGGCGCCAGGTTTTCACCCGGATTTGGTGACAAGTAGGTCAGGGTCCCAACATGCAGATGGACGAGCGTGGGGGACAAACACCGCCTAGGGGTTAAGGATGCAATTGGGAAGCTGAAACATATGAACCTTAATGGGTAAACTGAGGGAATTAACAGATATTTTTGTCAAAAGGAAAGTGAAAATTGTTTACTTGCAAGGAACTAAGTGGGTTGGAGAAAAGGTCACGAAAGTGGATGACACCGGTTTCAAGTTGTGGTATATAGGTATAAACAAGAGTCAAAATGGTTTTGGAATTATGATCGATAGAAGTTTCTGAGATAAAGTCGTCGACGTCAAAAGGAAAGGCGACAAGATTATGCTGATTAAGCTTGTAGTGGGTGATTTAATTTTAAATATTCTCAGTGTGTATGCACCTGAAGTTGGACTGCAATCAAATGATAAGAACCACTTTTGGGAAGACTTGGAGGAGGTTTTGAGAGGGATACCACGAGAGAAGATTTTTCTAGGAGGAGATCTAAATGGTCATGTTGGTAAAAATAATGGAGGTTTTAATAATTCATGGAGGTTTTTGACTATGAGACGAGAAATAAACTGGAGAAGATGTCTTGAATGTTGCACTAGCCTACGATTTGATGTTAGCGAACACCTTTTTCCAAAAAAGGGAGTCTCATCTAATCACTTACCGTAGTGGCAAAAATCGTAGTCAAATTGATTTCTTTATGGCTTGAAGAGAAGATAGAAATTCTTGTATCGACTGCAAGGTCTACCTTGGAGAGTGTATCACTACACAATATAAGCTGGTAGTTCTAGAGGTTCGGTTCAACAAAGTACTTAATATGAGCAAGATGACTCAAAATCCAAGGATAAGATGGTGGAAGCTAAAGGAGGAAAAACAAATACAGTTCAAGAAAAATATGTTGCGTGAAAGACCATGGGAGTTTGGTGGAGAAGCAAATGAAATATGGAATGAGATGGTTATGTATATCCAAAATATGGGAAGGAAGGTGCTAGGAGAAAGAAAAGGAAACATTTCTTACAAAGGAAACATGGTGGTGGAATTGAAAGGTGTAAGAGACAATTAATCAGAAGAAGGAATGCTTTAGATCTTTGCATAAAAGTTCCAATGATGAGAACTTGAAAAAGTTTAGATTAGCGAGAAAAAATGTAAAGAAAGTAGTGCGGGAAGTTAGAGACAAGATTTTCGCTGATTTGTATAAAAATCTTGGGAGCAAGGATGGTTAAAAATGTATTTACAAACTTGCAAAAATGAGGGATAAAAAGGTAAAGACCTCACTTAAGTTAGATGTATCAAGTAAGAGATGAAGATGTAAATGAAAGATGGATGAACAACTTTATCAAACTTTTTAATGGGGATGACGATAAAAGTGAGGTGAACTTGGAGGACGCTTATGATGATCTAAATAAAATATTTGTGTGCAGAATTAATACACATGAAGTTAAGAGACTTTAAAGAGGATGAAAAATAATAAAATTTTGAGACCCGATAATGTCCCTATTGAAGTGTGGAGAGACTTGGGGATGTGGCAGTAAAATGACTGCCCAATCTTTTCAATAATATTTTTCAAACAAATAAGATGTCTAATCCTTGGAGGAAAAATATGTTTGTGCATATTTACAAAAATAAGGGAGATATCCAAAATTGTTCTAATTATAAAGACATTGAGCTTATGAGTCATACTATGAAGTTATGAGAGTTATTGAACGTCGCTTAAGAAGAGACCGAGATTTCTGTAAATCAATTTGGATTTATGCTAGAAAGATGTATTATGGAAGCCATTTTTTTGATGAAATAATTAATTAAAAAGTATTGAACAATGAAGAGAGACTTACATATTGTGTTTATAGATCTTGAGAAAACATACGATAGGGTCCCACAAAATGTTTTATGGTAGGCTCTTGAGAAGAAAAAAGTACCATTAAAGTATGTAAATGCAATCAAGGATATGTATGACGGGGCTACCACATGTGTGAAAGTTTGTAATGGAACATCAAATTATTTTTTTATCATGGTAGGTGTACACCAAAGTTCGGCTCTTAGTCCTTATCTTTTTCCCTTATTGATGGATAAACTAACAAAAAATATTCAAAAGGAAGTGTTGTGGTGTATGTTTTTTGCAAATGATATTGTGCTTATTGATGAGACCAAAGATCGTGTTAATAGAAAACTTAAATTGTGGAGAAATACTTTGGAATCTAAAGGATTCACGTTAAACCAAAGCAAGACTGAGTATATGAAGTGAGAGATTTTATTGGTAAGAGATGGTGATTAAAACCCTGTGCATTTACTTGGTCAAGACGTACCCAAGAAAGATGTTTTTAGATATTTGAGATCAGTTTTGCAAAAAGGTGGAGAGATTGATGAAGATGTAAATCATAGAATCAGAGCAGAGTGGATGAAATAACGGAGTGCATCTGGGTTTTTGTGTAACTGCAAAATTTCACTTAAGTTAAAAAGAAAATTCTATAGAACAACTGTAAGACCTGCGATGTTATATGAGGCTGAATATTGACCAACACATAAGCAAAATGAACATAAAATAGGGGTAGCAGAAATGAAGATGTTAAGGTGGATGTGTGGTTAACGAAGATGGATAAAATAAGAAATGAAGATATTTGGCGAAAGGTTGCAGTAGTATCGGTGAGTGGAAAAATGAGAGAATATAGATTGAGGTGGTTTGGACAGGTAATGAGACGACCTCTTGATGCTCCCGTAGGAACAAAAATTTGTTACCAAGAGTTCGACACAAAGAGAGGTAGAGTTAGATCAAAATTTACCTAGGGAAAGGTAATTAAACAAATTTTAATGGAGTGAGATATAAATTGGCGGACGATGTGGCTTAGGATGGTATGGAGAAAAAATATAAGCTTGGTGGAAGATTAGACTAGGCATGGCAACGGGGGCGGTTGGGGGCAGTTTTTGCTTATACCACCCTCGCCCCTGACTCTCAAAATCACCCTTGCACCCGCTCCCGAAAATTGATGGGACGAAGAAATTTGCCCCCACCCCCACCCCCGACGGGGGTTGGTTTTTTGCGCCCCGCCCTCGAACACTTAAAAATTTCTATTAAAAATTTAATTTTAAACAACAACCATAATATAAAAATTGACGGTGCTAAGTCTTAAATGTATGTAATTAAATAAAATTTTAACATTAGATGTAGGCATGTAGCGTTCATTGCTGGAAAATAAAATTAGTTACACTCCTAATTCTTCAATCATTGGATGAAGTATTTATTCCTCCAAGTGGTTAGCAATGCCACTACCATCATATCATTTGCATTATCACCTGGATATACCATAAATCAAAATTATAATATCAAGAAGAATTTGATTATTAAAAAATTAACTATAAGAAAATGCTATGGTAAATGAAACATGTAAAAAACTTAATTTAAGAAGCAGTCAAATAAGCAGCAGTCAAATGAAACATGTAAATATAGTATGTCAGGGTCGGGGGCGGGGCGGATATCAGCATTACCAAAACCGCCCTCGTCCTTGAATTCAACAGGCGGGAAAAAACCGAATCCGAACCCGAAATCGATCAACTCGGTTTTTCCCTCTGGGGCGGGTTTGGACGGATGCGGGTCAAGTTGCCATGCCTAGATTAGATCCATTGTTATCTCTATGTTCAAGATGGTCCTGATTTAGTCCTTTTCCTCTTCATCCCCCTCCCTTTTTCCCCCTCTTCTTTTACCTTTTTTTTTTCAACCTCCTCATATCTATCATTGGATTTATCTACCACCGATCTCAATTAACTTGAATTAAAGATGCTGTTGATGTTGAATATACATTCCTCAAATTAAAAGAGGCTCATTTTTTGTGATATATATTTAAAATTTGGAATCAATGTCAAGAAGTATCATATGTCAGGTAAGAAATTTTACAATGGCAGGTTTCCCTTGTTGAGGAAGGAAATCTGCAAGGGGTTGGGGATGAAAGATGACCACGGGATTCCATAGTGCCATACTGCCATGGAATAGTACCAGTTTAGCTGCTACATTTGAATTGATATGCTATGGATATTGCTTTATAATGACCATTGGAGATAATGCTGGTTAAACATGATGGGTTTAATTCTGAAGCATATGGCTATATTTGTACACCATGACATCATGTCTTTTTGGTGTCTTTAATCCAATATCTTCACCTGTGTTATAGTGGTGAAAGGTGATTCTGTTATATTATTAATAATGGAACGGAATCAATATGTGGTTGCACAATTCAGTCAGCCATGCTAGAAGTTTGATTTGCCGCAAAGTTCCTTCCATCTTCTCTCTTCCCTCTGCTAACTAGGTCAAGGCACTAAATTTAAGTGGCCCTTTATCTGAAACTTTCAGTACACTGCCCGATAGATATCTGAGCAAGTATTAAGTACCAACCAATAATTAATCCAAAGTATTTTTGGTATTCTTTCTTCCTCTAAGTCTCTGAATGCTAACTTAATCATACTTGCTATGTAATTGTAAAGATATTTTGCTCCTTGTTTGATATACTTTCTTGTTTCAGGTTCTATTCAAAGATGGTCTTTTCCAGTGGAAACGGCTTGAAAACCTTATTGTTCTTGCAAAGGAAAATGTGGCCAAGATGAGCCGCAATCCAGCATTGCAAGTGAAAAACACGTCTGTATTTTGTTAAAACAACATCGTCTGTGACAAAGAAAATAGCATTGCATGTTTGGTTATTTCATTTTAGTCGTTCCTTAATATTCACTCAAGGCACGTCTATACAGGCAAAGCCAGAGAGACTTAAAAGTTGAAAGAAAATTGGACCTCACAGACACAATCAAAGATGGAGCTCGCCTTTTTTTTGTTGATGAAGGAATACGTAGACAGCTTCTCCTTGCTTTGACTGAAGATTCAAAGCTTCATATTGAAGAGGTTTATGATGATATTATGACCCTTTCCACTTCCTTAAAAGTCCATAATCTTGTGCTGGAGAATTCTGACTTGTGTTCTCTACAGCTTGTCGATGTATATAGGTTGGTTGAAGATCAGATAGACATACCTTCTGTGGCTGTAGAAGTAGCTAGAGGTAAAGTTCTTGTGAACTTTGAATATGGCTTAGTTCAATTAGATTTAATTATCTTTTTTGTCTCAAAATATCATGATTTTTCATTTGGTCCCTCATTTTTCTGTTGTTATTTAGTTCTCGAAGTCTTTTCCCCGTATAGTCACTTAGATTTTTGTTTGGTTAATCTGTTGAGTGTCTGCATGCCTTTAAAAAAAGAGGAATCAAATGCAAAATGTGTGATATTTAAAGACAGGAAATAGTCATGATTTTAAAGGGATTAGAGAATTAAACAAGCAAGTTTAATTTCCCTGCTGTCAGTATAGAAAAATTTACATTGTCAATCAATCAGAAATCATGATAGATATAAATTAAAAGGTGATTACTATAAAAGTCAACAAATTTATCACCTGTAGTAATTTGTGATTAGATTTGTGAATAGATGACAATGCAAAATCTTTTGAATTTATAGTGCATAAACTATTTTTTCTAGAAAAAAACAATAATACCCAATGGACAAACTAACCAAAGAATAAGACTAAGTTGTATGGAAAAATGAAAAAAATATTCTATGAAGACTAGATTATATCTTTTAACAATAGGAACCAAAGGAGAAAATCGTTATATTTTCCAAAACCATAATTTAACCATTAGATGATGAAGCTGTTATCTGCCATTACTGGATGATGGCTCGACGTATGTTGAATACAAATATCTTTTTGGTGCAGACTTTCCAACAGTTGTCAGGGATCTCCTACTTTCATGGAGTGAATCAATCTTGTCTGATAGATAGCTAAATGTTTGGACTACCTGCACATAGCAAATACAATACTGTTTCAGTCAGATGAGTATACTATACATATGTTCTATATTTTCTCTTCATTTTTCTTTTCTATAGTGCCGAAGGTTTACTATATGAATTTTGAATGAATGTGTAGGAAATCAGTAAATATTAAGTTGTAATTTCAACTTTGTTTATTGAATAAATCTATCTTATATTTAATTTTCATATTATGTTAGTGTAAAATTTTTCACATCAAGTAATTAAAAACCACTGTATAGATGACTTTTAAAGTAATTTATGTAAGTCAATAATGTTATTATATTTGATAATTTATTATTGGATATTAGTGTAAAAAAGTTTTATACTAAAACTGTTTTAATTAATTCTTAGTTATTCAAAATTCTGAACAGTAATAGCTTTATGCTAATGTATTTGTAAAATTGGAAAATCCTTTGGTTGATCTTCTGTATCACGTCGCATACGTTTATCAGTGGAAAAGAAGAAAACGTCACTCTTAATTTGTGTGTATAAATTTTATTATATTTCAAGCTGTTAGCTGTTACTGTCGATAGTTTCCTCCTTTTGTTTGTTGAACAATTGAGCTTTGAGCACGTAACAACCAAATTTATCCACCTCTTATTTTTCCCCAGTAGGCACAGGGTCTTTTTCTTTATCCCCTCTCTATTAAAATAGAATAACTATTAAAGAGTGTTTTTAAGAATTTTCTTAATCCTTTATTTATTTCCATCTATTATTTTTAATATCTTTAGTTTTAACTTGAATTTCAATACTTTTTAAAATAAATTATCAATAAAAATAACATTGTTTCATAATATAAATTAATTAACATAAATCTAAAATATGTTAAAATTTTTAATTAATTTATATATAATACAGTGAAAGGAATATCGGTAATAGGGTGCAATTTTTTGTGCCGTTTTAGATTACTTAATCCGGAATTTTGTTTTCATAATTCTGGAGTGTGTTCCGAAAGAGCAATTTCTCGCCGTATATTTTAGATTTGTTATTCTGAAGCTCAAAAAATAGTACTCTGGAATACATGTATGCTTACGAAACAGTGTCCAAAATACCGTCGACGGTGGTGTTTGCGTGTAGTTGTAGTGTGGTGTTGGGTGGAGGTGGGACGCCGTGCTGTCTGGAACAAATATTTTTCAACATAAATTATACTTTTAATTTATGATAAATAATTTATATTATTATATAAAGTTATTTTAAATATTAAATTAAATTTAAAAATAAGATAAAAGGATAAACCGAAAGATATATAACCGGCTAAAAAAATTAAGTATATGGAGAACATAAAAGAAGGGCGGTTTTAGCTGTAACTTTTGAATGTTTATTAGAGAATTTTTCTTAATTTAGACAATAAAGATTATATACTTGCGGCGTAAAATGTTTTGCAGTTTATTTAATAACAATCCACCATATATTATAAATTTATTAATTTTTTAAATAATTATATTAAAGTAATTAAAATAGTGATTTATGATTGAATAATAGTGTACTTGTTTTATACTATTAATACATAAATATTAAACTTTTTTTTAACCTTACATATCTTTCTGTTTATCATTTTTAATATATTTAATTCTAAATTTAATTTAATATTTTTTAAATATCAATAATAAAAAATAATATTATATATCAATATAAATTATTTACCATAAATTTAAAATATAATTAATATGTTCATAATATTAATTTATTACAAATTTTAATTATGATATAATTTGTTTATTTAGAAGTATTTATTTATTAAAAGATTCATTATTAGGAAGTAAACATTTATTTTCTGCAGTGCATATGTTAAAATATTAGTTACAAAGTATATTTGAAGAATAAAAAATAAACTAATTGCTCAATATATAAAATTAGGATATATTTTATATCTCTACCTCCTTTAGATAAAACAAGTACGCATATCTGTACAAGAACAAAATTCGCACGGTATCTTCTGGATTAAAGTTAATTTCAACATAATTACCGTAGTAAGCTATAAATAAATAAATATATGAAAATACTAGAATAGAATCTCCATCATAATTAATTAGCCTACAGAACTTATGTGATCCAGAGATTGTCGCAGTCAACCCATTCACCTTAAAACTACCAAAAAAAGGGGCAAAAAGATTCATGCCATCACAAGGTAGCCCTGAAATAAATTTGTGTAAAATTCAAGGAATAAAATAAGAGACTTACTGACAAGGAATCCATTCTACAATTTTTTTTTCCTGCAGTACTAGTGCACACAATAAATGTTCACCGAGAACAACCATTTAAAATATATATACACATTAAATATTTCAAGGAATTATTCAGCATGATTAAAAGGGAACTACAGAAATACCAGATGCAACACTTATTTCTACTCTGCAGCACACTTCAGGCACTACTCTTCAGTCCTGAATCGGCATCATAATAAGCATCAGAGGAGGCTGCGCCAAATTCTCCCTTGTCGCCATCTTCTCCTTCTTCTTCTCCAAAGAAATCCTCACGAGCATTGTCAGCTAACATAAGGGCAATCAACCAAAGGAGAGATGAGTCAAGGGATAGAAAAGCACCGCCTCCAAGGAGACCAGTTTTGGCTGTAGGGGATTCATAGTTGAGATTGTGGTGCACATTGCGTGTCAGGTGAATGTGTTCTGTGATTGTTGGCCATAACAGCATAGCAGCAGCTAATCCGGTGGTGAACCTAAGTGAAGACACCATTGCACAGAAGAATAGTCATTTATAATAGAGATGAGAAACTTATAATACCTATGCATGAGGTCCTAGGTTCAAACTTCAGTGCGACTATTGTACACACAAAAAAAAAGAAAAAACGCATAGTCATCGCATTTTGAAGTAACATTAATCAAAAGTCAAAACCATATTACCTATGTTTTTTTTTTCGGGCAGTACAAGTTAGTTTCCAACATCAAGTGCAACTAATGATGCCATTATGATCCACAGTCTAATCTTTTGCAAAGTTTTTTCATGGCTGTTTATGACTAGAAGTTCATCTATTACCATTCTACATTTATCATGTTCACAAAGTAGGTGTATTCTACTTGGACCAACACACAAGTATTTTACATTTACATTGACCAAATGGATGCCCATTTAATGCCTAGATGGTATATTGAATCACAGTAATCGAAATAGGCAGAAAAATCCTAAAGCCAATATCTAAGGCACACACAAAAAAAGTATGTTAAAATATTACTGAGAATTGCTTATATAAATCAAAATAGCCAAACCCTTTCATAGTGGAGAATAAGATCCAGAAATTTAATAGTAATATCAAACAACACTCCAAGAATCACCTCCTAGTACAATCAGTATATCTATCTTTGAATCTTCCATTTCCATGAACAAGGGGTAAAACACTTAAAATAAGTATCACGTGTTATAATTTAATACCTGAAAATTTAGTCATGAGAATTGGTAAACAGAGTACTTATAAGGTAACAGTACTTACAAAGAAATGTTGAAGAACACTGTGAAAGTGGTGTGCTTAAACAGAACGCCTTGTGGAATAGACTTTCCTTTGTAAGGGTAAAACAAAGACAGATACCCAGTCAGAGATACCATCCGAACCAGGCGCGGGTGTTCCAGCCACAGGCTGTAACAAAACAACAAAAATAATTTTATGTCTGTGTATGTACATGCACGCACATAAGAGTAGAGTCAATATCGCCGGTCAATGCAGAAAAACAGGTAAGAGAATCAACAACACTCTTCAAAAAGAAATCAGATTGAACCTACAAAGAACCATCACCATTCACACAATGGACACAAGAAATTAATAGATGTGGTGGATCATGTAATATTATAAATCCATTTGAACATCTCGGATATGAAATGCACTTGACAAGCCTAAAAAGATATAATAATTCTTAATTGTTCTCCTCCAATCAAAATTGAAGATTTAACTCATTAATCTATGTTGACCTTTAATTCAAACCTATAATAGGCAAATCAAGTGATTGGACACAAGTGTTTAATACAAAGTTAAGGCTGAATCATAATTCAATCCTTGGCGGAACAATAAGTGACTTTACTTACCTTCTAGCCGAATTCCAGATTAGTCGGAATTCCTTTCTCCTGATGAACCGGAGGGTTAAGACAAAAAAAAAACCTATAGTAGGCACATCTAGTGAAACTGCAACTAATTTGGAGAACAACACTAAAAACACATGAGCAGGATTGAGTTGCCATCCAACATGCCGCGGCATGCGTTCCAAGACTAATCTAACGGACCAACGCAGAAGTAACACTCTGGATCCATTCCCAAACGAAGTTTTGAGGCATGCAGAGGGTTACTCAAGAAGCACAAGGCTATATCTAAGTTTTGTCCTAACAATTTCCATACATAAAAAGTTTATGAAGGCTTCATATTGCAGTATGTAACTGTAATTGTGGCTGCAATATTATTGATGTTGTATAAGTCTCCAGAACCCACAATCACCACATCAATTTTCTGCAATGTTAAGGTTTTGGTTCTCTACTTCTCTTCTCAATGACAATTGCAATTTAAAACTTTGTGAATTTCCCATAGAATATACTATAGTTTAGAATTCAACATATTTGGGGCTTCATTACATTAGCTTCTTGTTTTCAGCAACAACTCCCAAAATGAAGGACACCACGCCCAACAGTGACACGATCAGAGACATTTGTTTCACCGTGGCAGCCATAGTGCCCTACAACAACCCTAATTATTCAGAAAACAATAACAAACAAACAGAGGAATTAACAATAAACTCTTTTTGTTTTTCCTTCTTTGAATGAATTCAAAGATTCGAAGCTTTAAGCGCAGAATTCAAGATCCCCTTGCTTCCTCGTTTGGTCTCGTTGGGGGAAGACACGCATAAATGGACGAGGATACGAGGACCCAAATATTCAGATGCCACATTTTAGGGGTAAAAGTGGTCACCCAAATAAGTCAACTCTTTGCTTTGCTGACATAGAATTAAAATCGCCTATCTGGATGAGATATTTGCCAACATTCATTTCTTTTTTTCTTTCCTTGGCCACAAGCTAATTTATTACATTTATGTAAGAAAAAAAATCATCATAAATTTTTTTAGTGTAACATTAGTTATACTTTTTCCAGCTATATCTTTTAAAATATTAACAGTCAACAGTCAAATAAATAAATGTTAATATAAATTAGACTGCCATCTCTGGTAGAGAGATATCATACATCACACCATCTCACTTGTACTACTCTAAATTTTAGATAGTATGAAATTTTATTTTTTATTTTAATTAATTATATAAGTATATATAATTATTTAAAAAATTTAAGAGTTAGCTAGTATCATGGTCATTACTGATTATAAAGTGGTTCCACGGCTGTCCCCACATGTAATAACTAGAAACATATTTTAAAAAGAAAAAAATTAAATAGGACTTAATTAAGAAGAGAGCAAGAGTAGGGTTTCATACATGCAATGAATCGAGTGAAAAATGGGTTAAAACTCCACGTATACCAATGGGTGCAGGAGAAGTTATCTTATATTGGACACATCATCAGGATTCAACGGTGTTAATTACTTTATTTATTACTTTTTGAAGAATTCAAATAGATATTACGATTGTCTTCTTCGGATACAGTACATGATAAAGTTTATATCTCTTGGACACAGTCAGTTATTTCTAACAGAATATAAAATATCCAAGGAATATAATCAGTTGCCTCAATATCGTTGTTAAGATTTCTAGCATCGAACCTTGAATGGACGCAATGTTCGGAGTACTATTAGTCTTTAAAAGTCACAACCCTCAAACAAATTTTGAATAGCCATTAATTGGTTTATCTTTTATTTATCAAAGAGATATATCAAAAAGTAAAACAAACCCTATCTTATTACTCCTGATGGTCTTTATATTCTCAAAGGCTCCGAGTTTCTGTTGTTAAAAACTTTCAAGAAAAGCCATACATATCGCATCTCTTTCTCTCTTTTCCCATGGATAATTTTTGCCGTGCCACAGGAATGAAGAACGCAATGGACATAGAAGATCATGAGCTTGATCTCACTCTCTCACTCAGGTGTGGTAGTCCAAAGAGAACCACACACTCTTCTTCCCCTTCCCTTCCTCAAATAAACATCTCCTTGATGGAACTACAAATGCCTTACCCTAATTATTTGGTGCCATATTCTGACCACAGCATTAACCATTTATTTGTGTCATGTTCTAACCACAACACTACTAACCCTTCATTGGCGTCATCTTCCAACCATAACACTGACCCTTTGATGGTGTTACCTTCCAACCCTCCAGGTGCTGCTGCTCCTACACCCGTTTTGAGACGTCGCTCTCGTCGTGCCTCGTCTCAACGCCGGAGCCAAGGAAAGAGCAAAACCATCCCTGCACCTTATCCTTGGGCGACGGATCGCCGGGCCACCGTCCACAGCCTCAAATATCTATTGCAAAACAATGTTGTCGCCATCACCGGAAGGGTTCAGTGCAGGAGGTGCGGGCAGGAGTTCGAGATGATGCTTGATCTGGAGGAGAAAGCGAACGAGTTGCGCAAATTCATTCAGAGAGAAAGCAGGTCCATGCATGATAGAGCCCCGTCGGCGTGGGTGAATCCGGTGACGCCGAAATGTGTGCATTGCGGACGAGAAAATTGCACCAAACCAATCCTGTCCACTAAGAAAAGGGAAATTAATTGGTTGTTCTTGTTGCTGGGACAAATGCTGGGTTTCTGCACCCTTGATCAACTCAAATATTTCTGCAAGCACACCAATAACATTCGAACTGGTGCCAAAGATCGCTCTCTTTATGTTGCCTACATGACCCTCAGCAAACAGCTTTCTCCCGAGTGGTTCGATTAATTTAGCTAGCTAGCCAACATAGACGTAGTGTGTGCTTCACTTATCTTTAGGTCATTTTAATTTGGATATTAGGCTATTTTTTATTATTTTAAGTTAGTTCCAAGAGGTCGTATTTTATATATGCTTTCATTAACAATGTAACAATGTGATAGTCTACTACCTTTATCTATTCCTATCTTATATATTGTTTATTTATCTATGTATTTCTAGATATTTTACATGCTTTTTTTCTTAAAAAATTCAAATATTAAGTCGCATCAATTTCGAATTACATACGGGAGAATTCATCATAATTCAGATCTTAAATTTTTTAAGATAATCTCTAGATATTTTTACAAACTTTATTTATATCCATAGGTTAACTATGAGACCAAATTTTTATTCTTTGATTTACCTTGGACACATTTAAAGTTTATTTTTCCTCTCAAAAAATGTATTATGAAAGAATTGAATTCCAAGTCTCCTCCTCCAAAAATTCAGCATGTATGTGTTTCAACTAAGTTGACCAGGATACATTAATTATATGACCATCCAATGCTTCATGTCTTCACTTCGGAATGCAGTGTTAGAAAGTGATGAATAAAGTAGGTACTGCTCATGACACCCTGAACGTGCCGAGTATTTGGAGTGTTGCTGATGTGATATGCAATCTCAACTTGTTTTATATTTCTCTTTTGGTAAATAGAACTTATGCTAAGTTATTAATTGATGCATTTGTTATGATAAGAAATCCTTGTTTATTGTATTGTCTAACTCAATTGAAGTCTTACTCTCAACGCCTGTCACCCACCCAAAACCATTCACATGCATGTTCACATGAGGTGTTTTCATCTTAAGAGTTAAGACGTTGTTATAAAATATTATATATGTTTAGTAATGAAATCTTGAACATGGAATTTCCCTTTCAAAAAGCTTCTGAACCTCGTGAACATCTAGATATTTTAGAGATGTTATGTTTTCACTTAGAATTAGAAAATATAAAAATATAAATTTCCCATCACAAATTTTTAGTGAAATTGGGAAGAATTCACTATAATAAGATTTTGAAAAAAATTCATTGTTATATCTTTATTTATACTAGTACTTTTATATTTAAAGAGATTATTTCAAAATTAATATAAATTCATGACCAAATAATAAATAAATAAAGTCTACATAAGCTAAATAATATAATATTTTTTTATATTTTATCTTTTACAACAAAAATTGATAGACACTTCTAACTAATAGTACTAAACCACACAATAATATCAAGTTGAGAATACAAGTAATGGCTTATGGCAAACTTTAAACTTTAAATAACAAACAGTTTAACCTATTTATAACTACTTAAGTAGTCTGTCTCTATTTCCATATTAAATTTATATTCATATTTATTTATAGATTTTGATAATGTATTATAAGTTTTTAGTTTAAAATTTGAATATAATAAAATTTTGATATTTAAAGAAATTTTTCTATAAATAATTATAATTTATACCTTAATAATCAAATTTCTAATATTTAAAATAGAAAATATAATCTTAAATATTAATATTTTATTACTATTCTGAAAAATGAAATGAAAGATTTTTTTTTTATCACAAGGAATATTTCATTTTAAATTAAAACACAAGAACCGTCTCAATTTTGTAATAAATCTATGAACAAATTGGTTAAAAGATTATTATTATCAATATGAATTATCTAAGAATAGACTGTCATATTAGTACAACTAAAATGGAGTAAGCACCACCAAACAGTATAGTGAAAACTTAACCGAATGGGAAACCGCGTCATGGCCGGTCCGGATTAGCCATCAGATCGGTTCTGCAATTAAGTCGCTGAGGCTACTGGAGCTGTTCGGAACGACGTAGAGATAATCCACTTTCTGTTTGAGGTAATGTGAATTGCTTTACAAGGTTTTTCTATTTTTGAATTGAGGAAAAGTTCCGAAATTGAGAACTGCTGGACATAAAATGTTTCAATTTAATTTGGATTGCTTGTTGACTATTATTTTATACCAAGAAGTGTAAGGAAATGTTCACTTGAAGATTCAATTGCTATATTATGAGCTTGTGTTTTAAAACTTTATGAATTTTAAGACATTTTTACACTTTTTGAGTTATGCGTACTATTTTCAATTTAAATAAAATCAACAATTTATCATTTAATTGATAGAGTAACTTATCTTATTGGTTGTCCCAATTATAACAAGTCACTATGCTATATGATAATCAAGACATTAATAAACGAAAAAAAATATTTTAAACTCTTCAATTAATATATTTATATAAATACTTGTGAACTTTTTATGTTAAAAAAAAAATCAAAACTCACAACTTTAAGATAAAACATGTGCTTGAAATCAGTTGAACAAGTTTCATGGTGTGCTGTGTTGTTGCTCCTCTAGCTTTGGGTGCACCAAGCCTTCAACAACTTCCACAAACACATTTACCCTCGCAGTCATACCCATCGAACCACCAAGATCCGAGAGAGAAATGATCGAACCCAAAATCGCTTCGTGCCACTGATCTTTCTCGTTTTCCTCTCTGTTGTGTGTTGTTATGATTTAGGGATTTCAATTCTTTTTATTTCTTTATTAGTGAAACAAGTTACCTCTCTCAGCCATTTCAAACCAACATCCATTTATTTCTAACTTTATACTTGCTTTTCATTAATCATGTATCTCTTTTAATCTATATTTTTATCTTTATCTTTAAATTGAATTTCAATTAATTTTTAAGAAATTATCAATAGTTAAAAAGAACCTTATATCATAATTTCAATTGTTCATTTTGTATCTATAACATAATTAATCATTTAAATATTTTACTTATTATAATATAGTTGCTTATTAAAAAAAAATTATTATAAAATTTTATTTTATAAAATACTAGTAAAGATTTGTCCCAGACAACATACAAACTAAAATATTAATTACTATTAAAATATTGAAATATTGGAACACAAGCTTCCAACTAAAATAGTACATTACTCAATTTGCACTCTTGATGATGCCCGACAATAACAAATACAATTAGGCGGACTAAAGAAATAATTTTAGCCATGCCAAAAAGTTTGAGATATCAAATTATCAAAATATTTATTATATATAATTACACAAATTTACATAACATTAAAAATTTAAATGAACAATTGTCAATGATTATATATCAAAGCAAACATATAAAAGGACACTAACCTTTTTGGTAAGCATTTCAAACATAAGAGTTTCACTTTCCTCCCACACAAAATAATAAGTAATGAATCAAGCATTGTCCTATAGATATAGATACACATAAATATAATAATTATATGTATAATAACATTTAAGAAATAATTTGAAATATAATAAAAAATTGCATACCTAAAATTGTAAACGACGCTATTTTAAATTGATGAAATCTTCAAGGATAGAATATATGGTAAAAGTTTCAGCAATCTCTCTTTCAATATACACAACCAAATTATTTGCAAGAAATTCATCCTCCATTTTGTTTCAAAGTCTTGTTTCAGCAATATGTGGAAAAATATATCGACGAACTGATAGCTTGATGCTGGGAGGGAGAGGTTGTGACGGCGTGATCAGTGACCATGAGGTGAGGGAGAGGAGAGTGGAGGGAGACTGGTGCGGCGATATGAGAGAAAGAGGAGCATGATGTTGGCCACTGGAAGGGAGGCCGTGACTCCGTGAGGTGAGGGAGTCAGAGAGGATAGTGGAGGGAGAGAGAGGACAGTGGAGTGGTTGTCGTCTCGTGGAGTGGAGGGGAGAAAGCAGAAAGCTGAAAAGTAGGAGACTAAGGAGAGACTACTCTGCTTTGATACTTACTCTGTCACATACTGCTTCAATTCAAATTAAAAAAAATAAAATTAAACTATCATCTCTAGTAGAGAGATACACCACACCATGTTACTTGCACTACAAATTTTAGGTAGTGCCAAATTTTATTTTTAATCCTAATTAATTATATAAGTATATATAGTTATTAAAAAAAATTAAAAATTAGCTAGTGTCATTGTCATTGCTAGTTATAAAGTGGCTCCGCCACTAATGAGGGCACTTGCCGAGAAGGGCAATATTACTTTCCCTGCACCTCCTGATACCTAGCCCACCTTTACTCCCGATAATAATATCATGTTCTACTCGGACTTAGAAATCACCTTACTCGGTGGTCGGCCAAGTAACCTACTCAGATACCGAATATCTAGGAGATTCAAATAAGATAAAAGGAAATTTTTATCTCTTAATGCAAAGATAAAGATATAATCCTAATACCAAAAAGTATCTTTTACTACAGGAAAGATAAGATAAAGATCATATATTATTCTATTTATATTATCTTGAAGAAGATTGAGATTAGACAATTCAATCTTCCCTATATAAGAAACCATGGAGATTTAGGTAAGGCATTTTGATTCTCATTCACATATTTGCATCTCTAACTTGAGCATCTGAGTATCTTTGCATGTATCCCCCACTATCCATGAAGAGGCTCACGAAGGAACACCACCGTGAGCAAATCTTGCCAAATCTGGTAAGAACATATCCCAACCAAGCAAATGAGAATGAGAGCTAACTCAAATCAAATTACGAACAACAGAGACAACTTTAATCCCCATCCTTATACTTGTTGATATACTAATACCCGCACCTACAACCTACACTTTGCTTATGTATAAAGTTAATCAATCAATAAACAATAATCAAAACAATTATTATAAATGAATTAAAAATGCATTCTTAAATTTATAAAACATTACATTACAAATATTCATACATAATATTCAAAACAAACAAATATAACACTAGTTCATCCAAACTCAAGTCATAAATAATTAACATTACATAAATAATCATATAATATAATGATTCTTAAAGTTAATATTATAATCACTTAACAAAAATTTAATTAAATTTGGACATCATGTTGTATTCCATAAGACCTGTCAAAACAGAATATAGTAAAACTAATTAGCTTATAATTATATAATTAAACTAAAAAAACACAAATGGATAGGATATTTCACCCAATCATCATAATCAACTTCTTCATATTTTGCAAACGCTCATCTTCCAAGTCAATACATTGCTTTGGCCTCCTAATATCATTAGAAATTAGAACATGACAAGAAGACTAAAAATTAAACTATAAAAATAATAATTAAAACTACCAATAGCATAATTTTTTTTATATATAACGTATATTATTTACTTAATTAACATATTGTAATTATAATATATATGTGGGTGGGTGGGTGTGTGTGTGCATTAATTATTTTAGATTAGGAATACCCCTCATTAAAAGAAGAAAAAAAGTGAAGTATTAATGAGAATGATAGTTTTAAAAAAAAATTATAAATTTAAGATAAAATTATTACTATCAACTAAGTTAACCATTTTCCTTAATCTTGATGAATAAGATAATTAGATGTTGTATATAAGAAGAAAGGAAATATATTTTAATAAGCTTAAATTAGCCAATAATATTTTGTAAATTGTTTCTCTCTAGTAGTATGTTCTTCTCAACCTTAAGAATCTCACATGAATCATTGAATTGCATGATCTCCTTAATCTCTGTTGCATGTAAATTCTGCTAGCGAGAAGATGCTTGGGGGTGGTGATGCTGATGGAGGTAACCCATTTCTTGTGGACAATAATGCTTTATATATATATATAGTCAATTTGGTAGTAAAAAATCAAGGTTTTAAAATCAGTTGCGGTCATGGTCGCATTGTGGTTTCGTCACTTTGTTAGTTGATATTACGATCGATAAACTGTAGACAAATGTGATCGATGCAGTTGTGAACCAACAAGTTAAAAAATATTTATTCCTCTGATTGTTGAGGAGGGGTACTACACTATCTCTTGTCTCCTAAAATACTCCCTTTAGTCTTAAATATAAGAAAAAAAAGTTCTCAATTATAATTTTTTTAACTGACTTTATCTTACTTTTGATAGGGTAAATTGGGAAAAAAATACTTTTAATGAAAATTGATGTAATTATATCTTATTAACTAACTTTCTTAATTAGTGTTACATGCTTGTTTTTTTTCTTTCGTATATTTAAGATCAAATGGAGTAGTTTTTAGTCTTTAAAATAATGAATTATATAAATAGTCCCTAAAGTATTGACATTTTAGACTTTAATTTGATATATTTTACTAGCTTTGAGGAGATTAATTTGAAGGATTTTTCAATACTTAACATGATTTCTAATACTCAAGGATTACTCATACAATTATTTTAGTTTGGAGTCTTTACTAACTGTGTAGGGGAGTAGTGCTTTAAGGATGAAATTGATGGATTATTTTGGTTAAAATTTATTCAAAGCTACACAATTATCATGAGTGAGTTTCATTAAATAAGAAAGGGTTACACACGTGATTTTCATTCAAATTTTACTTTTAAGAGAATGTGTTAGAAAGAGCGTACCATATAATGACTTAGTGACATTTATGTTGTTTAAATGGGTGTGTGTGACCCCTGCTTTCAGCTATAAATAGGGCCGCAGGCCCACAACTTGTTAAAGCATGCTGCGTTGTCCCTACAGTTAGGCCCGGAGTTCGATGCCCAACAGGGGAAGCAAGGATCACACCGTGAGTTCTTCTACTTTAGCATATGCAGATGTGCTTAATAGTTTTTGAATTGAAACAGTTTGGTCTCTATTTTGTGTTTTGGTTCATTGTCATTACACTTGATCGACACATTTGTATTGTCTAATTGATTTCGAGGAATACTACGAGGGTTGCAAAAGAAAACAACATTCAGTATATAGCATTCCCAGCCATATCATGTGGTGTCTATGTGTAGGTTTATGCTAACAAACAACCCTATGCCATTCTAATTTACCCATTTTTCATATGTTGATCATCATCAATATTGGTCATGTGGTAAGAGAAGACTAATGTGGGGCAAACGGGGCACCTGCCTAGGGCCCAATTTTGTTCTCTTAATATGTAGTGAGGTATGTAGCCAGCCGTTAGCCTGTACGTGACTAGCAAATCTTAACAAATCTTGACTAGCAATTGGTTTCCGAAGAGTTAGGGATTCAAAATCCCAATTAATAAGGAGAACAACCCACAAGATAAAACCGAAAAAAAAAGAAAGAAAAAAGAAATCAACGAGACTCACGAGAGAACTCCAGAAGACGGTAACACTTGAAGTTGCAGAGAAATGAGAGCCTTGCAGAGAGAGAACGGAAGAAGGACACACAGAGAAGGACGACGACCTACGGAGAAGAGCCGAAGAACCGCGACGCACTTCGGCACTTGCAGAGGTGAACTCGTGAAGTAGATAATTAGATAAATTGCAGAGAAGAGAGGCGAGTTACAGTGGTCCACTGATCCCTTTGTAACTTCACAAAAGTGCTTTGATATTAAAATAATAGTATTATATATTTTTATAATGGCAATTTGGCTTTATGACCACGTGACCAAGCCAAGGCTGCAGCACTTGCACAATGGACAGCCTTTTCAAGTTTTATATTAAACTAATGTGGAAATGGAAACTGCAACTTTCACAATCACAAATTCACAATGCACAAATTGTCGTACCGTAAAGTTTTATTTTTATATTAAATTAAAAATAGCATGAATAAAAAGCAAACTACAGGAATAAAGGCGTTGCAAATCTGAAGCATTGATTTCTAAAAATTGGGAGCAGTGGTATCTTTCGATTTTGTCTTTCTTATCGACATTGAATCAAATTTAAAGTAATAATCTAATCTTTTTTTTTCATTACTTTCTATTTGTTACTATTAAGTTTTACTGTTTTAGTTTGTGATTTTGATTTTTGAATTGGACTCGTGAGTACTGAGTAGATTATTATTGGCAGGAACCTTGGTTGATCATTGCAAATTCAGAACGCAAAGGATTAAGCTGATTATCTTTGTTCAATTCTCCAGGTGCTATTGTTCCTATAATCCTATCTATATTAGTTATATTAGCTATTAGTTATATTGCCTAATAATGTTGCCTAAATATTTGTCTGGAAGTGAGAAAAGAAAGAAAAGAAAAGAAAGAGAGGAGTTAGTAGAATCACAAAGGGGATCTCTTGATAGATTTTTTAAGAAAAGAATAGGAGAGACTTCTAAAGGAGTGGAAGTAGACAATGTGGGCCAATCTAATGAAAATTTGAATGATAATACTATTAATTTGGATGATCCCAATTATGACTATAATCGTGCGAATGTGGTTGCTTCTGATACAAATAACCATGATAATTCCCCAAATCATATTAATGAGGAATTTGCTACTGTGAATGATCCTAATGATGTACAAAATGAGTCAAATGTTGAAGATGTCGGGGATGATCCGCATTTTGTTCCTCCTTTAGACATTTACGATCCTAGAAATTGGGGTATCCTTGATAACAAGTCTAGAGACATCTTAGTTGAAAAGGGGCCTTTAAGGGAATTGAATCTTAAATTTCCCTTAGATGGTAATTCTAGGCATTTCTCGTATGCTTATTTTTCTAGAAAGTTGATTAATGGAGAGAGTAGCGATAGAAAATGGTTAGTTTACTCTAAACATGTAGATAAAGTTTTTTGTTTTTGTTGTAAGTTGTTCACAAAGCTGAATAGAAAGAGCTATTTAGCCACTAATGGAGTGAATGATTGGAAACATTTGAGTGAAAAACTCAAAGAACATGAGAATAGTTTTGACCATATGACTAACATGAATGTTTGGACTGAATTAAGAGTGAGATTAAAGACTAATCAAACTCTTGATAAAGACTTGCAGCAAGGAATCTCAAAAGAGAAAGAACGATTGAGACATGTTTTCTTGAGAATAATTGCTGCAATTAAATGTCTTGGTAAGAATAATTTAGCTTTTCGAGGATCAAATGAGAAACTTTATGAGGAGAATAATGGTAATTTTTTGAGCTTAATTGAAATGATTGTTGAATTTGATTTGCCAATACAAGACCATATTAGACGTATTCAAAATGAAGAAATGCATTATCATTATCTTGGTCATAAAATTCAAAATGAACTAATTTCTATATTGGCCCATAGTGTTAGAAGTTCTATTTTGAGAATCATTCAAGAGGCAAAATATTTCTCTGTTATTCTTGATTGTACCCCTGATGTGAGCCATCAAGAACAAATGACTTTAATAGTACGTTGTGTTAATATGTCGAGTGACAAAATAAAAGTAGAAGAGTACTTTTTAGAATTCTTGAAAGTGGATGATACATCTGGAAAGGGGCTTTATAATGAATTATTAAATGCATTAAAATCTCTTGAGCTTAATGTTGATGATGTGAGAGGCCAAGGATATGATAATGGTTCCAATATGAAAGGAAAACACCAAGGTGTTCAAAGGAGATTACTTGAATTAAATCCCAGAGCTTTGTATATGCCATGTGCTTGTCATAGTCTTAATCTCACTCTTTCTGATATGGCACATTCTTGTACAAAAGCTATTTCATTTTTTGGGATTGTGCAACGTATATATACATTGTTCGCAAGTTCTACCAAAAGGTGGAAAATTTTGCGTGAAAATGTTTCCAAAACTGTGAAATCTCTATCAGATACTCGATGGGAAAGTCGAATTAAAAGTGTCAAAGCTATTAGATTTCATGCTTCTAAAATAAGATTAGCTTTGTCAAAATTATATGAATCTTCAGGTAATGATGCTAAAGCAAAAAGTGAAGCAGAAAGTTTGGCTAATGCACTTCAAAATTTTGAATTCGTACTTGGAATGGTTATTTGGTATGATATCTTGTTTTCAATTAACATGGTGAGTAAAAAACTGCAATCCAAGACAATGTGCATTGATACTACTATGAAAGAAGTGGAAGGTATCATATTATATTTCGAAAATTATAGAAATGAAGGGTTTGAAGATAGTATGAGTATTGCCAAAGATCTCGCGTTCCGAGGTAAGTGTTTCATAAATAAAAATCCTTTATACGTATTGTTTGATTCAGGAGCTACTCATTCATTCATCTCATACGCAAGTGCTCAAAATTTAAAACTTCCTATCTCTCCTTTAAATCTCATTTTAACAGTTACAACTCCTACTAGTAAATCCGTTGTCACTTCTGAAATTTGCTTGAATTGTCATATAGAAATTGATGATAAAATGTTTTTGGTTGATTTGATCTGTTTACCCTTACAACAAATTGATGTCATACTTGGTATGGATTGGTTATCAACCAATCATGTCATGTTAAATTGTTTCAATAAAACTATAGTTTTTGGAAACTCTCAAATTAGTAAGGATATTCAGATGGTCTCTCCTAACAAATTCCTTCGAATGATGAAAAAGGATGATGTTCAAATATACATGATTACATCTTACTCTGAACCTCAAACCAATTCTGATGAAAAAGATTTGCCGGTAGTAAAAGAATTTCCTGAAGTATTTCAGGAAGTAAATAGTTTTCCTCCTGAAAGGGAAGTAGAATTTTCTATAGATTTAATTCCTGGAACTAGACCTATTTCTATAGCACCTTATAGAATGTCTCCTGTAGAATTAGTTGAGGTAAAGAAGCAAATAAAAGAATTGTTGAGTAAACAATTAGTAAGACCAAGTGTATCACCTTGGGGAGCTCCAGTATTACTAGTTAAGAAAAAGGATGGATCTATGAGAATGTGCGTAGATTATCATCAGTTAAATAAAGTAACAATTAAGAATAAATATCCTTTGCCTAGAATAAATGATCTTATGGATCAATTAGTAGGAGCTTGTGTTTTTAGTAAAATTGACCTTAGATCAGGATATCATCAAATCCGAGTAAAATCTGAGGATATTCCTAAAACTGCTTTTAGTACCCGCTATGGTCATTATGAGTATTTAGTTATGCCTTTTGGGGTAACTAATGCTCCCGCAGTATTTATGGACTATATGAATAGAGTTTTTCATCCGTATCTTGATAAATTTGTGGTAGTATTTATTGATGATATTTTAGTATATTCTAGAACTAAGGAGGAACATTTTGAACATTTGAGGATTGTTTTGCAAACCCTAAAGGATAGACAACTTTATGCTAAAATGTCTAAGTGTGATTTTTGGTTAGAAAAAGTAAATTTCTTAGGTCATGAAATATCTAAAGGAGGAATTTCAATAGATCCTTCTAAAGTGCAAGCGGTATTGGAATGGGAAAGACCTAAGACAGTCACTGAAATTAAAAGTTTCTTAGGATTAGCAGGATATTATAGAAGATTTATTCAAGATTTTTCTAAAATAGCCTTACCCTTAACGACCTTAACTAGAAAAGGTCAAGCCTTTGTGTGGAATACACAGTGTGAGGAAAGCTTTCAAACTCTCAAATAAAAGTTGACTACCGCACCTGTACTAATTTTACCTAACTTAGAAAAACCTTTTGTAGTATATTGTGATGCATCTAAAAAAGGTTTAGGAGGAGTTTTAATGCAAGAAGGCAAGGTAGTAGCCTATGCATCTAGACAGTTAAAACCTCATGAAAGAAATTACCCTACCCATGATTTAGAATCAGCAGCTGTAGTGTTTGTGTTAAAAATTTGGAGACATTATTTGTATGGCTCACATTTTGAAGTTTTTAGTGATCATAAGAGTTTGAAATATTTATTTAGTCAAAAGGAATTAAACATGAGACAACAAAGATGGATAGAATTTTTGAAGGATTATGATTTTGAACTTAACTATCATCCTGGAAAAGCTAATGTAGTAGCCGATGCCTTAAGCAGAAAATCTCTGATAATATCTACATTGATGATTAGAGAAATGAATTTGTTGGAACAATTTAGGGATTTTAGTTTGATGTGTGAAACTACACCGGTAAGTGTTTAAACTAGGAGCTTTACAATTTTCCAATGACTTTTTGAAGGAAATAGGAAGTAGACAAAGATATGATTCTTTCTTGAGAACTATATTTGAAAATATAAAAAATGGAGGGACTAGTGAATTCAAAATAGGAATGGATGGAATTTTACGATTACAAGGAAGAATTTGTGTCCCTAATGATCCTGAGCTTAAGAAGATGATATTGGAAGAAGGACACAAAAGTAAGTTAAGTATCCATCCCGGAGCCACTAAAATGTACCAAGATTTAAAAGCTTTATTTTGGTGGCCAAAGATGAAGAAAGAAATAAGTGAATACGTATACTCTTGTTTAGTTTGTCAGAAATCTAAGATAGAACATCAAAAGCCTTCTGGAGTATTGCAATCTTTAGAAATACCACAATGGAAGTGGGATAGTATATCAATGGATTTCATTACCTCTTTACCAAGAAGTTCTAAAGGTTTTGATTTTATATGGGTTATAGTAGATCGGCTAACAAAATCTGCTCATTTTATTCCCATTAACCTTCGGTATTCTTTAGAAAAATTGACAAATCTGTACATAAGAGAAATTGTTAGGTTGCATGGAGTACCCTCTAGTATCGTATCTGATAGGGATCCTAGATTTACATCAAGATTTTGGGAAAGTTTGCATAAAGCTTTAGGAACTAAACTGAAATTAAGTTCAGCTTATCATCCCCAAACTGATGGACAGACTGAAAGAACTATTCAATCTCTAGAGGATCTGTTGAGAGCTTGTGTTTTAGAACATAAGGGAAATTGGGACGATTTTCTACCTTTGATAGAATTCACTTATAATAATAGTTTTCATTCTTCTATTGGTATGGCACCATATGAAGCCTTGTATGGTAGGAAATGTAGAACCCCTCTATGTTGGGTAGAATCTGGAGAAAATTTAATTTTAGGACCAGAGATAATACAACAAACAACTGACAAAATTAAATTAATCCAAGAAAAAATGAAATCCGCTCAGAGTAGGCAAAAGAGTTATTATGATCGAAGAAGAAAGGATTTAGAGTTTGATGTAGGAGATCATATATTTTTGAGAGTAAATCCTTGGACTGGTGTTGGGAGAGCTCTAAAATCCCGAAAGCTTACACCCCGATTTATCGGACCCTTTCAGATTCTTAAAGGAGTCGGACCCGTAGCATACCAAATTGCCTTACCCCCAAATCTTTCCAATCTCCATGATGTTTTCCATGTATCCCAAATACGCAAGTGGTGATAGATAATGTGCCTATAAAGGATAATTTAACTTATGAGACATTTCCAGTAAGGATTGAGGATAGAAGAACCAAAGCACTAAGAGGAAAAGAAATTCCTCTGGTAAAGGTAATCTGGGGAAATGGCACAAGTGGTGATGCTACCTGGGAATTGGAAAGCGAGATGCGGAAGAGTTACCCAGCATTATTTGAATCAGGTAAATTTCGAGGATGAAATTTTTTTTAAGGGGGGAAGAATTGTAACACCCTCATATTTACATTCACTTTTGTAAGTTTTTCTCATTAAATTATCAATGTGCACTTTTATTTTACAAAAATTAGTTTAAGGCAAAAATGACGAAAATGCTCCTAGAAATTTTGAAAATTTCCAAAATACCCTTTAGCCTAAAATTGACCAAATATTGTTGGGAATCCTATAGGAACTTGAGGAAAGGACAATACACCCCTAGAGAACAAATTATCAACAAAGCAGATGACAAGAAATTATAAATTAGAAATTTTAGGAATTTTAATGGAAATTTTGAAAAAGAGCCCAATACAGATTAACTCAAGTATCTGAAAAACACAGAAAAATGATAAATACAATCTATAGAATTTTCTTTTAATTATAGGATAAATAAAATTCTTTACTAAGTTAGTTTAGTAATTTTACTAATTAAAAACAAAATTGGACCAATAAGAACTTAGAATATTGATATTACATGAAAAATAAGAAAAATTATTGATTTGGTTCTCTAAAAAATAAGCCTTGGCCGTATGACATGCTATCCAAGGATAAAAGCTTTTAGAAAAGTCAAGAATGGTCACATGGAGGATTAAAGAGCTTAGCCTAATTTAATTGGTCCATGTGGAAAGTTGTCATCAATGCTTTAGGCCAATGCAAAGTGCAAAAATCTATTAAACTTAAAGCACCATACGTATGAGATAAAGGACAAAGGGAATTCTCTACACCAATTGAGAAGTGCACGTGAAGAATGGAGTAATAAGCAAGAAGGCGGTGGAAGTCTCAAGAAGCAATCCACTAGCCAATCACAACTAACCAAATGGAAAGCAAATCATGATCACTTAAGTAAGATATTTGTAGATTTTTTACAAAGCAAAAAGTAACCTCCTTATATAAATAAAGTGGGATCGTAAAACTTGGCTGGAAAAAAAGAAGTGAACGTGCAAGCCTTGTCTCTTTCAAAGCAACTTTCAAAACATTTTCAAAACAAGCTAGGAAGTGGCCGTGCAATTACTCCTTGTGTATTTTCTCACCTTAACCTTTCTATCACTTTCAACTTATACCCTCACCCAAAAAGAAAACCCAAGACTACCAACCTTAAAGTGCACGTGGGAATCAAGGAAAAGAGGGAGTAAGGGCTGTCCAAAGATTAAGAACAAAACAAGGTATGGGAAGCCTATGATAATTATGGTTTAAATATGCTAAGAGTCTTAATTTGCTTTACAATTAAGCCTTACCTATTAAAAATAATAAGGATTGTCTCAAAGAATTAAATTGGTTTAATGAATTTATTAATTGATGAAGTAATTTGAATCTAGTTTAATAGATGTTTAATAGCATGAATAAATTAAATTTAGCTTAATAAGTATTTTGTTAAGAGACTTGAACCTTGGTATGTAATGATTTAAATGGTATTTATATTTTACTAAAGTTTATGTGGCTGATTACTATGTTATAAATTCTTGAATATGTCTATTGAATTTTATGTTAAAGGAATGTTGGAATTTTGTGTATTATGTTGAGCCATGATTAATCAATGTTTGAGTTTTAATAAATTATGACATGCTTTGAAAATTCTTGGAATAGACTGTGATTGTAAGATTTTCTGTAAAGAAGTATATATATTGTTGTTCCATGAACTTTCAAATATATATTGGACCACTGTATTAGTTTTATGTTGAACATATGAAATATAAAGTGAAGAACAATATTAAAGAATAAATAGGAAAATCATTTATGCATATGCATATGCCCTGCGGGGGTCAAAGCCGTGTTACCTCAAGAGGAGGTGTGTCAGATAGCTTGACTGAGTCCATGCGTTCAGACAAAAGGGAGTCTGAGCTGGGGGGTAGTTGTGGTGGTGAGGACCACACCACCATGATGATCACATGGATGGAGGTGACCTTCCTATTGCAACACCGACCTATCCTGACTGATTGGATAAGTTCTATGCCACGAGAGAGAAAGTGGGGCTATCTTGACTATGGTACCATTTGATAAAATTTTGAGAAAGACATGCATCATGTAAAAAGATAAGCATGCATCTTCCATGAATTTTATGATAACGTGGTTATATGCTCTTTTTATTTAAACTGTATTTATCATAGACTTACCCTATGTTATGTCTTTGGTTGACACCTGTGATGACCCCAATTTATTTGGGTGAGCAGATGAACAGTAGTAGCTGAGCATGGATGTTGGATTGAAGATATGCATGGATGATGTGATGAAGATGTTGTGATGCTTACTATTTTGTGGCTTTTGATATGTATTTTGGACTGTCGGTATATTATTGGATCTGTATTATGGACTGTACTATGGACTGTTTACATTAAATCGTATGTTGTATGTTGTGGTGAACTCACGAACGTAGTAAATTAAATAGCTCGCTTAGAATGTTAGTTTTACGTAAACGAATTAGTTAGTAGAAATTTTTTCGTAAATATAATAAATAAAAAGTTAAGTATAATGAAGAAATAAGCTAAGGAAATTTAGGCGTTACATCTATCAAAACAATCTTTAAACTTGATAGCTAGAGTTTCCCACATAGTACAGCTTATTACACTACCATTGCTCAATAATATAAATGAAAAAGTGCTTAAAAAGTAAACAATTTTTTATAACACCATGAATACAATACATAAAACAATGAGAACGATAATAAATACCATTCATCTTTAAGTGTAAAAACAACTTTCTTTGGTTTTCCATCAAGATTCCACTGACCAATGTCAACAACCTCACCAATAACATCTTCAACATAAAATAAACATAAAAGCACAATTAAAGAAAGAAAATTGAATCAAGAAAGTTGTTTACTTTTAATGAATAAACTTTGTCCCACATTTAAAGATTGTACCTATTAGAAAATTAGGTGAGGCAGAGCCATTAACAATGTCGTCAAACATTGTGAAAGAGTACATTTGATCCGGAATGTCAGGTATTTCATGTGGTGTTATCTTAGTTGCTTTAACAAAGTTAATTTTGAATGGATGCTAGGTAGCCTTGTACTAATCAGAATTTTTGTCTACCTCAAAGTTTTGGATTATATAAGTGTGACCTAATTGGAAATTTACGTTAAGCAACTGTTGATCAACATTCTTGATTTAAGCAACAATTTTATCACCCTACAGAAGCAACATTAAAACCAAACTGATAATTTTGTTTAAGCTAAATAGTGCTATAGTTACATTTTCAATAACTTAACCTGATCTCTATGTCCATCAATTTAAGCTCAATGATAGACTTAGGTGATCTATGTATAGTCCACATGTTAATAAGCCGAACAACAATCTTCCATGTTTCTTTGCTATCATTAATTTCAGCTATACTAGTCAATCTACGAAATAGTCCTAATCAAATACACAAATGGCAGTTACTTATAATGATCCAAATGGATGTAAATATCTGGTATCACATGAATTAACAACTTACAGTAGCCATTAATGTTTGCCCGAGCACTACAAACAAAGAGGTTTGAAAAAAGTCAAAAATGTCTACAATTGGACACCATAGATAATATAACAGCTTCACAATGTTTACAAAGGAACAGGTTTTAAAAGCACCAAAATGGCATAAACAGCTTCAAGTGGTTTTTATATACAGGTTCACAAATGTTTACAAATGAAATGGCACAAGAAACAAATCTTTCACATGATCATAACCACATGAAACCTGCAGTTTTAACGTAGCACATGATGTACCGAGCTTAGTCAAAGATTACAAAATGACTTAAAATGTGTTAGAAAGTAACAGGAACATGTTTACCAAGGACATAGCAGAAAAGCTACAGAGTATACCACAAGCAAAGCTAAAAACTAAAGGTTAGCAAAAGAATATACCTTCAGAATCTAAACAACCAAAATATACCTTCAGAATCTTAACTAAAGGTTACCTACAGAAGGAACATGTTTACGAAGGAGTTACCACAAGCAAAGATGAAATCCGAAAATGCAGCAGAAGAATGATGAAAACGCAAAATGAAACGGATTTTGGCTGTGTTGAGTGAGATTACCACAAGCAAAGATGAAATTCGAAAATGGAGCAGAAAAATGATGAAAACGTAAAATGAAAAGGATTTTGGTTGTGTTGAGTGAGATTACCAGAACATGAAATTTGAAAATGTAGAAGAAGAATGATGAAAACGCAGAACACATATGCACGGCTTAGCCTTCCTAGCTCGGCTACGTCAATTCATAGACACAGGAAGTAGCAGAAGCTATTTTTCAAATATCAAAGGCTAGGTGGTTCACGTGTGGTGAAGCTTTCTAATTTGGCGCTTATTTTTCCAAATGCTGGGTGAAAGTTTCCCAAGCTGAGGTATGGAGTCAAGAGTCAAAGTTTATCCCAAGCTGAAACTGCGCTAACACAACAGCTGTAAAACGAAGCTGAGATTGCACACTAACATGACAGTTGTAAAAAAGTGACACCTGGCTAAAAAAAATGTTGTTTTATTATAGAGATTAAAAGTGAAAATCTGAAAGAAAAAAATAGGAAAAGAAAACATAGTTAATCCTAAATAATTTATTGTGCTAAATATTATAAATTTTATTGTAGAGTACTAGTATCTACTCAAACGGTCTTTTACTGCTTAAATCACATTGATTTGGGATGAAACAGTTAACCAAGTAGTATTTTAAAAGAAGATGTAATTGATGTAAAATCCCGTTTGAATATTCCAAACCCACGTTTGAGTTTTTTTATGTCAAACAAAACAAATACATAAAGTTTGGAGAAATATCATTTATTTTCTTTAAGAAAAATATCATTTTACTCTTATTTGTATTTTCTTACAATTAGTTTTAACTGATCAAAAATAACAAAATTCCCTTTATTATTATTATATGACAAATATTAATGAGTGTCGTTGGAGAATTGGTTGAGAAATTAAAAGGATAATTTTTTTTTATTAAGATATGCAAAATTGTGTTGTCTATACTTTTTAGGCTCTCTCATGATCTCTATAATAAATATTTTTTCCTTTTAGTTTCTTAATCAGGACATTGGTTAAAAAAATTCTTATTATATAGATCTTAAAAAAACATTTTATAACCAATAATAAAAATGGAGAAAATATTTTGAAAAAATCAATCTAGATATTTGCAAGTCATACTTAAGGATGAAAATAAAAATCCATACCCATAGATAGAATCTGCCATAGATAAACGGTGGATACTTTAATTGGATATCTATTATTCATGAATAAAAGTTTTTTACCTCCTCATTAATGGGTATACCCATGGATACATTTTATCCATAAAGTTACAAAAGTATCCTTTTATCAAAAGAAAAAAAAACTCTAATTTATAAATCAAAATTTTGGTATTATTTAACCTTCATCCTTACGTTCACCATTATAATAATAATAATATATTTTCAATTTATTTATTAAACTTATGTTTTAAAATATTGTAATTTTATTTGTACTTTAATTTTATAATTAAAAATACTTATTTTATGTTTAATTTTATTATATTAATATATTATAATTATTTTTAATTTACTAATTTTACTTAAGGTCGAAAATCATATGATCGTTTTTAAATTTGAAGGATATATGGGTATTCATAAATATCCGTGAACATAAAAAAAATCACGGATAATTTTTAATCAAATACCCCATGAGTAATAAACGAATAATGGATATAAATTTTCTTTAACCGGTGAATAACGAATAACACCTATCCTTATTCCACCCTAGCCATTGCCATTCCTGGTCATATCTAATACAATCGAGTGTTTCCATACATGCCAGTTACGCTGATACAAAAAGTTAAAAAAAGGTTGAACAAAAAAATAAAGGGGTGCGAATTTTGTCAGTTAGAGTAATGATCCTTCAGATTTCATTAATAACCAGTCAACATTCAAAGCTTCGGTAATAAATGGCATTTACTCCACCGTCAAACAAATACCATGAAAATAATCAGCTGCCAGTGTTTGTTTGGTAGCTAAAAAGGCACAAAATTTAAACAAAGATATTAGAATCATATTCTTTTAGCATATTTCTTCAAAACACATTTTCATTCTAAATTTTGTTAACAAAAATTGGTGGGTTCTATATCAAATTTGTTTTCATTTTTTCAAAAAATTTAAATAAATTTAAATAATTGAGTTGGAATTTTAATTGACGTGACACTATTTGATTGGTGGACAAAAAAGGAGGACTAATGATTTCCATCCGTTTGAAGGAGTGTGATAGAATATGTTCCTTAACACTTTTCAGCATTAAATTTCATAAGAAGATCAACGGTTAAAAAGTGATAATGTAAAGTATGTTTGTTTAAATTTATTTTTTTAAAGTACTTTTAAATAAGCAATTTTTTGTTTGTCTAAAAAATCTTAATTTTTTTTGTTTTTTTTTTATAATAAGCTAATCATATTTACTTATTAAAAAAACTTTTTAAAAAGCATTTTTTAAATTATTATTTTTAATTTAAACAAATTTACCTATGATAAATTATAATTTGATTATAGCATATTTTCCCTTAAATCAACTGCCTCTTAAATGCTACATGCTAAGGGGTTTAATCCTAGGTCTATATCTATGAAAAAAAATGTTACTAAAATAAGCCAACTTTTTAAATGAATGTTAGTACCGCATTAAGATTAGCCTAGTGAAGGGATTTGATTAGTATGAAGAAGCTCCTAAATTTACATTTTTGTTATGAAGATATTATAGGTATGAAGTAGATTTTTGTTGAAAGTAGTGATTAATTTTTTATAATGATCATAAATGCATATAAGATGTTTCAATACATACAATTTCACATCTAAGAGTTAGTTAAGATTCAAAATACTAAACTACTTTTAGTTAAAAGATATAAATTATTATCACTTGTGTTAAATGTTATTAATCCTAAATTTGCATCTTTTTACCATCATTAATAAAAAATAAATTTATATTAATATTTCGATATATTAGTATTTGACGCTCGATTGAAAATTTCCGGGTTAATAAAAACAAAACATTAAAATTAAAATTCATATCATGAAACACATATCTTTGAAAAAAATAGAGCAAAAATAACTGATCTATTAATCGCTTCAATTAACAAGAATTATTGTACAAGTATGTTTTTGAATGAAAATAAACTACTACATTCATTGATTGATATATGATTATGGAAAAAGAATTTCACGCAATTACCATCTAACAGTTTCGGTTCACTGGCTAATTCAATGGGTTGAAGAAGTAGGCCACACAATTCATTATTTTATGTCTCAATAAGGCATGTAGTACTGTCGTGTCTCTTTACCATCGTTGGAGGTTGCTGGAAAGTGGAAACTATTTCTAGGTATAGATAATGCATTTAGTGGGTTAATAATGGAACCGGGGGGCCAAAATTATTTAAAACTAATGGATCTACCAAAGTTGGACGTTAGGGTCGTGTACAAAGCTTAAAATGGATTCAGGGCTCATGAATAATATTTTTTTAAAAGATTTTGGGCATACATAAAAGTTAGTTGGGGGGTATTATGATATATGAATGATATCAATTTTCTTTTGGACTGAAGAATGATATGAATTATCAACGCATTCTTTTAACTATTTTATTACAGTATATTTTTTTCATAATAAATATTTCATTGTCGAATTGTATAACACTATAATATACCTATTTAATAATTGAAAAACAATAGTATATATGGCTAGGAGCCAATGTCCTTGGAGCGGAACCGCTAGAGTCTCTATAATTGAAAATTGAACAGTACTCTATGCAGATATTATTTTGGGTAAAGTACTCCACCTAGTTGTGATACCATGTTTTTTTCTTTTTTATTCCTAATAGAAGTGAATTAAAATAATAATAAATAAATAACATAAAAATAAAAGAATTAAATATATTTTTCATTTATGTAATATATTATTTTTTCTAATTATTACCTAAAAATATTTATTTTATTTTATTACTTGATATTTCAAATTTTATTTTTATATAAATCGTTAATCTAAATTCATCAAGTGATTATGTGATAATCTACTAATTTATCATATCATCACTTAATCCATAATGTGACATTTTATTAATTTATCAAATCATTATTTAATAGACCAAGACATGACAGATATCAAAAACAAAAAGTTTAGAAATATAAGATACTCAAATAAAAAAAAAAGATAATCAACAAAAAAAGAGATATATTTTAAATATGAAAAATATATTTAAGTAAAAATAAAATAACTGATTTTGAAAGTTATCTTCAATTTTGTGATGGTTTCGTATTCAATTATTTCAATGTTTTGAGAGAAAAGTGCAGAACAGAATTACAAATGCAAGTAAAGGCATCCAACAAAGGGATAGTAGAGTTTTACCGTTGATAATTGTTGTATCTAATTCGAATAAGATATTCTTTTTTATTAAAGATACATGTAACCTTGTTAAGAAAATCAAGTTATTCCCGTATCAGATTGGCTCATTTTTCTGTTGTTAGTTGTGGGGCTTGGGTTTAGTTAATCCCACCATGTAGTGTTTGTACGTATTTTTTTATTGTTTGTGTGGGTAAATCATGATTGTTTTTTAATTGGTTTAGGTTAGGAATAATATATTAATATTTAAGTTTATTTTTTAATATTAATCTTCATTACAATATTTTGTTAAAAGTAAAGTTTATAATTAAATAAATCAAAATTATATACATTCATAACTCATAATATTAAAAAATCAAACATTATTTAAGAAAAAAATTGATATATAGAACAATTATTTGATTATATATATATTTTTAAAAATGTTGATAGCAATATATAACTACTAAATTAAAAACATTCAAATTACATACATTATTGAAATTTAGTAAATTAATATTATTCTACAATTCATAAATAAATTATTTAATTAAACAAATTATAAATTAAGTTACTCAAGAGTAATCACTTTACTTAGGTTTCAATCAACCTTGGATTAGTCAGGACTCCTTTTTTTTTTTATGAATAGGAGAGTGAAGAAAAAAAAACTCAATTTAAATTCTTTTCTGGTTTGATTATTGTATTGCGTTCATAACACTATTTTGGATTGTGCATGGAATTCTGAGTTTAAGGCTGTTTGAGTTCCTAGAGGTAATTATTTCTTTGATTATGCATGGAATTCTCTCGACCAATATCTCGTTGCTGTAGAATGGTGATAGAGTGGAGAGTTTGAGAAGGACGAATATTTGGTGTTTTTCATATTCCTTGCAGTTGGTGCAGCTGGTAAAAAAGGACGAGCCATGGTTCAGCTGGTAAATGAGGATGAGTCTGATGATTTATTGATTATGTGTTCGAATTTAAAAATAAATTCTTTATATATGTAAAAATAAGAATTTATAATCTGACCCTTTACCTTCAGATAATGAAGAGTCTTTAGATATTGAGACACTTACTTTTTTTTAGTTTTTTTGGTGAAGCTGATAAACAATGACGTACGTCCCTTTCATGTTGACAAGGATTAAGAGCTTTTTGCAGTGGGAGTGGAGTTGTCGAGTGAAGCATACTCCGTGGGAAGGAAATATATGCGCAGATGTGTTGGCTTAAATGTGTGCCATCGAGTTCTATGAGCAATTGCTAGTTTTCGTGAATAATAAGACAGTTTTCATGTATCAAATTAGTAATAAAAAAATTATATCATATTCCAAAAAAAGAAAAACTATCACCGTTAAAGTTAACTACTTTGTATTTATTTTTTATTTTTTCAAAATTTCGAATTAATAAAATAGGTTAATATAGTGTTGTTTGATTGTCCAAAATAGAGATAGTTGCGTGAACCAAGTTAGAATGAATTGTAAGTTTTTTGTTCCAATATATGTCTATTTGAACTGAAGTGACACAAACATAAGTACTTTTGTACATATTTTTTGAATTCTGAACTTTTCTTCTCTTTAAATGTTTTCTAACTAAAATAATAAGTGTTGTCTGATGGTCAATAAAACCTTAATCCTAATTAAAACTTCTTTTAAACTTTTTAAAACAATTTATCATAACTACATAACTTTAATTTACTCATTATCCTTGAAGATATACAAGAGTTTGCTCTTTTAAAGGCTTTCCACGTTGACATCCACCCTCCTAAAGTCCCTATTATTAAGCAGGTATCTTGGATTCCTACTCTTTTTGGCATAGTGAAATGCAGTTCTGATGTCTAGGGCATGCGGGATCAGGGGGATTTTTTGGGATCATCATCGTGGGGTGGTGCTTCTCCTCTTATGTAGATATCCAAAATGCTTTTTTTTTTTTTGCGGAATGTTTTGCACCTATAATGGATATCGAAATTGCGAAGGATAAAGGCAGGAATTACTTATGGTTAGAGTGTGACTCTACTTTAGTCATGCAAGCCTTAATTTTGTGACCCTTTGCAAGTGCCTTGGGGCCTTAAAAGAAGATGGATGGATTGTTTGTCTTTTTGTAAAAATATTTCTCATGTCTATAGGAAAGATAATTCTTGTTCAGATAAGTTTGCTAGCTTTGGAATGTCCTCTCGTAAAACTTCTTTTTGGTGGAACTTGCTTTCCAATTTTATAAAGGGCGAGTTCCTTAGGGATAAACATTCCTTACCTAACTGTAGGTTTTGTTCGTTTTCCTATTGGATTTTGGCATAGTCCTCCCCCTAATTGTTATCTTTCTTTTTTTCTTTCTAATTTTAATTTGACGTTTTTTGGGGTTGGTGTGTTTGAGTGGCCTTTCAGGGGCGTTAATCTAATTGGGGTCTCCCTTATCTCTCACCTATCATCCTCAATTTTTAAAAAAATAATAATACATTTTCTAAATATTTAGTTTTGCAAAAATATTTTTTTTCAATATTTTCCTGGAATTGTTTTGTGATTTTAATATTTGGTACAACAATTATAATCTAATGGATAGTAAAATCTACAAGCAATTTTCATGCTTTATTTTAATGATAGTGATAAAGATATATTTTCAGGGGTTGAGTCATTTAGATTGCACGCACAATTAGAATTTTCTATTTGTTTTTTTGAAGAATTTGGAAATAAGGAAAGAGAAGAATGAAAAAGATGTAATTTCATAGTTTTTTTTTCCTTTTATGCTTAATTATACATTTGATTACTTAATTATAATTTAAAGTTTATTGGGTCCCTCAATTATTAAAATATCCAATCAAATCCTTTAATTGTTAAAAATGTTACAATTGTGTTGTTTTTGTCAATTTTATGATGTTGATTAATGTTGATTCATCTTCCTCTTTCTTTCCTTTCTCTTGATCCAACCTCCATGAATTCAACAACCATCAACCTCCATAAACTCAACCCAAACAACCATCGTGCATCGCCACGCCACTAACCTCCCCCACGAATCAAGAACTAACCTTGCATAGACACCATCGTGCAACCAACCTCTTCCACGAATCCAGATCCAACTGTCCATAGACATTGTCATGCCGCAAACCTCTACCATAGACCTAACTCTCGATTTTGCTCTATTGAAATTGTCTTTTGTGAAATCGGTCGTGGCTTTTTGGTAGATAGTTTAATTTCAAATAAAATCTATCCAAAAAATACGATTCTAACGAAAAGGATATAGTTGTGTTATTTTTAACAATTAAGGGACCTTGAATATTTTAATAATTAAAAAACTCAATTATTATTAAAATGATTTTAAAGATCATTATTATAAAAGTAAATAGACTTATCATACTTTATATTTCATAATTAAATCACAGTGTAAAATTTAGTATCTTATTTATATATGTTTTGTTATTTATTTTTACACAATTAAATAAAAAACAAAATATGAACTTTGATTTTCTATTAAAATTTAAACAATTTTAAAAAAATCCTCTCACATATGTTTTCTTGACGACTTAGTTATATAATTGGTCATCTAATTATAATTAAAAGTTCAATTTGATCCCTTAATTACTTAAAAAATTTAATTAAATCATTCAATTATTTAAAGTACTTCAATTGAGTTCCTTAATTATTTACAAATTCAATTAAGTCCTTTAATTATTTAAAACAATATAATTAGATACTTTAATGAAATATAGAAATTTTGATTTAATTTTTTAATAATCGAGAAACCAATTAAATGATCTCATTAAACTTTTTAAAATAATCAAAGAATTTGATTGAACTTTTTAACAATTAAAGGACCTAATTGAATTTTTCAAAATAATTAAAAATCCTAATTAAATTTTCAAATAATTGAATAACTAAATTAAATTTTAATTATAATTAAAAGATCAATTATATAATTAAGACTTTTTGGAACTACAGAGATCTCTATCACAGAATAAACCTTCAGAGCCTGACAATAATTTCCATTAGAAATAGAAAAATAACGTGAGTCACATCTTTTCTTTATTTGAAAAGGAGGATTAAGAAAATAAAGTGTTCGATTTGAGAATTGGACCGTAATCATTATCTTTACACCTTAACAGTAGAGAGAGAAAGAATATATGACTGTGATGGAAAAACAACCCAATGAGGTTGTTTTGGAATTTGGATTAGCTCAAGAGTAAGACACTTTTTGTTTGGATAAGCGGAACATGACAGTAGGACAGAGAGGCTTTCGACAACGATCGAGGAGGGAGACAAATTCCTTAAAGCCTTAAACGTTAAGATTATCAAGTCTTATACTCTTATTACATACGCATGGTATGTCTAACTATTTTATGATACAAAATGCAAAGTATGCCATCCAGCTTCGTGATCCTTTTTTTGTCTCTCTTCTATGCTTAGTAAACTTGCTTACTTCACCATAACAACCCATTGATAAAAGATAAAAGAAAAATCATTCAAAATTAAAAATTGGTTTAATTGATAAGAAATAAATTTATATCTTATAAAAAAAATAATTTGATTTTTGTTATTAGTGTGAGAATTTTGTTGGTGGATAGATACTCATTGAGCCAAAAAATAATTGATTAAACAAATAACTTTCACAAATTAATATTTGAAAACGCTTAAATGAAGGAAAGTACTAGTTCTTTGGGGAACGGCCACAACCATCGGGTATTATATTCTAAATTTTGAATTGAATGAGTTTATGACTACTACTAAACTAAATTGTGTTTTTTACTTTTGAATTGAATTGAGCAAGAAATGAGAAAAAATATTAAAAGAAAAGCTCATTAACTTTTGCTAGGTTTATTTATAGGTAAGTTCAACAAACAAAATCGAATCAACCCAAATCAAATTTTAAAAAAAGAGATAAATGTTAATCAGTATCATTGAGATATTAATTAAAAAATTAAAAGATAATTTTTTTTATTAAGATACACAAAATTATATTGTTAATGACTCTTTTTATACTCTTCTATAGTTTTTACAATAAATATATTTCTTTTAGTTTTTAACCAATTTTCTAGACGAATTAGGAGGACCTTTAAAATTGTTCTCCTCAACCTGAAAAGAAATGAAAAATAATTTGCCTTACCTAAATTGAAATTGTTTTTGGTAGTTTAATGGTTTTTTGATACAGCTGGTAGTATTAATCTATTTCTTTAGTTTGTTATATTGTTAAAAATGATTCAAATTTTTAATGCTTGATCTAGTTTGGTTCATTATTAATTTTTGGAAAGTTTCATCAACAATTTAATAAATGTGACTTAATTAATAACACATATTTACTAAGTTTATGTTTTTTTAATCAATCGATGTTAGTTTTGTTATAATTTTTTTACAGAATTAAAAAGTTTTGTTATTAACAAATACTATTAATTTTTAATCACCATATTAATTTTATAATTTGTGTGAGATGATATTTTTTTCTACAAAACATATTACTCCATTAAAGAAGGACTAAACACTTTAAATAGATCTAAGTTATGAGAATTAGTCTTATACTAATACCAAAAACAATTTCAACACCTAGGGACTTTAATTACAAGAAAACAGTTTCAAAAGTCAACGTGAATTTTGTTGTAGGAGAAAAAAATAATAGCATTCATTTATTACATGTAATAAGTGAGTAGCTACGTGGGATTTTCTGTAGTTTTTCTTAACAAAGTGTGGTGTACCACTTTGCTGGGCATTCTTAGCTACTTTCTTTACCCAAAGAAAAAAAAGATTCTCCACCATAAAACTCTTCTCTCTCATACATAATTCAATAATGCCACTTTCTCTCTCCTCGTTTCTCTCACTACTCACTCACCCCTTCCTCTCTTTCTCTCTTTCTCTTTGTTGCTTGTACAGAACAGTAAAGTGCTTAGCATAGCAAAAAGTTTCTGCAATCCAAACCGATCTGTTCTTTCTTACTTACCTTTCTGCTTGCCTTTTAACCGCTTCATCTTTTGTTTGTTTACTTTCTGAGAATTTTCCATCCAGAGGGGGGGGGGGGTCTCTCTTTGGCACTTTCCATACTTGTTGATCTTGCTTTTGTGTCACTGATTCACCCTTTGTGTTCTAACCAAACTTCTTCACTTGTGGAGTTAGTAATCTTCTGCTATCAAATCACTGTGTGGTTGTTGAACTATTATTATTCAGATTCTGCTATTTTCATTATGCATGCCTGGTTGCAGAATAAAACAACAAACTTGTTGAAATCCAGGAATAAAAAAACCACCTTTGAGGTTCAGATTTGATATACTCTTACAAAAGAGCATAGATTTGGTGTTTTTTTCTCTATTGGTGTTTATCTTGGTTCAGTTTTTTATGGAGTTGATGGGGTGTGGAAAGCTTAGGGGGTGCCTTGTTCTTGTGTTATTTGGTGCACTGTTGGTGGGTTTAGTGAGTGGAATTGGTATTAATTGGGGCACACAATTAACACACCCTTTGCCCGCATCCACTATAGTGAAAATGCTGAAGGACAATGGTATTCAGAAAGTTAAGCTTTTTGATGCTGACCCTGATATTCTAAATGCTCTTAAGAAGTCTGGGATTCAGGTGATGGTGGGTATACCAAATGACATGCTCTACACACTGGCTAACAGTATGCAAGCAGCTGAAAAATGGGTTTCCAAGAATGTTTCAGCACATGTCTCATCTGGGGGAGTGGACATCAGGTAAATTACCCTTTTGTTTCTGTTGATTGATTTATGTTGAGTTCAATCAACCATTGCTTTATGTTGGATATGAATGCATGTAATTGAGTGATTCAGCTATGTAATTCTGCATTTCATGTTGTGGATGGACTTTGTTAAGCCGGAGTTTGGAGGTTTTCTTGAGGACTGTGTTATTATCTGGTTCAATGCTTTTGAGAAGTAATGGTACAGAAGAACAATTTTAGTAAGAAATCATTTCAACTGGAAGTGGAATACTCCACGGAATCCTTTCCAATGTGTTGGGAATCATTAGAAAGTAGAATTGATTTTATTTCCTTTTATAGAATTGTTTTGGTTTGCTTAAGAAATCAATTCTAATTTCTTTGATTTAGAAATCAAATCCCCTCAAATATGACTAAGTGGAGTTATTATGGTTGTTTTCTATTCTCTGCCTTCATGAATGGCTTTCCAGTGTCAATCTCTGCAAAACATGGCATGCCCCTAGTTTACAAATGAATATTTGTGTGAATAGATCATGCTATTTAAAGCTTTGGAGTTGGTGTTCAACCATCCTTTTTTAATATGATCTTCACAGCAGTAAGTTTCATCCATGTTTATGCAAGTAAATGTAAGATGAGTGGTTGTCCTTCTTTGGTCCATATTATGCAACATGAGAACTTGCACATAAAGTCTCGCCCTTATTGAACAGGATTTTATGGTCAGTCCACTGCCTTTTGGCATCTCTGATGAATTTCTCAGTCCTAGATGAGTAAAATTATGCATGTTATCTTCATAGATATTCTTTCTTCTAATATGTGTACAGCTAATGATCCTCCATTTCTTGAAACTCGTCTTGTTTTGTCTTAGTGTAATTTTAAATCTAAATTTATTGATCACTTGATGTCTCTTCTTTCTTGCTTTTGATGTTCTGTTGTTTGCCTGTGCTGAATTGATAATAGTTGCACAAGAGGGATTCAGATATGATATGATGCTAATTCTTGTTAACTAGCATTAAGCCATGGCCAATGTTTGATGAAATGAGGACATAAAAGTAGAACAATGTTTATCAAATTCAGATATGATATGATGCTAATTCTTGTCAACTAGCATTAAGCCATGGCCATTGTTTATCAAATTCCATCAGTATGAGCTGGTGAGAAACATAATATGATTATTTATTCTTGTTGGTTTTAATTTAAAAAAAACGTAGGAGAGGAGGAAAAATAATAGAGAAGAACGTGAGTTTAATTTGGAACTACTGGCACAATTTTTTATTCAATAAGCCTCATATTTAAATACATTTAAATAACTTAATAAAAGATCATGCTCCATTATTTTAGGAACTGTTACTGCCTACTGATGATTCAAAAACAGAATCAAAAAGTAATTTAAAATTTGAAACCAACTTATTGCTGAAAAACTATTGCTTCCTTCACATGCGATCGAGCCTTGGCATTTTCAGCTTTCAGGTTCTTAGTCAGAGACTTTAAACACTTCTCATTCTGCTCAATTCTTTCATCTATCTCCCTCATTTGTATCTTCTTGTTTGTATGCTCTTGTGCAATAACTGCAAATTTTTCTTTAGTTGAACTACTTTGGGACTTAAGGGCTGCTATTTTAGAATTTGCTTGTTTTTCTTCAACTTTCTGCCTTTTGTGAGACAATTCATTGATATTTTCTTTTATTGAAAAAAAAATTTGTTCCTCCTTCGATGGATTTAAAGCAAAACTTCTTCCTCTCATTTTTACTTTGAGAATATCCTTGTCTTGTGCATCTTTAATCAAACAAATTTTGTTTTCAAACAACACTTTATAACCTTTCTCAACTATTTGGCCAACACTCAACAAACTCTGATCAATTTCAGGAACATATAACACATCAGAAATGAGTTTTGTACCTCTGTTGGTTGAGATTGCTACAGTTTCCTTTCCATTCACAGTGATGAACTTGTCATCTCCAACTTGTACCTTCAATGTGCTTATATTGCTCAGTTCCTTTAATAAATCCTTGTTGTTTGTCATGTGCTTAGTACGACCACTATCAATAAGCCAATTTTGACTTGATTAAATACTAGAGAAACATGTAGCAGCAAATAGGTACTCCTCCTCCTGATCAGCAGCCTTTACAGCTTCACTGTGTGGTTGATTCTTGTTTTTGCAAATAATAGCTTCATGTCCCGTTTCATTACACTCACTGCACTTAGCATCAGGTCTTTTCCAGCATATGAATGGAGGATGTCTTTTCTTTCCACAGTGTTGGCAAGGCGGATAAGATTTCTTCCAATTTCCTTTTGCATTGGTTGATGTTGTACTTGATCCTGTTCCATCAAAGTTCTTGTTTTTCTTGTATTTGGTCACATTCTGGTGCTTAGTTGGTAAAACTCCTTCAATTGTTGATTCTTCCCTCATCAATCTTCTTTGATTTTGGGTTTGCAAGGCATGTATCACCTCTGTCAAAGAGATCTTGGTCAGATCCATTCTAATCACCAAAGTGGTTATTGATGCTTCATATCTCTTAGGCACTTGAATTTTTTCAATAATTTTGGATCTCCAAATGTAGTGCCTAGCAATCTAACCTAAACAATTTGTTTGAGTACCCTTTAATTGTCTCAGATTCCTTCATCTTTTGCACCTCAAATTCCCTCATTAGGTTTAGCACTTGCATTCCACGAACATACTCATCCCCTTCATTCTCTTCCTTTAAATAATCCCAAATTTCTTTGGGTGAATTAGAGTCATGATCCTGGTGAAGATCGTCTGAGAAACACCCGCAAATATGCATGTCTTTGCCTCCGCCTTCTTGGTTTTTTTCTCCGTGTGATGCTTTATTTGGGCCATGGTGGGATTTCGGGCAGCGGAAGCACTTCATAATCCTCACCACAGCATCCCACAAATCAAAAGACTCCATGTAGGACTTTATTTTCACCTTCCATAGGCATAACTCTCCCCATCAAAGACTGGAGGAGCAATTTGCTAGAAATTAGATTCAACATCCCTTTCACAGGTCCCTTAAGAAGAGAGCTCTAGATACCAATTGCTTTTAATTTGAGAAAAAAATGTAGGAGAGAAGAAAAAATAATAGAGAATAACAGGTCCCTTAAGAAGAGAGCTCTGGATACCAATTGTTGGTTTTAATTTGAGAAAAAAACGTAGGAGAGAAGGAAAAATAATGGAGAAGAACTGAGTTTATTTTGGAACTACTAACACAATTTTTTATTAAATAAGCCTTATATTTAAATAACTGAATAAAGATCATGTTCCATTATTTTGGGAACTGCTATTGCCTACTAATAATTCAAAAACAGAATTAGAAACTAATTTAAAATTTGAAACTGACATATTCATTATTTTGGGAACTGCTATTGCCTTGACTGCATCTAAGGCACGTTCAACAACTTTGTTAGAGGTTGAGTGTAGTTAGATCTCATTTTCATTGGGAGTTAAGATTGAAATATTTCCCCTCTGAAGGAGAGGAATCAAGTAAACGTGTGTCTTCTACTTTAGAAATGTTTATTTCCTCAATTTTCAAATTATGACTATTCATATGTCAATGTTGCAATTCTTATATTTTCTCAAACATTATTTCTTGTATTTTTTTCAAGGTATGTTGCAGTGGGAAATGAACCTTTCTTGTCAACTTACAATGGTACCTTTGAAGCCACAACACTTCCAGCTCTTCAAAACATCCAATTAGCCCTTGTGAAAGCTGGTTTAGGCAATCAGGTTAAAGTCACTTGCCCTCTAAATGCTGACGTGTATCAGAGCGTACAAGTACCTTCTGATGGCGACTTCAGGCAAGACATTCATGATCTCATGGTGCAGATTGTTAAGTTCTTGAGCCAGAACAACGCTCCATTTACTGTGAACATCTATCCTTTCATCAGCCTCTATTCAGACCCCAATTTTCCTGTTGACTATGCCTTCTTCAATGGCTTTCAGTCTCCTATAAGTGACAACGGAAGGATCTATGACAATGTCTTTGATGCCAACCATGATACTCTAGTGTGGGCATTGCAGAAGAATGGTTTTGGAAACATGCCTATAATTGTGGGAGAAGTTGGGTGGCCTACAGATGGAGACAGAAATGCAAACCTTCAATATGCACAACGGTTTAACCAAGGTTTCATGTCGCGCTACATTGCCGGAAAGGGGACACCAATGAGGCCTGGTCCTATGGATGCTTACTTGTTTAGTTTCATAGATGAAGATTTCAAAAGCATTCAGCCGGGTAATTTTGAAAGACATTGGGGGTTGTTTTACTATGATGGACAACCCAAGTACCAGCTTAACATAGGATCAAGAGCCAATGGCTTAGTACCTGCTACTGGGGTGGCATATCTGCCCAAAAAGTGGTGCATTTTGAAAACCTCAGCAAACCTCAATAGTGATCAAGTGGCACCAAGTGTGTCTTATGCTTGTCAAAAGGCAGATTGCACAAGTCTTGGATATCAAACTTCATGTGGTGGTTTAGATGTTCGTGGTAATATTTCTTATGCATTCAATAGCTACTTCCAAGTGAATGACCAGACTGACGGTGCATGCAAATTTCCTGGCCTTTCTGTTGTCACTGACCAAGATCCTTCAACTGGAGATTGCAAGTTCAAAATCATGATTCAGACAGATTCTGCTGGTCTACACGGGAATGGGAGACTTTGGTCTCTCAGAATAGTACTCGTTGTACTTTTGTTTTTCAATCTTATGTGACCTTTAAAGAATTCAGATTTAAAATTTATTTTTGGAGAATGTCAACAGTGCCTCATTTTTCATAATGATCTCGTGGGTTGGAGCTAATATATGTAAAGCTTGTTGAAGATCACAGAAACATCTTTGCGGTGTTCAATAGTTGACAATATTTGCTTTAAATTACTTTTGGTACATGAATCTTTGATTTCTAACTATGCCATTCTTTTGGGATGAGATTCTCTAGAATAGGATTTTTGGTTTGGTTATTATTTCACTTTTTCAAAAATAATGAGTTTAACAGATATACTGATGTAAAATAATTTTATACCATCATTATTGTTGATAAAGTCAAAAAATTTATTATAAATAATAATTTTTTCTTTGTAAAATTATTTTATCCGGTCAGTGTATAATAATTTGTTTTTCATAAATGAAATTATCATAAGAAACTTTAGTAATCTTTCACTCAATTATTGTGAGAAAAATTAATTCTCACTTCATATATATTCTAAGAGTTTATTTACGAAATACTTTTATTCTATTGTAGCAAACATGGAAACATTTATTCTCATGCAAACGTGAAATTAACATCTTGAAATTTGGGGCTCAATCCGTGGACGTTAAAAAGGTGCATTTTGATTATTGAGGGGTTCATCAATTATAACAAGAGTATTAATTAAAGATCAAATTTTTTGGATAAAAAGTGAATAGAAATATGTTGGATAAGAAATTTAAGGAAGTTCTACGAACTAATTGCTTGGTGGATAAGAGATCATGAGGTCATTTTTCTTACTTGGTGGACAACTTTCTCTAAAGAGATCTCTTGATGCTCAGGGGTAGTTGAGTAGTTATAATCAGATAGAATAGTTTAGGCTAGTGAAATAATCTTATTGAATTTCTGATAATAATCCTAACATACCTTTGGTGTCTTATCCAATCGTATTGGAGGTGTCTCTTCATTTTGCTTTTTCTTTTTCTTTTTCTCAACAAATAAAAAAGTCTAAGAAAGTCTAATTAATAGAAATAATTTTACAATAAAATGAGTCATGTTCTAGTTCCATAATCGATTATTAATTGTTAATAGAAAAAAAAAAAACTATAGGTTATCATGAACACTTATAAAATGTTAAGCACTGAAATATACACTTTTAAATTTAGGATTAAGTCATAATTTAAAGTCAAGGTAATAATTTACATTTATCTTAAGGGTGGTTTTAAAAATAAATTATTCATGTGCTAGTTATGTGATTGATTCTATTAACTCTCAACCAAAAATATTATCAGAAGAATTATTCAACACATGTTGAAAATACACCCTTTTAAAGTCCATAGTGATCAAATTACACATGACCAAAACTTCATACTGCTAAATTTCATTTTTCCCTTTCCTTAAAATCTGGATTCTAGATTCCAAATATCTCGTGAAAGCTACAACTTAAAACAAATGTCGACAACATTTCCTTAAAATATGGAATCTAAACTGTAGATGTTCAAGGTAAACCTAAAAACAATAGTTTGTGCGTAATGTAAATTCAACTAACAGTCAAATGTGAATTCATTATATGCTCTCAAGCTATTTAGTTTTCACAATAAATTCAAGACTTCTGTGGAAAATGACACTCAATTCCCAGCTAATTGTAACTACACACTACTGCATTTTCTCTATGACAAAATAAATTATGCTTCCAGCTCTTGTCACTTTCTCAAATACATGGTTTTTGAAAGCAACGTAAATGAATGACAGTCAAATACATGGCTCAAGCATTCAACAAATGTCACTGGTCTTTTTTTCATGGTTTGATAGTTATACAAGAGAAATACTAACAACACACTCTAACACTTTTTTTTTTTACCACTGCTATTGTCTGAAAATGATAAAAGTCACAATTTTATGGGTTGCACTTCTTATTTAATAAGTTTTACTCATGTTTTAATAGTTTTTAATAAACTTTAACTAATAGTAGAGCATTACAAGGAATGTATTAAAGAATGTTGCTAGCACTTCTCATCAGACAATCAAAGCAACCAGAAATGAAATTCTGCTTTTACACTACACAGAAAGCTGGCTAGCAAATAGTTCTATTTTGAGAGTGATTTGATTGTATATATCATCACTCTTTTACTTGAGTGGTTTAGATATAATTATGCTAATGGATGGAATGCTAAATACTTATGTACCCCTGTGAGGTGAAGTGGATCATCCAGTGAAGCTATAAGCAAATCCACTGGCACTGGCATTGTTTCTAACCACTTGATGAATTGTGATGGTTCTATCAATTTCATTTGTGTCCCTTGCTTCCAAACTTGTCATTATCATCTCACAAGGCTATTTCATTATTTAACAGGTAAAAAACTTAAACCTGAAACAAATTTACATTTTACGGTTAAAAAAGAAAATTGATAAGAAAAACCTTGTAAATTTAACAAAAGTATAATAGAGGTACAAAAAATTTCAAGACACCAAGATCCATACTGAGAATTAGGTTTTAGTGCAAGAGGCACAAGAAAAAAAGGCTGTACATTCAACGTTAAAGATGAAGATTGTATTCAATGATACTTTTGTGTATTTGATTTCAAGGCTGTACATATATGGTTTGAAAGCATAATATATCCTTGAGTCTATTCATTTACATCTCTAAACTTGAAAATTAACTTTGCAGTGACCACTTACACACCATACAGGTGTCTAACCTAATTCATGATAACATGTAGTAAGTAGTAACAAGTTGGCACTGACGTATCATATGAGTGAAATTACTGTACTTTGGCATTTGCTTCAAGCTTCCGAATGTAGTCTCTAGATCTTATGTCAGCCTGCAGTTCAAATAGGGGTGTAAGGATTGGGTACTGTTGATTTCCAATTATTGGAATACAGCCAGTGATTCATAGTTTTTCTTAAGAACAAAATGTTTCCAGCAGAAGTCATATGATGGAAAACCAAGCCAAATAAATTATCTAATCAAACTATGTCTTAAGAAACAAATGGCCTATTACAATAAACCAGCAACAACTTCCATAAAAGAGTCAATATTAGCTTAATAGGAGATAAAGGACTAAAAGCAAAAAGTAGAAATATTCCCTTTACAGGTATGGTTCGTGTGTTCTTCTTTAATTTTCATTGGTGACAAAAGATGTATGTATTATACATCTATTTGAAATTAAGTAGACATTACATGCTTTCAAATGGCAGATAATTTCACCTGCCTAATTGGCTCAGGCACGCGATACTTGCAAGTCATTTGAACAATCATAATGGCAGTCTGAAGTGATATCCTGTGACCAATTGATATAAATATTGGTTTCATGGATCCCTGTGTGGATCTCATGGCCTGGACGTAAGTGTGGCAAGAAAAGAAAACCATTAAGGCATGCTGAATCAATGTATCAATAAAAATGCATAAAAACACTAAACTGGATTTTAGCAGCTTACATAAGTTATGCTAGATAACATTTAACAAATTGTTTTCCATGAGTATGATGCAGTCTTATGTAATGGCATATGATTGTCAGCACATCATTATTATAAGAAATAAGGACAAGTGGAGAACCATTAATTCAAGTTCTTACCACTCCCCATATACGCCCAGAACAACCCACCAAATTAATAAAATCTTTTGAACAATTTTCTTCAGCTCCAAGAAGTTCTCTCACTCTAGAATGAGTAAGACCATCCACATGATGCAACTGGAGCATAAACAGCTAAAGAATTCAGGCACCTAGTCAGTATTTCTAGTTCTTAACTACAAAATACAGTATAACTATTGAATCTCAGAATTGATTGAGAAACAAGTGAAAATCTATAGAAGGCTAATCAATACATGAGCTGAGAGATCAGTAAGTGATACTATCAATACTAACATTCTTTCCAATCCCAATTGTTGGGAGATTGGCCTCAACTCCAATATGACAGGCCAGCCCAAAACCTGCAAACGTTAAAGGTTTAGAAGAACTTAAAATGACTTCAACTTTCCCAGGAAGATACTTCCATTTAAAAAGAATAAAACTAAAATTGGAAATTGAATCATAAAAGTCCTTTGGCTGGAATGGATAAACTATGAATTATAGCCATAAATGTTTTATCAATGGGAGTAATTTTCTTTCATGAGTGAAAATTGGCGCTTACTGCCTCTCAAGTTGTCAATTACACCAAACAGCAATTGCTATTCAATGTTGCAAGTTGATCAAATAGTAAAAAAACAGCCAACCATTATATTAAGTAAGCAAAACAACTGATTCAATACTGCATTAGTTTAACAGACAAGTGAAATATAAGAAAAGATTCCTCACATGAAAGCTATTAGATTTATATTTTATCCAACAAAAATTAAATAATAATAATAATAAGAGCACCTTTGTAAATATCATATTCATAAAAGCTAGGTAAATTCTTCTAAAGTGTGACATTTTTAAGAAAAGGAAAAACTTCATCAATCAGAAAAATATTGTGCACGAGTCTTATAAGGGGGTTGCAAAATATTCGTGTGTAAAGCACTTGCCTTGGGGATGAAGTATTCCATTTCCATCAACCATTAACAGCTGTCAACAACCATCAAATAAGCTTCTATTCAGATGAAGAAACTTGGGTACAAAAACATCAAAAATTGCTATAAAAAAAATCCAAAATAGTTACCAATCTGTTAGAATTCTGCATATCTCAGTTTTCAGAGCAGCTAACAGATTAGAACCAGCAATGTGAGTACTGAATAATGAAAAAACGAGCAAGTTTCAAAGGCATTAAATTCATATCCTTTTATTTAATTTAGCATACAACATTTACCTGAGGGTAGAAAGGATTATTGCTCCTTTTCATTTTCTCTAGAAGCTGTAGCAGAACTGGGGCCTAAAATAATAGGAGCAATCAATAATACCTGAAACAAACATTTTAGAAACTACAATAACAACCGAGCCTTTTTTCTTAAGGCGGGTCGACTACATGGATCAAACAATAGCTAAGGTTCTACTGTAAATCACGTCTATAGACAAATTACTACTGAATCTTTTCTTAATTGTTTCTCCTATAATTTTTCCCAGTCCTCCCTTTTGCCTCTAGATGCCAAGCTACCTTCTATCCGAATTAATCTCCTTAATGAGGATTCTACTAGTCTTCCACATGCATGCCCAAACAACCTAGGTGAAGATTCTATCTTCTTTTCTACAATTGATACTACCCCAACTTTTTTTTTATTAGCAAATGTTAACTCGTTAGTTTTGTTTAAAATGTCAGTTGAAGGGATTCGAACTCGCGACCTCTCCTCTCTCCCTTCTCCCTTCACCCCATCTTCTTTCCTGGTAAACAAAAATTTAGAGAACCTTCCAAACTCAAAGAGGGGTTAAAGAGGAACTCATATTTACCTCATCTCAAAAAGACAAGTGAGGGGTTTGATTATACAACCTATCAGATTTGAGACCCTATTTTGTTTCACTGAACCAATCAATTGAGATTCTAATGCATTTATTTCTAATCTTGTCTAGATATAACACGTCAGATGGCTCCTTACAAATAGTAAAAAAAAAAGTTTTGATAACTAGTGTCCTAAAGATATTAATTAAAGAATTAAAAAGAAAAAATGAAAAATAAAAATCATGAAAACAATAATTTTAAGTTTTTCAATAAAAAACTTTCTACTCTTATTTCCTTAACTAAGTGCCCTTGGCATTCCAAAAACAAAAAATCAAATTTGTTGGTTATAAATAGAGAAAAAAAGGAACCTCTCTAAATGCAAGAAAGCCAGGAACATAAGGGACTTCCAGAGTGATCAAAGAGAAGTCTTGATAGAGAACTTGAAGAGTGTGGAAGTCCAAGACTACAAGGGTGCCACATGCCTTTGATGGGTCATCCTTTGAGAAGCTTATGTCCACCCCACCAACGTATCTCAATGCTTCTTCTTCTTCTTCCTCTTTGGAACCAGCTTGTGATTTCCATGCGAAACTATCCTCTGTGATCAGTTTTTCTCTAAGAATGTGTTGTGCACTGAAAAGGGTGATAGATATTATTAATTAATGATTAAAAGAAAGAGAATCGAAGACTTTGAATTGTGGGAATGGAAAATTTTGACACACTTAACGTTATCCAAGTCTGGTGATCTTGCGACGAGTCTTGTGACTGTGATGGTTCTTCGGGTTCAGGTGATTTTTTTTCCATTGTTTCAAAAATTGAAATCAGAGCAATACAAAAGTAAGCGCTGTGTTTAAGTCTTTTCTGCTTAGTAACACTCAACAAGGAGGAGGCAATTGCGATTTGCGAGAAAGTTAGGAACCACAAACGTCTCCCACATCCATGCCTCTCTCTTAGTCTCTTATTTTCAGCTTAGGGCACCTGTGCACGTGCTTATATGGATTTCTTAGGTGGATCCTCTTTAAAATAGAGTTGTTTATATAAGATACTCAACTTAAATTTAAGTACTTTAGGAGAGAGAAAAAGTAAAAAAGGATGTCAGATCAGTTAAAGAACTTATCTTAAGATACGCATTAGAGATGACCTTAATTTGCTTAGGGTTAAATCTCCTTTCAGTCTCTTTTTTTTTTTCCTGTATCCTTCAACTAATAAATATGAAATATCTATAAAATATGCTATAATAATAAGAGTAACACTCTTATTGTTAATAATATTGTCTTTTAATTTAATAAAAATTGAAATAGTAACATATGAAAAATACCATGTTATAATATTATAAAAAAGAGTAACACATATGGATCAACAATATTTTATAAATAAATAATATTTATATCAATTAAATTATAAGATATAAAATTTTGATCATATAATGATCTTTTATAAATAAATAGTACGTAATTATAGATTAATAACTTTAAAATTCAGAAAATAATGAAATAAAAACTAAACAATAATATATAATAAAAAAATCTCATTACATTTGATAGACAATATTCAATTTAAGCCATCCTTAACTGATTCAAAACTTCAAAAATATGACATGACTAAAACTAATATTTTCAACAAAAAAAAAATTAAAATGTCATTTAAAATAAAATTTTTATTTTTGCATTAACAATATTTTAAAAGATTTATTATCAACACATAAAATTCAAGTGCATATAAACATACTATTTATAATAACAAAAATGAATACTTAAATTTAAACATTTATAAACTTAGATTTATTATATTTTTAATTTATATATTTCATATAGGTATTACATGATTATTAATAATTAAAAAATAAAAAATATAAATGAATTTCATTAGGCTTAATCTTTTTTAAGATAACAACTCTTCGAGTACAAATATAATTAATTATCTTTCTCAATTTTAATATAATTATATTTAATATATTATTAAATATTTTAAAAATTAATTTTATTAATGTACGTATATACTTTTATATCAATATTTAATAAAAATGTAAAATTTAATCAAATTCATGTATCATACAAATTTAAAATCTTATCTTATCTTATTATTTTCACCACCAAACAAATTACACCATAAATATTGAATCTTTTTATGAAGGCATCAAATAGCCAAACACCACATTTAAAGCTAAAAATAAAATATTGAAGTGATAGCACAAAAGAGATATAAGATTCGTGAAAACTTATTAAAAACACAACTGTTGTTAAAAAAAAAAAGCTAAAAGACTTTTGTTAAACAATACTAAGATTGATATTTATCTTTTAATATGATTTATTTATTTACATATAAGGTGTTAATACTGTGTGAAACTTGACTATGCCTTCTTCTCTCCTTATTCAAAACAAAACCCTGATTTATGTATGTTTAAAAACACTCCACTACATGGCAATGCAAATTGAGTAAGTGACTCTGTCTCTGACTACTAAGGAACAATGGAAAATTCGAGCTCATAGAGTTCAATTCCTGTTCTCAACTCATGACCAATATGAGCTCAAAGTTTTCTTCATAACTTGTAAAACTTCTTTACAGTAGCTCTGTTCCGAGTCTCATTTCATAAGGAACCCTAAAGTGGCTCTATTTTTTTTTTTACAATGGCGATGAGCATAGATTAGAACGGTTCAGCCCTTAGGGCGCTGACCAAGTGCATATACACCCTCCAAATCGAACTCGAAGACTCAATTTTCACAACCAACTCCACTGTTTCTAACCTAATTGACCAACTCCAGAACCTTCTTCAACCTCTCTCTAAAGCCCTAATTTGCCAACTCCCTTTCAGCAATTCTTCTTCTTCTCTCCCTCACAATCACAAAAAGAAGGTGTATATCATATTAATTATATCACATACACTTCTCATTATTTAATTATTTGATTTCAACATTGTGTGAGGATACTAACTAAAGCTTTGAATTCTGTTGGATTGAACATGATTAATGGTTTTGCCATGCACACAATATCATACATCAATTGGCTCTTTTTTATATACATATTTTTGCCCTTATATATATATATATATATATGTACTGTTTTGTCATTGAGAACAACAGTGTCTAGCTGGATAGTTAGTATGTTAATCTTGGATCAATTGCTCTCTTTAAGGTATCTATGGATGAAATACCCCTCAATCAAGCAGATCACCATGCACTTTGATACTGGAATGGTGCTAAGCCAATGGTGGTGAGGTGTGTGCACAGTGACAGTATATAATAGAGTCCAGAGAGAATCCCTCTACCTGTGAGCGTACCTCTTATTTATAAGGGTGTTATCTCTAGGTTAAATCGCTGTCACCTCTTGATTAGATAAGATATAATCTCTTGATAAGATATCTGTTTGTTATGTTTGTTATGATCTCTTTTGATAATTGTAATGCACGTTGTTGAGATCTCCCTAGTTATTGTGTAGATTCTGAGCTGATGGACCTTTAATGGACTTCACAATAATGGGACATTTTATTAGGCCCATACATTGGGTCCGTAACAGTAGTTCCCCAGCCCGGTTGTCGAGACTTCTAGGCAGCCGAGGTGTATTAGTTAACAATCTCACCTTTTAGTTTTGATGGGTTATAATTTATCGATCTGCTTCTTTTCTTAACGTTGATCCCAGTTTTGTATATTTCTGGTTGTTTCTTTATTGCAACTGTGACTATCCATATCCGAGCATTGTATGCGTTTCGGTTCCCCTGGATTTATACAATCCTATTCCCCCCGGATTTGGACATTCATAAGGGTCCACGTATCCCAATTAGGAATAGGGAACGTCTGTCTTGAAGTTGCTTTTTTTTTTGCAGCTTGTCGTATCATTTGTTGTAATACATTGTTGGCGTTCTACGCGCTCATTCACACATGCATTTAATGCTATGTCATTTCATACTGTGCGCTAATTATGAAAATTTGAATTGACTAGTATTTTTTGCCCCCAGACCTGACGCTTCGCCCATGTATGATGGTTACGCTTGCATATACATTCGACGGTTACACGACGTTTCGCATGAATCTGACAGTTACATTTGCATCCTCCTTTGTGCCTATATATATCCCCTTCCATTTTCATTCGCATTTTCCTGTTCTCTTATTGCTTGTTCTTCCTAAATATCCTTTGCGTTCTTGAGCCCTTACTTCTACTACTTCCAACGTTTCATCTCCTGCACTTTAAGAAATCTTCGCAAAATCAGGTACCCTCCACTACCACTGAAATTCTTGTTTTCGTTTTTATTTTGATTGTAGTTGTTGGTTCCTCTTGGGTCAATTTCCATCTTTGGTCATTTTTCTGGGTCATTTTCTTTGTTGCAAATAATTTGAATCTTCTGCCATTTTCCTTTTTCTTGCTGTAAATATCTTAGTTCTTTAATTCTCTTGAAAAAATTTTATTTTCTTCATTTATAATGAGCATTTCTCCCGAAGAAGAAGCAAGATTACGCCAAACCATTCCCCCTAGGGTTGGGTATTGGTTATTTGGTTTGCCTCTTTTTGAAGAAAAAAGGGAAAAAACTCTGCTTCGCTCATATACTGGTGGGGCTAGCAGAAAAGAAAAAATCAAAATTCCTGAAAATCAAATTCCTTTAGTCAAGACTGGGGTTCATTCTGATATTCCTGAAAATTAGATTCTTTACTCAAGACTAGGGTTCAGCCTGATATTAGGGCTTCCCTTATATGTCCTTCCCCTTATTCGTCGGGTTCTGAGCTGAAGAACCTGGATTCTTTGTTGTCCCAAGGTAGTGTCAACCTTTCCTCAAAATGTGTCTTAGAAACCCGGTTCGAACCGTGTTTCAACTGCGTTTAAACCCGTGGTTCGAAACCCGATTGTGACTCTATGGCCGATTTGATTCTTGGATCTTGCTGCCACAACCCAGCCCTTGCCCCTAAACCGATTTTCAGCAAGCCAAATAGTGTCATTTCTATGTCGGGTAGAGCTTCTGATCCCACCAAGAATGTTGATGAATCTGAGAACATCATCCTAGTCTCAGATGATTCTTCTAACTCCACAAACTCTCCTTGCAGCCGAAAATGGCTTTCTTCAGGCATGTCATTGTCTTACTGATTTTTATTTGTTGACGTAGGTGTGTATGGACCCGTTGGCGGAACAACTTGCCGAGTTCCACTTTGTCGAATCGCATCCTGGTTCCCCTTCCGCTTCCATGGCTTCTAAGTTCCCATGGGTAACCTATGAAGTTCTGCAGATGTTATCCGAGCTTAATTCGGAGGACGTTGCTGCACTTCCTATCGGGAATCAGGAAAATTTTGTCTGCGGCCTCCTGACAAGAGCGAGCCTATTTGTTCTTTAAGGGAGGAGAATAACCCTTCTTTTTTCTTTTTCTATAAAGATTTGATAACCCGAATAGGGATCCAATTTCCCTTATCCGAGTTTCAAATGAATATTTTAAACTACCTTCATTTAGCTTCCTCACAACTTCACCCAAATAGCTGGGGCTTTATAAAAGATTTTGAACATTTTTGTGAACATTTAGAAATCCTAAGTACCATTCCTCTTTTCTTTTATTATTTTACTGTTCAAATTGGTAGGACGGGTAGGGAACCCCCAAATAGGAAAGGATGGACCTCTATTCGGGGTCATACTAAGCGAAAGCTCTTTCATGTATATACCGACTCATTTAAAAATTTCAAAAACAAATATTTCAAAGTTGTTGCCGAACCCGGCAAAAACCTTTTTTCCTTTGTTTTGCTGATTCTCGGGATGCAGAGTGGAAATTTCTGCTCTATTGGTCCCATACTCATCATGAATTTTCTCCATCCACCTACCGTTTTGAAGAAACAGATTTATTGGATTCTGACGCTTTTTCAGTTACCCGAATAGCTGCATATAAGGAAGCTCACGGTGCCCCCAGCGTTGCTTCCTTTATTCACAAATATCGATCCGGGCATTCCGCACCATCGAGTATGATCATGTCCACTTTCATTTATTATATATGACTTTATGTGTACTGACTATTCCTTTTATTTTGCAGTCTCTGACATGGGAAAACAACAAAACCTTTGCTCCAATCTCGACTTTTGGTGCGGGAAAGGGTACACTTCCCACCTCTACTTTTGGCGCCCCAATTGCCTCTAAGCACCCACGACAAGATCCATCTCCTTCCTTCCTTGCAGCTCTTGATTCTGGGAAAGGTGTCGCGATCGTTGTCTCGAGATCAAAAAGGAGAAAACTTGCAGAGGCTCAAAAAGAGAAGGCTCTGATTGCAGCAACAACACCGGCTCCAGCAACTAAGGAGAAGGCTTTGGCTGCCCAGACAGCATTTGCTTCAGCAATTGTCTCATCCCGGACACTTATTGCTCAACCAGCTCCAGATACCTCTTCTTCCCCGACAACCGAGCTATTACCCGGGTCTCTTTGGGAGAAGGGTATTTCGGAAGAGCTCTTCCAAGTCGTTCGAGTGCCCAAGCGTTTCACGGAGCCGGTTCCCTTCTCGGATGATGAAATTCAAGAACTTGGCCTTATTGAACTTAGTGCCACAAAATGCTCATCCCTGGTTCAGAGTTTAGCAACTATGAAGACCAGGTATGTTAAAACTTTTAATGAGCTTCAATCATCCTGGGAAGAAACCAGAAAGGTCCATGAAGAACTGCTTGTGGCTCAAGACACGACTGCGAATGAGCTTCGAGCATCCCGAGAGGAGACCGCGAAGGCCCGCGAAGAACTCCTTACGGCTCAAAGTACTGCTGCAAAGTTAAAGTCTAACTTGGATCCTGTGCGGAAAACAAATTCTACTACAACAAAAAATTTTAAGGAATTGGATGCATTGTATATTAAGCTACATAAGACATTGCAATAGACTGAGGCGGAGCGGGAGTACGTGAGAAGTCATCTCTCATTAGCCGTCGAGGGGTCCTTCAACAATAGGTTGGAGCAGATTCGTTGTTTGAACCCCGAGATTGAGCTTAATACCACTTATATGCACTCTAAAGCTTATGTTAGTGATGACAAGTTGATTCCTCCCTATTTTTCCTTGTGAAGATTCAGTAACTTAGTTAGATGACGATCAAATCCATGAGGAGGAAGAGGTGGCCCCTGCCACTCAAACTAATGATCAAGCTCAATCTCGGGCAGCTTAATTGTTGAAGAGCCAGGATGCCAATGTTGACTTGTAATCTTTTTCTTTATTGTTGTTTTTGGGGTCTTTGAGTCCCTTTTTAATTTGTAACAAACATTGTCGGGTTTGTTCCCGATCTTACTTTGCTTAAGATTTTTTTAGCTTTTTGCGTACAATCATCCACTCTTCTTAGAATTCCAATCACACTTCTTAGAATTCCAATCACGCATATGAATTCGTACTATATCGGATTCTATTAAATGATTCGGCCAAAATAAAAACTAGTCTTTGCAGTCTACATAAATATTCATCTGGTTTCAACGACCAGGCATTATATTATACAAAGATTCCTTTTGTTTTATCTTTGCAACATGTTCCAAGTTATCATCCCTAAACTTAATCCCAACAAAGATTAACTTGCTACATGTAAAAATTGGATTTTTTAACCAAACATTCCCACATTTTAACCTGATCAGGGTTTAAATAGCATATTTCTTTTTGCCAAGATAATACCTTTGATGCATCGTATACGCGAAGGGTATATCCGCGCATCTTTTCACAACCCGGCTGTGATGACCGATTTTCTTTATTATATGAAAAGTCATGATAAAGACAAAAATGCTTCATTTATTTGCAACTTGCTATAAAATGACTCATACTCTCAATAAATGAGAAACAACATGATTGCCAAATTATGCTTACGAATCCTAACAAAAGAAAACTTGCTATAAAATGACTCATGGTCTCAATAAATGAGAAACAACATGATTGCCAAATTATGCTTACAAATCAAAGAAAAATATCATTACTTGCCGAGAGCATGGCTTATTGATCCTAACAAAGGAAAAATAATAATTCAGGACAAAATTTGGAACCAGATCTATTTGTAATACATTTTCAGTTTATCCGCATTCCAAGTTCGTTTAATTGCCTTCCCATCCAGGGTTTCTAACACATAAGCTCCCCTGTCGAGTTTCTCCGTAACCCGGTGAGGTCCTTCCCAGTTGGCCGCTAGCTTTCCATCCCTAGCATTTTTATTTTCAATATTCGCTCGTCGGAGTACTAGATCACCCGTGTTGAAGGTTCGGGTCTTCACTTTCTTGTTGTACTTGGAGGTTGCAAGTTGTTATGCCACTAGATCTGGGTAATGCACCGTAACCCGGACTTCGTCAATCAAGTCCAACTTTATAGCCAGAGCTTCATTGTTCTTTTCTTCCTCTTCCTAAAGAACGTTCTTTCTCCTCTAGGATGGTTGACCGATCTCAACTTGAATCATTGTCTCACAACCATACGTCAATCTAAATGGGGTTTCTTTGGTGGATGTCTAAACAATATTCCGGTACCCCCACAGAATGTAATATAGTTGCTCGACCTAGCTGGAACCGGCATCCTGCATACGCTTCCTTAACCCGTCTACGATCACTTTATTTCATCCATGTCGGGTCAACCATCCTCTTTTTTTAGCTTTCCGCGTGGTGGATGTAGTGAATTATTCTGATATTGATACTACCCCAGTGGATCATTGTGTTCTTGATTTTGCAATTGAGCCAACAGATTTGTTTGTTGGGTTGGTTACTATATCGAAGTGTGGTAACTATGTTGAAGGTAGAGACGAAGAGGACACATTGGGCTATGTCAGAATCTTTGAAATTGATCATCGAAGGCCAACTAATGATGATTATGATACCCAAGTAAAGAAAAGATGACCATATCGTAAGTGAGCTTGATGATGAAGATGGAGATTTTATCATGGATGATGTATAGAATTTGGAGGAAGAACTAGTATATTGGACATGGTAACTGAAGGCAATCAGGATAATGATGAAACCAAGTATTTGAATCTTTTAGTAGTGGTGAAGATTTTCCCTTTGAGTATTAACTGTTAATCAAATGGTTTGAGATGCTCTATTCATTGTTATTTCATTCTTCATTATTTTTATATGGCGAAAGAATTTTTTTTTTCAAAATTTTGCTGCTTTAGCTTTCATGAACAGATTATTGTAGTATATGGTCAAGAAGTAGTATGTATATATCGTTTAAAAACAGTGTTTTCCTCATACTTTGCTATGTCCTAGCTATCTTTAGATTTGGATCAGGGGTGCATATGTTTTTGCGTTAATGTAAAAATTGAAGAAAGGGCTTTTTCTTTATGGTTGTTGGTATTTGATTGTATACTTGGGCATCTATGTTAGATGTCAGGCAATCTTTTTACTAATTACAAAAGAAAAGTCTTATGAACATTATTTCAAAATTTTTTATCTACGCCTTTATGCTAATAAATTTAGCATCTACTAGCCTTGATTTTGTTTATATTGGTTCAACGTTTATAGAGTTTGATGGGGTTGGCAAAGTTAGGTGGTACCTTATTTTTGTGTTCTTTGTAGCACTATTGGTGGGTTTAGTGAGTGAAATAATATTTAATAGCTGAAATAGATTATCAACATAAAATAATTAAATAATCAAAATTTATAGCTGTATATTACTAATTTGTGTTTGAAGCAAAAGTTGTGCACATCAACTCATGCAAGTTTTTTTTTTCTTTCTCAATCTTGATTATATAGCTTTCCTAACTTACTGTTTATCTAGTTAAGTACAAACATATGATTAATAAAGAAAAAAAATCATTTGAACTAGCAATATTCAGCAAAATTAGTTAAAATATTAGTTGAAAATTGAAAATGTATTTGGTAATTGGAAGTGGAAAAATTACCTTATTAAATTATAATTTGGTAAAAATAGTTGTTGAAATAGTTAAAAAGTGTAAAATGATAAAAATGATTGGTTTAAATATTTTTTTCATCCCTACAATTTAGCATTTTTTTCATTTTTGTCCTTGCAAAGAAAAATTGTTTTAATCCTTATAAAATATGTTTGCTTATTTTTCATCCTTAAAGAGCTTTAGACAATGCTTTGAACGGTAAAATAAGTACTTTGAATAATGAAAAAACAATCTCATAATAAGAAAGAGTCCACAATATTTTCATAATTAAAAAAATACATAATCTCATGATAAAAAAAATCAAAATACTTAAGCTTTTACAAATTTAAAAGGATAATATAGTGGGAAAAACTAGTGCAAATTTACCATCTCTTTTATTTTTACATTCTTTAATTTAAAAAATTATTTTATGGGACAAAAATAATAATAATTTAAAATATTCAAGTAAAAAAAATTACTTAGTGGGGGCAAATGCCCCCACAATAGGCAACATGCATTTGTCCCTGAATATATTGTTTCATTATGTTCGATGACTTTATTGATAACTTTTGTGAGTGTTTGGCCTAGAGTGTGAGCTGTGAGATTGTTGGATTTTATATGTGATTTCCTTTAATTGTAGAAAAAAAGGGTGTCCTTAGAGGAAGAAAAATGTCAAATAGCAATTTTAAATCCTTCCCTAAGCTTTAAGCATAGAACCTTCTCCTTTTTCTCCCATTTCATTCATTTTATTCTCTTTTTCAAGTAACTCACTTCCTAGCATAAGCAGATTTTGAGTTCGTTCCCTTAGAAGACTCATTTCATACTTCTCTAGAGCTTCACAGTTGATTTGTGAGTTGGTAAGCTCATATTCTCCCTCTCTTTGATCTCTTGATTCATTCATCTTCTTCTACCAAGAGATTGAGAAATGGGTCTCCTTTAAACTCTTGATTGAAGGATCAAAATTTTATTGAAGCTTAATCGTGGCCTAGTGGACTGCTGATATATGTCAGTTGTGATGATCATGGCCTAATTGACTATTGGCGTATGTCAATTGTAATGATAGTTGTGATGATTCACTATAATAAGAAATTGTGAGGATCGATGATTATATGTGTGATTATATTGATGAAAGTATTATGTTGATTATAAGTGAGGATTATGGTGTTGTCATTATGTTGTATGAATCCATTTGAAATAGTTGAGCTGAATTGTTTGAAGTTCAATGATTATTAAAAGGAAAGAATATTTTATATAAGATAAATCTTGTAAACTTTTGACCTTTTGATGGATAGTATTTTTGAAGTGTATAAAATTAGTTTTACCTTTCTCCATAAATTGTTTAGGTTTATTTGTATATGTATGTTTTGTCTTGTGAGTTTACCCTTGTTTGTTGCATGTGTGGTTTATGCTTGTGATGATCTTGTACCTGACGTATGTGGGGAGCAGATGGTTTCTAGGCTGAATCTTCCTCCTGGAGGCATGGTAAGCATGGGCTTCAAAGCTACGTTGTTATCTTCATTTTCTTGGGTTTAGTGTTTTGTATAGAGATGACCGGATTAAGGTTGTATTAGGTATATATTCAAAGATTTTTAAGTAATCAAAGCTTTATCTTGTTAAAGGTTGAAGTGCCATATGACAACATATTTGATTTAGTCATGTAATTTAAATGCATGATTTGTATCTTTAGTTTTGAGTTTTAACTGTGGGTTTTGGAATCACAAAAGGTTTAGACAATATTTCCATAAATAAACTAATGAAATAATTTTTAATTAAAATAAGATCAAAACTTTACTTGTGTCAGTTGTGTAACAAAGGCGGGTCGTTATGAGAATAAATGTGCTCAATTAGTTACATGGGTGAGGTTAAGGGTGACAATGAACTAGACCAACTTGAAAATAATTTAAAACTCTATTTGATAATCAACTCCTTGAATTTTGTTCATGAACCTAATGAGTTAAACTTGAGCTAAAAATTGAGCTTATTAAATAAATGTGCCGAACTTGAGCTGTGTATAGTTCGACTTATTTGGCTTATGAATCGGCTCGATAAAATTTGACTTTTCTGACCCTAGGTGAGGTTAAGGAAGAGAAATAGAGAAGCAAAATAAATCATGGTTTGAGAATTAGATAGATGGGAATGAAATCAAGGTTCCTCTCCATGTTTGATAAGAAAATATGTTTGGCAAGAAAAAAAATGAAAAAGATAATGTCTAAAAGGAGAGAATTTGAGCAGGAAAGGGATCAATTATGCATTATATGGATGATAAAAACTAAACATAAGCCAATGACTAACTATAGTGTCCAAAAAAATATTGGTTCATAAAATGAACAGTGCCCAACAATGCACTAAAACTTAAGAAGGGTTGAATTATGCTTCTTAAAAGTTTTTTGAAAACCTTAGTCAAAATAGATATCATCTTACAAAATAACAAACAATAGGAAAAAAAACATGTAAGAAAGAAAACACAATTCAAGATTAGATAAAATTTAAAAATAGAGAAAGAGACACGAGTTTCATATACTTGTTCATCTCCACCACTTAGACTATGTTCATTTCTTGGTTAACCCACTAAGTTCCACTATAACTAATACAAGTTATAAGTATTCTTTTCCAAAGTCATTTCTAGCTCAAATCCTAAGTGGTTTTACAATTGTCTCTTCAAGCAAACTCCCAAGTACTTTTTGAATCAAAGCCTTTTTAGGCTTCAACAAAGAGATTGATTTAAGGTTAAGGCTCACAAAATGTTTCATCTTACAGACGGATTATAAAGTTAAAGCTCAAGTCTTACACTCTTAGGATATATAAATGATTTTTAGAGCTTATTTTCTAGCTAGGACAAAATTACAAAGAGATTTGAATTCAAAGATGGCTTGTTTGCGTATAAGTTTCTCTAACTTGCGAACTTTGAATTCAAGTCTTCAAGTATATACAAACAACTTCAAAGGACAACTTGTGAAGTTTATGTCTTCAACTGTTGGTGGAAATGGTCATCAAAGTATATAATGTAGCATTTAATGCAAGTCATTAACTTGTCATGTTCATATGATAAATCAGTATATCTTACTATTTCTACACTTCATATCTTGTGTTAGTGATCATATTTGCTTTTATGTATGCAAATACTTTGCAAATTGTTTTGACATGCCTTGCAATGTAGTAGGCAATTTATTAGTTGAATACTTTCTGATTCTTACATTTCGAAAGATCCTATGAAGAAAATAACATTTATTGTCTACAAAGAGGACCAAAACACCAAAGCATTGAATATTCATATATACACAAATCCAACATCCAAATGTTAGCATCTATTAACACAGACTAAAACACTAACAAGGTTTCATCTGAGACCATTCAAACAAAGATATAAATACTTAGGATTTGTTTGCATAAATAGAAACATTTGGTCTTTTATATTTGAGAAAAGGACCAAAATGGTCCTTCGGTGAATGGAAACTTAACGTCGTTAATATAACTAAGATAGTGGAATTTTTTAGCTGCCACTATTATAACTATACAAATTTGAACAACACAACCATCTTCTCCGTATCACAATCGCCCTCCTCCCATCCCTGCCTTTTAGCAACACTCTCACACGAGATCCCATAAACCTAAATCTCACCAATTGCATAACAATGAACCTCTAAACCCAAAAAATCATAAAAACCTTAAAAAACCCTAACATTTACCTCCTTTAATTCCCTTCTGATACAAGAAAAGTTAAAAATTGACCCCAACCAACTGATACGACTTGAGCAAAGGCTAAAAATTTGAATCCTCCTCAAATTCGCACTCAACGTCAATATCCTCCTACACATATCAATGACATGAAGCTTTGCCTCAAACAAACATAAATCTGGTATAGAGAGTTCTTCCTTTAACTCCTTGGAGATTTGTGCACACTTATGCAAATCTCTTCCAAGGACGTCATTCTTGTTGAATTTGTGGTTGAAGTGCACCCATCACAACAAGTTCAGATTTGGCATGATGACACATATTTGTATCAATGGCCATGTCAGTGAGTGACTTTTGTTGGGGTGGCGAGGTAGATCTATACCAGCAGACCTAGAGACCCTAGAACTCCATCACTCATGCATTGGCGGTGTTCTCAACGACCCCACGTGCCACGATGAGGTCGAGCTTTGTGAGCAAGAGTTCGCACTTTGCTAAGGCTTGCGGATGCAAGATCACGCACGTGAAGAACTCCTTGCAAATGTCAGGGAGTACGAGTATGTGGTGGTGGTTGGAGGATTAAGAATAATAGGGTTTCAAAAATTAAATTAGATCGAACCCTTATTGAGAAAATTGGGGGTTCTATTTTGAGTTAGTTTTCCATCATTTTAAGACCATTCATTCTCGACTTTTTGATTGTGTGTTCTCTTTTTGGATTTTGGTGTGATTGGTATTCTGGATTTGAAGATGTTTGTTGTATGTTATTGAGCTGGAGTTGAAGATGGAGGAAGATGGGGGAAGAGGAAGGAGAAGGGAAAAGAAAAAGAGGAAGATGAAGGAAAGAACATTTTGTGGTGATTTTTAGTCGTCAATACCTTTAGTTTATCAACAACACCAACTTTAGATAAATAGAAGAATAATTTAGAATCAATTTAAAAAGATAAAAGATCAAAATGAACTTTTTAAAAGGTAAATGACAAAAAAAAAAAGAAGATAAATGATCAAATATGTCATTTGGCATTTATAAGGAATGAGTAATTTAACTCCCACATAATTAAAATAACATTATATATAATTTTATCATTAACTTCTTCATATTCCATTTTCATAAAAAGAACATTTTTAGCAAATTTTAGTTGTTAATCAAATATCATATATTTTTGTTTGGGTGAACCTATAGTATTTCCTACTTGTGATCAAGGTCTAATATCTCAAAATATTGAAATTCTTTTAAGAGATTGTACTTTTCCAAAAGATATTTTTTATATACATACAAATATGAGAATTAGACCATTAGTCCACGTACATAAAGAACAAAATTATTTGTCAATTATCTTCCACCATATTAATAATCAAATTATATATATATATATATATATATATATATAATAACTTATCATATATTTTAATTTCAATAATGTTATTCCCATTAATTAAAATAGATAATTTAAAACAAATTCTTTCTAAAAAAAATTATATTTTATGATCTTTTAGTTTAACATTTTGGTAACTTATTTCTTATATTATTTTCACTAAACTCTTAAAAAGGTTAGGTTAAGATAAAAGTTTAATAGTTCGAGATACAATTGTGAATAAAAAAATCACAACCAATCAACAAAAGTAAGAAAATGTAATGTTATTCCTTTTAACTCAAACTTTAAAGCAACATATTAGTAAGGAATTAAAAAAATAATTAAAATAAAATATAAATCATAAAAGACTAAAGTATGTTTCAGTTCAAACTTTTTTCTTGAACAATTGACAAACAAGGAAAAAGAAAGTATAAATATTTATTTTGAGCCTTTAAAGTGTTAGACTATGATAATTTGATTTTTGAAACATATAAAAAATTAAATTTAGTCATTAAATATATAAAAATATAATAGATTAATCTTGCAAACAATTTAATGATAAATTAATACTTAAATTTCATAACTTAATATTAATTTAATTTTCAAAAATATAAATTATTATCAAATTAATTCTTAAATATTATAATTTAAAGTCCATTTGATAAAGTGGAAAAAAATGAAATAAAAGTTTTAAATTAAAATAAAATATAAAAATATGATTCTCAACTTATTTTATTATTCATTTTTCTTTTTCTTTTTTTTTTACTCAAATGTCTCACTTTTTTCGAGGACAAAATAATATTTATTAAGGACTATAATGAGTATTTATAAAAAAGAAATGAGATTTAAAATAAATAAGAACACCAACTGACCAAAGTGACTCTCAACAGACAAGCCACTCATTACTCAACACGTACTCAAGTCCCCTCTAAAGGCAACATAATACTAATAAAAGAGAAGAAAATTAAAAACGCGTGGTCGGTTAACCGCAAAGCTATAAGCCTATAAGGGACCTAGCACAATAAATAAATAAATAAGTAAAATCCTTTTATCGTAAGAGAACTTTGATGTATTAGTCGTTGATTGTGGTGATCTTTTTCTGATCATACACGTGGACGGTCTGTTTGAGAGTGCAAAATCGCTGGGTCGCAGAAAACGACAACATAGACTCAGCACCTTAAAGTCACGAAAACAAAACTATACAACCCCTGGTTATTTGGTAAAGCACTTAACCATGGTTAGGTTAAAAAGTTTGTTCCTTCAATGCCTGGTTTCGTGTATGCTCGGCAATTGGGTGGGAGGGTAGGCTTAATTTAACAACAGCAGAACTCAACGTCTCAACCACAACTTTTAACCTCTTTCAAATTAATAATTCCTATATTATAAATTAAAATATACAATATACAATTAAAAAAATATAAAATGTGTTTTTGTTAATTTAATGGTTTCAGCAATGGATTTTAGTTCTTTTAAAAAGATAAAATACAACACTTCTAACCTCAATTTAATATTTAATTGCATTTATAAAACATTAGCTAAGTCACTTTTAAAGAATGATAATTAGGAGTGTTTTTGTTACGGTTTAATTTGATTTTCATATAAAAATTTATTCAAACCAAACATAAAAAAAATATAGTCGAGTTTGTTTCAATTTAAATATAACATCAAATTCAAATTAAAAATTTCAGTTTCATTTATTTGGTTTAACAATTTTTTATTTCTTGATTTAAAATTTATCAACTAAAACTAGATAATTATTATTAATTGTTTGCTAAAAAATTATTTTCACTTTTATTTAATAATATTATCAACTCTTTTTATAACATAATAAAAATTTACAAATCAATTGAAATATTTTTTTATCCATAAAAATTCAACACGATATTAAGGAGTTTACAATATTCATATACCTTACTTCATCATATACCTTACTTCACCAATTAAACTAAATCCCTTATTACATCATTTAATATTTAATATTATTTTTGAACATCCTAGTCCAACATTTTCTAATATATAAAAGTAAAATATAAATTTTAATTATAAAAAAGAATATAATAAATTATTCTATATTTATTATTAATTACCATAATAAAAATCACATATTCCAAACTTGTTATAAAAACTAAAAAGAAGTGCAGTATAAATTGCATACTATAACTATTATCAATTTCAAATAATACTAGTTACATAATACTAAATATTTATTAAATAAAATCAATATAATATAATTATAATATGTGATTTGATTTTTGGAATTTTTAGATTTTTGAATTTTGTGGGTTTGATTTTTTTATCAGTTTCAAGATTTATAAAGGATTTGATTTGATTTTGAATAATCCTATCGATATCGATAATGATGTATATCAAAATTAGAGATTAAAATATGATAATTTTTAAAAAATAACTATAAATATATTTTAAAAACTTAAAGAGACAAAAATATATTTTATCTATTTAAAAATAAAATTTTCTTTATTAATTATTTTCAATTATTATTATTATTTTAAATTATCTATGTATTTGATCTTTTTATCTACTTATCTATTTTTGAGTAAAAAAATACTTATATATTTCAATTTCTCATTTTAAATATTTACCATTAAATTAAATTTCAACATTTTTAAAAGAAATTATTAATAATTAAAAATTATTTTACTTCACAATTTAAATTATTTATTATAAATATAAACATAATTTACATATATTTTAAAATATTGTTTATTATAACTTTTTTTTGGAAAGATTATTTACTATAACTACAATACTTATTAATGCATATTTACTTGTGCTCTTTAGTCATATATGTGACGTTTTTTTATATTATTATAGTCAATAGTCAAATTATTATTATTATTATTATTATTATTATTATTATTATTATTATTATTATT
>CM023957.1:23897391-23921211 GCA_013407115.1 Glycine latifolia
TATAACAAAAGCGTTTTCCTTAATAACAAAAGCGATTCAAAAGCTTGATAAAAGAAAAAAAAGGATTTTCTATACTACTTAGGTGTCTAATTAATTAATTCTCCAAATGATTAATAAAATTATTTTATTAATTACCAAGTTATATAATACTACTATTTTGTTAATCAACTACTAATTTGTTAGGGGATCTACGTCCGTAATTATTCTAAATCCTCTAACATTAATTTTTTTATATAGAAATTATTATAAAATTTCTAACATGATATTTCATCACTACCAATAAAAAACAAATCAACCACTAATTTCCATCTATTAACAAGTTTTCCAGAAAAAAAAATGGAATTCCCAGTGTAACATAACGTACACAAAATATTTTAGTATCTAAAAATGGGATAGGAAAGTAATTTAAACGTGGTGCCGATTTAAGAACAACATATTTACTTTTTGCATCTAAAAAATATGAGAAGGGATGTGCTTTTGTGGTTACGTGGCAGTAAACTAGTTAAACATTTGTCACAATCGAAGTGAAAGTAGCAATTTTGTGTGTGACACGGCACACAAAGTAAGTAACGCGCAAAGAAAGAGAGAGAAGAGAGAGGGAGTGTGTGTGTGTGATAGTACAGATACACAGTACTGCACTGCACGAGTTTCACACACACATTGTCATTTTTATTACCGCATTTGGAGTTTCTTCTCTCTGCTCCATCATCTCTCTGAAGGTTCTAGAGCACATATAGAGAAAAATCCCAGGTCGGGTTTCTTCAGTTCTTCTTTCAGTTTTGGCTCTCTTTTTTCTTTTTTGAAATTTTGAATTTTCTGGGCCCTTTTTTGAGAACATTATTTATATTTATCCCTTTTTGTTATTATTGGTGGCACTGGTTTGTTTTTTGATTGAGGTTCTAATGTTTGTTTCTTGTACTATGTGGGGTTCTTCTGTTGTAGCATGATGCTATTTTTTTTTTTTACATTTTATTTTCTGTACTGCATATGCATACGAAGGATTAAGAATGTTTGTAGCAATTTTTCAATGGTCTATTGTCTCCTCCCCTAAAAATAAACTTTTTTTTCACCTTCTGCATTTGGGGTTTGATGCATTGAAGTGAATTTTATTTGCTGTTAATGTAAAATTATGCCTTTGGTGTTCATTTATGTGGCATGCAATCAAAATATTAATCTTTTTCTGACATGAGAGTGGATATGTTAGATTATATTGGCTTAAATTGTCTCTAAGTATTCTTGATTGATTATTTTTCAGATTGTGTTCTATTATTTATATGAGAAAATCTGTGGTTTTTTCAGTTGGTGTTTTGAGATAATGCTGAGGAAGAGGACCAGGTCTATCCAGAAAGATCAACACCACACTGGTCAAATGGCAATCTCTGATACCAATTCTGAGTCTCATGCTCTGGGGAGGAATGGCAAAAGCAACTCAATTTTCAATTCCCCTCTTCTGTTTGTGGGTATGGGTCATAAGGGCCTGTTGGATTCTGATTCAGTTAAGAGCCCCACTTCACCACTAGATTTTGGTTTCCTTTCAAACCTAAGCAACCCCTTTAGAACCCCAAGTTCATTGTCCAATGAGGGACAACATAGGAGTTGGGACTGTGCCAAAGTAGGTCTAAGTATTATAGATTCTTTGGAAGAATGTTCTAAGTTTTCTGGGAAAATTCTCCAGGCTTCAGAGAGTAAGAAGACTAGTCTTTGTCCTCCAATGATTACTAAAGCCCCAAAATTTAAATCCTGTATGGATTCTGCTCAGGCATCTAAATCTTTACCTAAAGATTTTTGTAAGATTCCTTGTACCCAAAATGGTTCTATTTTCCCCAAGGGTGAGTCCACTGTTCTGTCTGAGATTGGAGAGGCACCTCTAGAATATGAGTCCTTTGGGAAAACTGTGTCTTTTTCATTGGACTCTTGCAGTCCAATTAGAAATCTGTCTGGTTTAACTGGTTCCAACTTTGATTCTGACACTGAGAATTTTGCATTGAAACAAATATGCTCCCCTCCTCATTTTATTGGAGGAAGCCAAAATAATATAAAAGTTTTGCTACCTTCTGAGGTACATTCAAACCCTGTGCCTGCAGTCTCTTCTAATGAATTTATTGAGTCTTTAACTACTAGTGAGATTGAACTCTCTGAGGATTACACCTGTGTGATTTCCCATGGTTCTAATCCAAAAACAACCCATATTTTCTGTGACTGCATTTTGGACAGTCATGCTAATGATTCTGAAAGACATTATAAGGCTGAAGAGGAGGGAAAGGGATTGTCCCTTTTCAGTGTTAACATTTTGCATACTCCAAGCCAATATCCTTCTCATGACTTCTTAAGTGTCTGCCACCATTGCAACAAGAAGTTGGAAGATGGGAAAGATATTTACATATATAGGTAGATTAGCACTATTGCATCTCTTATGTTTTAACTTGAAGTTCCTTTGAATTTTCATGGATAGAGTGTGGTTCTAATATTGGCTTCCTTTACCCTTTGATATCCTGCAGAGGTGAAAAATCATTTTGCAGTTTGAGCTGCCGCGAAATAGAGATCACGATTGATGAGGAGCAAGAGAAATCCAATTCATCACCTGGAAACTCTCCAAAGTGGGGACTTGGAGGGAAATTTTTTTAAACAGGCAACCCCACAGCTACATAGAGGCATTCCTGCCATTGGCACTGAGTCCATGAAGCGAGTAGACGTGTCTGATCATCTGTTCTAAAAGAGCTGTTTTTTGTTTGCATCTATTGGCAGCCATGGATGATTGTTTTGTACATCACTGCGTTTGCTATTTGTTTTTCAGCTTTCATGGTCTCGGCGGTTGATGGCTCTCCACAGCTACTAGATTTGGTTTCCATATATAACTACATATAGTATGGTATGACATTATATTATAGGGTTTTAAGCTTAATGTTTCATACAAAAAATCAAGGGTTTAAGCCCATTTTTCTTGGCTTTCCCCTTGTTTGCCTTATCTCTATATTATGTCAAGAATCAATGTATGCGAATCCAAATAAGTTTCTGCCTTGAAGGTTATACTACTGTTGTAGTGCTTATGAAATTATTTTCTTTGTTTTGGATTGTAAATTAAAAAATTGATTGATTTGGTCTTTTTTGCATTCTGTACTGATTCAACAGTAATCCTTACATGTATTAGCCTAGAGTATGATTTCATTTGAATGAGTTGTAACTCGTAAGCATGAAATCTGACAGGAAAACTATTACTTGCCCTGAGATTTTGAATATTTGTTGCTTAATATTGCTCCATTGTGCCAAGCATATGACTCTTATGATTCATATTCTTGTAATGTTTCTTAGATTACTTCCCTTGTTTGTTGGGATGGGGATACGGAAGTGGCATGATTTCAATTTGGACTTGATTGTTTTAAAGTTGGGTAAAATTGATTTAGAATTAGTTTTAGAAGTTTTGAATAATACAATTGGAATGTGTTTAAATTTATATCAGTTACAAATTAGCATTTTGAAATTCTGTTTAAATTAATCAGTTTTAAAATAACATTTGACTGTGTGTGTTTAAACTAATACTATCAGTAATGAATGAACATTTGAATGTGTGTTTTCTTATGAAAATGGGAGAATTGCTTGTCTAAAATTGAGGAAAAAAGAGAAATTATATTTCTATAATTTTTTTTACGACTGATAGAAAGATAAGAAGAAAAAATGGTGAGATAAAATGATTAACTAATGTGATAAAGAGAGCGTATAAGAAGTTTTCTATAAAAAAATGTGTATGTATGATTGATGCAAGAAAAAAAATATCACGTTGAGTCTCCGTCCCTGGCAAATTCTCCTATATTCTTTTAACTTTTTAAGTCCAAAACAATAAAGCATTTTCCTCAACAACAGGTAATATAGTGATAAGACCTGAATACCACTGTTCTGTGCTCTATACTCATATCAGAACATATGGAAAAGCAAGTTGATCTAAGTGAGACTTTGGTGCAACCTTCAAATTTCCTAGTATTGACCCCTTCAGCAAACCACAAGAAACTTATCATCCATGAAGTCAAATTCCGGACTCTCATCTAGCAGAGTATTTTTTTTATCTCTAGAAATCAAAGAATGTATTAGGAGATATATAATACTAATGTATCTTGTTTAATCAATTAAGTTAGATTCATTTAATATCTAGCATAATATCATATTATTTAGGGAAAACTACACTTATTTCCTATGAGGTCTTTTCAAATGATATTTACACTTCTAATTTTCAAACAAAAAAACTCATCTCTCTTATTTATTTAATCAAGTGATACCTTTCTTTTTTTCATTAATCAAGTGATACACACAATCCTGCAGTGTTACTCTATTAACGAGAAATACTCCGAACTATTTTCACAACTCTTCACCAAACGATTCTTAAGAAGACAAAAACATATTGTATATTATAAAGATAATGCTATAATGTGTACCTCTAGATTCTCAACAGCTTTGCTATATAGTATTAGTAAAATGTTTGTTATTTACATGTTTCTCTCATTTCTCTTTTCATTGTGTTTTTTGTGAATTTTTTTTGTGGAGAAAATTGGTATCCTAACCTTATATAAATAAAGAGGGATACCGAAATTTTAAAGGATTATTCTTTGATGTTATCTTGGGGAGATGAGTCTATTCTCTAAAAGTTGCTCATCACAAAGCTTCTCATCATGGTGAAAAAAAATATATTAAATACGTAGCATCTATGAACTTTTAAGTCAAATGAAAATACCAAACTGATCATTTTAGAAGAAGGATGAAAAAGGAAGAATTATGAATCATTTTTAAAAAAATAAATAATTATACTAATTATTTATGAGATTTTTTGAAATTATACAAACTCCTCTTGCTTTTTTTCTACTCCAACATTCATCTCCTTAGTTGTTTGAAAAATATATACGCACGTTCCCTTTGTACATTATATTAAATCTCTTAATTATTTGAAAAGCATTACATTGTATTTTTTTTATTAAAGTGGTTAATGTAAATGTTAAAAAAAGTAAGAAGAGTTTATGTAATTTCATGAACCTTATTAAGTGATTAATGTAATATACTCTTTTAGAAAAATAATTTTTTACATCGATTATAACCACAATCGAAATTACTTTTCTACATCAGTTATAGTTACAACCGACAACAAAAGTCAAAATCCCCTATCTCCAATAGATAGCTTTTGAAACCACCTAGTTTGGTATAGTTTTACGAAACTATCTAGTTTCGAAAAAAAAGTCAACCTTTATGACAATTATTTATAATAATAAAATTTACATATTGAATTACACACGGGGGCTAAAATGTGAATTAACAAAAAAAAATTTATTCACCAAAATCATGTTGGCCCATGTGGTACTAGGGTTAAATTCTTTAAACAAGGTCTCAAGTTCATTTTTTTTTTATGAAAGAAATGTGGTTGGAAGAAAAGATATCTCCTAAAGATAGTCGTTCATTTAGATTTTTGGATGAAAACTAATCATTAGTAAAACTAATATATAATTCGTATCTATAACATGGTGACCCTATGAAAAGGAAACTCATTTGTACAAGAATACCTCCCCTAGTCAAAGTCAATGACTTTCTCCCTTTTCTAATTTCTCTCTCTTAATTACTGACATTTAATAATAAAACACATTAAATCCTCACAAAGAAACGCATGTCAATGCTCTTATATCTTCTCGATCGATTATATTTGAATATATATATATATATATATATATATCTATATATATAAAGACAACTTATTCATTAAGTATTTATTATTTCTCCTTTCAAATAAACTTATTCACCAACATTATGTTGGTCCGAGTGATATTAGGTTCGATATCTTTTACTAGGATTTGCATTTCAATTTTTTGGATGAAAGAAACACGGTTGATAATGGAGACATCGCTAAAGGTTGTTGATCATTGGATTTTTTGACAAAGATTAGTCATTAGTAAAGCTGATGGATAATTTGCACCTATAACATGTTGAACCTCCAAAAAAAGGAAGCTCATTCGCGCAAGTACATGACTCAGTCTCCCTTTCTAATTTCTCTCTCTTATTTACTAACATTTAATAAAAATAAACACATTATATCCTCACTATGAAATGTATGCTACCGCACTTATATCTTATTGATTAAATTTAAATAAAAAATGATAACTTCTTTGTTAAGTATTTACTATTTCTTCATTGATTCTCATGTTTTAAATTGTCATCTTAGATATCTATAAATGCATATTTGTTATATCATAAAAACATAAGGTGTGACACCCTTTACTCCAAATGAGGCAAAAAATAAAAAATATTGTAATTTAAATAAAAAAATTAGGAATTTATTGCAGTTTCAAAAGTATTTAGGAATCTATAGCAACCAGACGCGCTTCTGTTGGACACAACCAAACACGCCTCCCCCAAGCGCCACTTAGGTTGAGTTGCGCCTCCCCCAGGTGTGTCTGGGCACCAGTTGCGTCACCCCCAGGCACGACCCTGCAGCCATCTATAAATACCCCAAATTCACTATTCCACCTCACTTTTTTACTTCTAACTCTCTCTAGGACTTTGCTCTGACTTCTCTCTAATTTTTAGTTTGTATTTGAAGGTTTGCGCAGTGAAACTCTGTCTCAAGTAAGTACTCGAATATGTACTTTTTAAATTAGATGAAATATATTATATTATTGTTTTAGAAAATTATTATTGATCTAGGAAATTGTTAGTGACTTATATTATAAATAGTTACTGACCTAGGTTAGAATATGTTTATCGGGTTAGAATATTATTAATTACTGACCTAGGTTATGATTAAAGACTTACCTAAGACATATATTGGTTTATATTATAAATAGTTACTGACCTAGGTTAGAATATGTTTATCGGGTTAGAATATTATTAGTTATTGACCTAGGTTATGATTAAAGACTTACCTAAGACATACATTGGCTTATATTATAAATAGTTACTGACCTAGGTTAGAATATGTTTATTGGCTTAGAATATTATTAGCTACTGACCTAGGTTATGATTAAAAATGATTTTTATGTAAAATTAAATAAATTATGATAATATGATAATAAAATGTTAGTGATATAGTTAGTTAGTTAGTTGTACCATGTTGATTGGCTTAGAATATTATTAGTTAGTGAGTACAGTTTTTAACTTCAACCTTCTTTGTATGAAATGGGTAGCATATTATTATGGCCGAATCATCATCATCTGAGTCACCTCGTTCTGGGTTTGACCATCAGTCTGAGCCTACCGATCCCACTACGCATGTTCTTCCTGGATCATATAGATGGGTTATACTTTGGAGGCGCAGACAGCGCATGCATATTTCACAAGTTATTTGGAACGACGAAACACAAAGAGAGTTGAAGATTCATCACAGAGGTAGACCTAGTGGTGGACCCCGACCTGACGAAATTCCAGACATAGTCGCCCAGTATTTGACTCAGGCGGGTTTCATACATGTCGCTCGCATGCGATATATGAAGGTATGTATTTTATGAATATTGTTATGTTTAGCATGTTTAAAATTATTGTTATTTGAACATATAAATTGATATGTGACTTATATTTTTCAGATTGATGCTAGCCTTATTAGTGCTATGGTCGAGCGGTGATGGCCAGAGACACATACATTCCATATGCCGTAAGGTGAGATGGCCATCACATTGGAAGATGTCGCAGGGATACTAGGCTTGCGTACTGATGGGCAAGTCGTTACCGGACAGACCTACACCGATTGGGCCGAATTGTGCAATTAGGTTTTTGGCAACGGACCCGATGCCACCATCGAGCTAACCTCTGGCAATGTGAAGTTATCATATTTTGACAGGGTGTATCCTACATGAGATGCAGTTGCTGGTCATCCTTAGAATGTGATATACTTCACAAAGGCTCACATTGCTCCCATGTTAGGATCTTGGATCCTTTGCGACAGATCGCCGGGGGGGGGGGGGAGAGCGTAGTAGGATGTCGCTACATTGGCCTACTTGCGGGTGATTTTGATGCAATTGGTTCATATAGCTGGGGGTCTACGGTTTTGACAAACTTGTTTAGACAGTTGTGCGATTGTACAGACCCAGATAAAAAAGACATTGGTGGTTGCACAATTTTGTTGCAGATTTGGGCATGGCTTAGATTTCCAACCATTGCTCCCCCTTTGCCATCTGAGTACGAGGTGGACCGCCACTTCGGACACAAGTATGTTTATTTTGTTGAAGTTAAATCACCATGTATTTTTGTGTACTTGAATTAACAATTGAATGTTTAACCTACAAACTAGATTTAATGTTGTTGGTCGGTTTAGAATGAATTCACTTACTTGGTATCGAGATAGACTAGACACCTTAAGTAGAGATGAGGTATGTTTGTTTAATCAAATATATTCATTTTAAATGGATGTGAACATGAAATTTACTCCTGTAAATGTTTTCATTGTGTAGGTGGTTTGACAACCGTATCGTGATTAGATTTTATGGGTGCATCTGCTGACACAATGCATTTGTGGATGGCAAGGACACCAATTATTTGTTTTCACATTGCTGAGTATGCACAGCCTAATAGATGCACGAGGCAATTTGGACAGGATCAATCGATACCTCATAGGCCTGGGAAATTGAAAGGTGTTCATGATTATACCCTCTGAGGTAAACCCCATGAAAATTGGGCTCGTAGACTAAGGAAATTTATAGAGAGATGGAATAGGCGAGCTCAACATGTTGAAGTGTTTCCTGAAATACATGGTCTTATGTCACCCAACCATGAGTACATGGTTTGGTATAGACTGTGCGACAAGTGATACGTGACAAAGCGGGGTGCCAAACAAGGACGTTTTGTAAGTCATTTACTACAAATCATTTATTTACTATTAACTTGTATTTTAGTTTATGTATACATGTTGTCACTTTTAGATTGACGGTTTGGAGAGTTTGCATTTTGTCACAACGGCTGAGAAATTTCCAAACCACAGGTTGGATTACGTACACGATGAAGTAGCTCGCTTGATATCTGTTTGGAGAGAGTCTGCTCGACTGGAGGAGCCAAGTCTAGAGGCACCCTTGACCCAGCTTCTAGAGGAGCCACAGTTGTCGCTCGATGTTGGCCGTCGTGCCAAAGACGGTCAAGGGTTAGGACGTCGTCGTCGGCCTATTCCCCCAATTCCTGAGCCTATTCATGCACCCAAGCCACCTTTGACTGGATGGTTGAGGCCACTATTTATAGGTAATCTTCCATTGCGATATTTTCATCATCGTCATCGTCAATATCGTCGTCCATAACCCAAGTAGGGTCATTTTCATCTTTCATAGACAAATTAAAAACTGGAGCAGCAGATACTGATGCATTATGGGAATAATTTAAATGAACTAACCTTATTGGTAAACCAACATCCTCTGCTTCAGCAATATCCACAAACAACTCTAAGAAATCTTTCCTTGACTGCTTGAACAATTCTCCAATTACCATTTCGACGTCTTCGTCGTCCACTACTTGCATGCTAATATATTTATCATCGCACCATAGTCTTACAGTCACCATAGTGATAGATTGATTACCTTTGAGAACTAATTTTTGACAGATTTTCTGATGCAATTCGTCAATAGTTGAGTTGCGCTTCATACGTGTTGGCCTTTTCTCACCTTCGAAAACAACACCACATTGGCCCTCAATTTTCCTCCCATTATAATATAGAACAACACGGACAAATTCAGAATTTGAACACATTTTTATATATATAACCAAAAACCACAAACAAAGGTACAAATAACCAAATTTCAGATGTCTAACACTAACAAAATGATGAAGAACACTAGTGAACATTATGAAGAGGATATTGGGTTTAAATACGGAAGAGCTGAATGGAATGGACAGAGTCGTGCCTGGGAGAGGCGCAACTGGTGCACAGTCACGCCTGGCTGGGGCGTGACCAGTCACGTTTGAGGGAGGCGCAACTGAGCTTGAGTGGCACCTGGTGTGGGCGTGTCCTGTCGCGCCTGGTGGGGGCGTATCTAGTTGCTATAGATTTCTGAATACTTTTGAAACTGCAATAAATTCCTAATTTTTTATTTAAATTGCAATATTTTTAATTTTTTGCCCTCCAAATGATTCATTTTAATGATGTTGTGGAAGATAAGAAAAATGCATGTATTGTGTGAAGCATTTGACTTTGTTAGATGAATGTTTTAGTAACAACAAACTTTTAAGAAACAAATTTCAAGTCTAATAAACTTTTGATACTAATGGAAACGCCTTGAAGTGCTTTCAAAGAAACATAACTTATCAAGAAGCATGGAGAACAAGGTCTGAAGCATTGCCCGCAATGTTGGATTTTCGAATTTGAAGTTTGTCCAACTTCAGAAGCAGGAAACCAAAAGCAGAAGGGCAATAATGTTTTCTATATCAAAATGTAAATATCAGAAGTTGTACATGAATTAAGGATCATCAAAAGATGCAATGGTGAGACAAGTGAAGATAGATGTGTCTACACAGTCAAGAAGCATACACCAGGAGCTATAATAGTCTATACCATGTGACAATGTACCGATGCACTAACAGTCTACACCATGTAATAGTGTATTGATGCACTGCCTCGATAAAGTTCTCTTGATCCAACAAATCAATCAAAAGAAGAGGGAGTTAAGTCCTACATTAGCAAGGCAACCATAAGAAGGAAAATAGTTTCTTACAGTCTACAATAGTCAAGAGAACATCAACACCATTTTGCAGAAGACGTACTTTTATGAAGAAGTAGCAAGCCTCAGACCGAGCTAGAAAAAAGGAGAAGTCATATATTCTAAACCAACAACAAGCACCAAAGGAAAAAATTCAAAATTCAAGTTGTGTGCTAGCTGTTCCAGCTAAGAAAGGAAGATGAACCAATTAAGTGATGGAGACAACTCACAACAGATCTCCTTGGCATCCAAGCCTCTCAAAAATAGGAGCAACAATCATCTTTAAGAAATTCTATATAAGGACATTGAAGTGCAGCTGGAGTTCTTTGGTAAGAGGAAAAATAATAGAAATGACATATCTTAGAAGCCTAATCAACTTTCGGTACTAGACTCTTTAGCCTAGGCTCTCTTTATTTGTATATAGCTATAGAGAGTCTATAAACATCTTCACAAGGGAAGCTTATTGATGAGTTTTTCCTGAGAGATGTATTAGTTACATGTCCAAATATAGCCTGTTTAGAATAGGGAACCTTAGAAGAGTAATTAGGGGATTGCTGCTTTTGAAGGTTGAGAGTGAATACAATGTCTTGTTGTGTTAGTCACGTAATAGTTGCTACTGAGTTTAAAGTTTGGAGAGGCTTTTCGAAAGAATACTTGATAGATTGCTTACATATACTTAGAGAATACTGAAGTGTAGGAGCCTGGGGAGGCTTTAAGAAAGAAAGAAAAGCAGATTGGTGCTTGTGTTAGTGGAAGTCTACAGTTGAGGTACTAGACATAATCCAGGTGGGATGAATCAAGATACTTCATCCTTCTTACTACTTTTGATCTGCGTGTCTCTGAATCTTTTCCTTGAGTAGCTTGAATTTTAAATGATAACATCTTTGATATAAAATATTTTTAATCTTGTTCAAATTGTTTTTACGAGTCTAGAAGCATACACGTACTCATTGATTAGATTAACAAAACAGATTCTACCTATCATGAGTATGATATTTTATGAGTAACTTTTGAAGTAGTATTTGTGGATATTTATGTATGATTATTAATGAAAATTTATCTTATACAAAATATTATCAAATGATCATGTTTGCTCTCAACGAAACCTTCTGAAGTTGATACTCTGATATTTCATTAAAGCTTCAGAAGTTGAATGTTCTTATGCAAAAATATCATAATCGAGTAAGTGTCAATGTTCAATTCCCTTTTAGTGGCCTTCTAATTCACTTTAGTTGATAGCAAAACTCGTACTCTTAGTCTGAGCACACTTCACAGTGCAGAAGAAAAGATCTCAAAGAAGTAATGACTACTGCAAAAAGAGGGAATGCAGGAATTAAGAAATTATAAGGTAAATTATCTTTTGGTCCTCTTCCTTATTTTGGCAAATTTCAACTTTCCATTTTTCTCTTTTGCAAATTTAATGTGAAGGTATCACGTCAATATTTCTAAAATGTTAAGTTCATGAATAGAGTAAAATAGCTAAGCAAATAGTAATACATAAATTTGTAAACAAAAGAGACAATTTACAAAAAAAAAGAATCAACACTGTATGCACAAACCTCTTGGATAGTAATAGCTAAATCACAATTTATATATGAATAACATGTAGAATCAGTATAATTGCCACGTGATATCTACAAAATTACCACGTTGATTTTTCATTCTAAAACTATTTTTCATCCCTGAAAAAATTTCAATTTTTAGTTTGAATCTCAATATATCTAATTATTCTATCTTATTTTAAAAATTTGTAAATCTCTAATCTCTTCATCCACTTCCAGCCTCATGTCACTACCATCACGTTCAAGTCTATGTTTCATTCTTAAATAATGGAAACCATCGTAGAGAGAAATGTTAGAAGCCAATTATGATGATCTCTTCGTTGGTAAAAATTCTCCATCTTAGCTCAATGATGGGACGATCGTTTCCCCAACGATGAAAATATAGTTACTTTATTATTGTGATATATATCTTGTATAGAATAATAAAAAAATTAGAAGCATGAATTTCACTTAATAGTAATTTAACTAGAATACTTATCAATTGAGACAAAAATAAAAAGACACTTTAAGCCAAATTGCTAAACTAAAATTACTAAAACAAACACGAACTCTCTCGGGGGCCCTATTCCAACTAGTGGCGCCCCAACAAATTACACTACCCCACTCCAAATCAACATATAAGAAAAAGAACCATTATTCTATCCCTTTGAATGTGGCTCATCGTGCACTCCAAATTCAAATTCCCACATGCACATCCACGTACCCATTGGACTTATGGACACACATGTATTTTCACTGCCTTCACGAATCACGACAACATCAAGAGAACTCAAGTGAAGGCTTTTGACGAAACCAATGAATAATCGTGGCCACTTGCTCAGCCTCATGTTTGTCGTGTATTGTAGGATTTGCAGTTCGGACACTTTTGAGCCACAAAATGGAACTGAACGTGAGAAGTTTTACCACAATCGTTGCACAGGATCCAAACCTGTTGAGAGCAACACCAATCCATTAGGCAATATAATAATTGATGTGACATGCAACAAAAACCATGCATATTGCAGAAGAGAAGATACAAGCTTAATCTAAGACGACCACTAATTCCATCAAGCACCATATATCAAAGGGCAAAAGACATATAACGTGAGTTAGAGATTATAGCTTAATCTAAGACGACCACTAATTCCATCAAGCACCATATATCAAAGGGAAAAAGACATATAACGTGAGTTAGATGATTAAGAGAGAATGGAAGAGGAGAAAGGTTGCAGGTTCAATCCCCTCTACTAACAAAATTCGCATTCTAAGAAACTAACATTTGTCAATAAAAAACATATATCAAAGGTGAGTTATTGTATAGTTAGCAAGAATAGTAAGCAATAGCAATAATAATAAGAGTTGAAAAAGGAACACTGACCATTTTATTTTGATATTGCTCAGGCATTGGTGTAGCAGCAATCTCTATGTCAAATTTCTCCCAAACCTTTGACATGTCACAGACTGATTTCGAGCAGAGAGGGCACGTATACCTAATTCAGAAACCAATTCAGGGATCAGAATAAATTTTCAGGTATAGATAGAGAAGTAAGGGGATGAGGAACTTTGTGATACTCACTGGAAATGTTCTCTCATTTCATTCAGGCAGCTCTTATGGATTGTATGTCCACATGGCATAACAGTGACATCATTTCTTGATTCAAACAAATACTGCAATCATCAAATTTGGTGTGCTTGAATCAGCCTCCAACAATTCAAAAAGCTGTTAGGGTAATATTTAAATCATAAAAGCTGTAAGAACTCACCTCAAAACAAACAGGGCAATCATGATGCATTGCTCCTTCTACACAAGGGTGACTGTTTTTCAGAAGAATTGAGTAGCAACAACCTATGCACAAAATCAGGAATGTAATGACCAAACAGGTAGTACATAGTCACATTGCTACTGTACTTATTAAAGTGCATTAGAATAATGTATTAAAAAAAAGGGAGGAATTAAAATAATTACTTACCACACTTGTAGCAATGGAAGAAATTTTCGCTTCCTCCAGTTCTATATCAAGTGAAAAGGCATCAAAATCAATCAGTCTGAATTTTATACAAAGCCTAGTCAATTTTAAAAGGCAAACTACAATCAAGATATACTCACTATAAAAGTCAACAATAAGTCCAACACAAAACGGAGAAGGTAAAAGTAGGAATCATAGGAAAAAATATAGCTTTCATTTTTATTTTCACAAAATTCTCAAAAATCAGGGGTACAGCTGCTAGTATAGCTTAGTTATGGTGGCCAAGTGAGAAAATATTATTATTGGGTAGCTTTATTAACATTTATTATAAAAAAAGATTGACACACAAAATTGAGGGGGTAAAAAAGGAACCCCCTTCAAACATGTCATCATTCCTGCCTAGAGTGCAGATTGCAGAGATGCTGATATTTCAGATAAAGTAACTAGACTAGCAATTCATACCTGCAAATTCCACAGCCACTGCAATGGTACTGCTGCTTAGATATCTGTAGCACATAAAAGAAGTTAATAGCACAATAATAACAATTGAAAATCATTGTAGTTTTCTTGCAATCATTGCATTCTGTCACTAATCTCATGGTACATTTAGAAATTAGAGAGAATTTTCACTCATTTATTATGCTAACCTCAGATAATTATACCAAGAATCATATCAATGATAGTATAAAAAGTATAAAATAACTGAAAAGAAAAAAGATCATTTGTTCCACAGAACTATTTACTTACATCATCATCAAAAAGCTTGCATGTTCCACAGAAGTACTTTCCCATACAAACACCACAATTTATACAGTTTTGCTGAACCTGGAAGCAGTAAAATCAGGACAAGAAAACTTTAGCTTCAAATATTCAATGTAGAATGCAAATCATGAAATTTCAGCTGGCCTAATGGATGTTTTGTTGAATAAAATAAGACAGAAGTATTTTCAAGTAGTCTTTTGTCTAATGCTTCGTCAATATCTTTAGATGAAACTCACAAAAATACTGTTTGCACAAAACATCTGGCAGAACCTTCAGAAAGTTATATTTCCCTTATCAAATGCACCATTTTGTTTCCTTTATGCCTGTGAATGCATTTCACACATATGCATTCACATGCAATGTGATTCTCTTTTTATTTGCAATATTAAAGATTTGTCTACAAAAGCATAGAGATCAAGATCCTCCTTTATAATTTGTATACCACTATACAAAGCACACAGAAAGACATTGAAGAAACTCTAAACTTACCTCTTGTTCGGTCCCACAAAGTGAACAAATCACCTGAGTATGTCAAAATTATTTCATTAGCATTAAGGAATTCCCTGACCATGAAATAACAAAGCAAAAATATATATAAAAAAGTGTGGATATTCCCAATTGGAAATGTCCAAATAAATAAACATACCTGTTTGACTTCGTGTCGTGGAATATCATGTCTATACTTCTGATCAATGTTGATATCATTCTGTAGAAAAAGACATAATAATAAAAAGTAAGTTCCCCAAATAAAGTAACGCAACAAGTGTACAACACAACACAACAATTAAACATAATAAGACATTATTATAAGTCACAACTCATGTGAGTCTGGCTTGCCTAGAGCACGTGGGGACCCCATTTAAAAGGCAGTTAGTCATTACATCACAACAGCAGAAAGTTGAAAAAAATGATACTTGCTTTTCCTAATTCTGGTCACTCACAAACAACTGCTACTCAAATTAATTCAATAAGGATATACACAAAAACACAACCTTGCCCCCTTTTGAATGGAGGACACCATAAATAAAGAGCCAAAATAAATGGAAGCCACCGAATACAAAATGATATTAGACTACTCTGGATGGTGCTATACATATTGTCTATGCTAAAAGCAATCAAAGGATGATGGTGGCAATTAGCCTAAGGAGTACCTAAGTATTGGGTAGAAATATTAATAATAACATGGAACTATATTATTTATGAAAACAACCATAAATTAAATATTCGAAGCAAACAACTATCATCAAATACTAGATTTGGGGAATTGACTTACTTTTGCCTCATTATGACAATGCCGGCAATCAAAAATCTCATTGCAACATGGGGCCCTGATACGGCATCTTCTCCGGTAATGCTGGCATCTGCAGAGACAGCCTAATTTTAATAAAATAACAGGGAAACACAAAAACTTACATAGAAGAAAAGAGTTTATGAACAAGAAATTACCCATACTCCATATATCCTTTCTCTTGCAAGTCATTGATATTTTTGTGGTCTGTTGATTGACTCGATTCTTCTCCAGGCAAGTGCTCCACATTTGATTCTGGAGGATATGCTTCCTTCTCAGTCATATTCACACTTATGTCATTGCACTCGAACTGCAGAGGCTCAGAGTGCATTACTGCAACTTCTCCCATGGTACTACCTACTACCCTCAGATAAGATTACCAACTATCTAGAAGCAGGATGTAAGCTTAGGGACCTGCATGTAGGAACACATTAGAAATAATCCTAAAACTTCTAAAGGCATATTTAGTCACCCTATCAAGCCAGGTAAACACCAATGCATCGTTGCTTTCTTCTATACTGCCGCAGACCAATTGAAATCAGCAACAACAAAATCGATTAATGCAGCTCCAATCAGCACTACTCCAAGAGGGGAACACAGCAAAACTAGTGTATATACAAGAATTCCACATATTACTACAAGGTAGCACTGGGGTACTTGACAGCCTCCAGCAGTAAATGGAAACCATTAGCATTGAATGATCACTTGAATCCTTGAAGAACTCTCTGAACCAAATCCAACTATACTGGACTGGAGCCAATCAATAGACACTCCAACCTATGGTGAAAGCAATAAATCACTCAATCAAATGCATCCCATATAATATAAATATAGTAGATGTGTTGATTTTATTGCCCATGAAGGGTAAGCCTACCTTAAAATGCAGTTCTGCATTTGACTCCTCCAAGAACTGAAAATTACCAAAAGGAAGTACTTAAAAACTCCACATCAGCTGCACCTTGGTAGATTCCTTTGGATCAAATACAACCCTTCACTTCGTTAACTAGGTAACTTGACAGAGGACTATGTGTTCACTGCCAAAAAGAATATTAACACTACTCCAGGGGACTAGGTTATCAATATTCAAGAACGAAATCATTATCCATGTTAGGAGTGCAGCTGGACTGCCACTTCTACCAACCAAGACAAAACAAAGGCTGGAAGAAGAAAGATGGAAAGATTGGCACTGATAGTATTGAGTATTCAGGTGACGTCAAACAATTGGAGTGGCATCAAGCCAGCCTTTTCACTGTACATAAACTGGCAAAGAAACAAAAGGATATTTCCTATGAATAATGCGAAAGGGATATCCCACATTAAGCTTTAACAACATCACAAATGGTTCCAAAGCATTTGCCCAAAGTAGAGGGTGAACAAAGACAAATAGAGATGGGTAAGGCAGAGATATACTGGTCCGGCAATTATTCCCTTCAATAGAGTAATAGTATCCATGCAGCAGGAGCTTTCTGCAACTGGGTAGTCCCCTTTGTATGCAAATTGCATTTTCCTGCAAAAGACTTTCAACGTAGAACCTAAACTGATCAAGTCTCCTAAAATTTTATCTCAGAGACCTATATAGATCATTCCTATCCATCCAAGTTTCCAACTATCTTATGACTTTAACCGCAAACTACATTCTGCCTCACTCTTCGCTTGGATTCTTATCACAAACCACAAAAGGCCTGTGATTCACACAATGCACAACAATCCAATGTTTCAAAAACTGAAGCAGAGATTGAACAAGGGTTTGGATCATAGTTTGAAACTAGATAAATTGATGATTCAACAGGAGTTGAAATATAATCGGACAGGTTCACGGTTTGTCCAATTGAACACTGATTTTTAAAACTTTGCAGATAATGGACAATTGACAAAGGTTAGTTTACACTTTTCCAACATTCCAACATAATACGAGGATATGGAATGTCATAATCCGAAGTCCACACAATTAAGAATTGTCATAATCATAATTTCAATAACAAAACCCGAAAATTAGATAAGGACAATTGGAAGGAAGAACTGCACCTTGTGCAGTTTATTTTGAACTCAACCGAACCCTCATGTCACCGTTTGAATTGAGGCTTCATTTCTGACTCAGTTTTATGATATTACAACCTAGTGAACGTACACAAAGCCAATAAAGACAACAATTCATGCCAGAAACCCAAGGTTTTCGTAAATTACACTAAACCAAACCAAAACCTTGGAATTCACGGCATTGAATTGTTCGGCTACGTACCACAAAAGCAACGGCTTCTAAACTCATTAGATAACATTTCAACTCCAGAACACAGAAGTCATAGAAAACAAACAAATCACACAACCAAAAATAAATAATCAAACATGTAGAATTAAAAAATTGCATATAATTCAAACACCAGAAAACACAAAACGCAGCAGCAACCGAAACAACTATCTTCAAACGGCAAAAAAAAATATAAAGAAAAGGAACCACAGCTACGTTACCTAACAGAGAAAACACACAAAATTATTGTTATTATTCACAGAATTATCACAGAACGGAAAAAAACGGCAATTTCACAGAACAACAACGAACTTTCGACGCGATCGGCGATTAGGTTTCTTTTTTTTCTTTTTTCTGAGCTCCGATTGGAATCTTCTGCAAAACGTTTTCTTGGAGTGAGAGCGAAACGAAACGACGTCGAATTTATAGGGAAGTGAATGTTCTGTTTTGGGATTCGAGAGACTTCAAAATTGACTTTCTCTGCACGAAAACGAAAAATTTAAAGTATTTATATATCTTGAAAGGGACTGAGGCTTAATCATCATCCGTTGCTGGTGACAGCTCTCGTTTTCGTCTTTTGTGCCCAAAATATCTCGCTAACGATATCGATTGCCGTGGCGCCACGTGGCGCCCCGAATTCAGTGCATTGTGCAAGTATCTTGCCATGTTAGAACAATGGAATTAACTTTCCCACACGAAACGATTATTGTTTAAGAGCATCCTTAGACTTTAGTGGCAATATTTTACACTGTTTTTATGCCAATTACTAATAGTGATTAAGAAAAAGTGAAGGAAATGTTTACGAAAAAAGTGAAATAGAATATATAAAAAGTGTTTTAAGAGTTTAAAGTAAGATGGAAGATCTTGATATATATTTAATATAGCAAGACCAATATAAAAAAGTATATTAAAAATATTGTTAATAGAAGATTTTATTTTAAGATTTTAATTATTTTTTTGATTTTTTATAGGTCTAACAAGAGATTTATTTTTAAATATTTATTTTAAAATAATTAATTATATAATTTGTAATTATAATTTACTTGTTTTCCTTCCTTTTTGGCTTCCATCCTCTCTCTTCCCTCTCTTTTTTTATTCTTTCTACTTCCTTCTCTCCTTGCGAGTAGAAGAGAGCTAAGCATGACGTGGTTGGCGGTGCCTCAACACTTGGAGGTGTAAACAAAACATAGCGCAGTCGCTCTCAACGCCGCTCCTCCGCGCCTTTACGCCGCTCCTCCGAGCCGTACGGAGACCTTTCCTTCAAAGTTCCTCCCTCTCCGCTCCACTCCTCTTCGTCGTTGCTTCCCACAGAGTTGTGCAGAGAGATATTGAGAGTAAAAAATGACTTTTTTTTTAACATTTTAGATGTTGAAACTAAGTTTTTTTACAAGAATTCTTATTAAAAATGCTCTAAGATCCCAAAATGGGATCTTGCATTAAATATGTTCCGAGGATAATAATTAATGAGTGAAATTTAGTTGTAACACATGCTGATTTTGTATGAGATTTAGAGAATATTAGGATTTGATTTTTATATAATACATCTTTAAAAAGAAATAAGGAGTTTATTTTAACCGTGACTAAACTTGATTAAACTTTAAATTGAAGATTTTTCATAATTGATCCAAAAGTTAAAGTTTATAGAATATGGGTTATGAGAATGAAGAATCAAAATTTATAAAATATAATAAAACGAGGATTGTGAGCCAAAATACGTAAAATTTTAAATACTAGTGTCCACATAAAAAAAATTAAAACGTGTCATCAGAGGATTCTTCACTCAAAAATATATGAAGCATGAAATTAAGGGAGGATTTGCACAATTTTTTCCTTCTTTTCTAGACGAGAATATAATAATTGTTCATGATATAATAATCTAGCTCCTTTTTTTATACTAGTATATTATAATTATAATAATACAGCTCCTGAAGCTTTATATTGTTGGTGATAATAATTTTTTAAAAAGCTTTTAAAAAATTATGCAACTTAATTTTTATAAAATAAAAAACTAGTCATCTAAAAAACGGATGAATAGGCTTTTAGAAAAATTAAATTAATTTATTTCTTTTTATATTTTCTGCTCTTTTTTCCTTCTTGCTCTTTCATCTGTCTCTCTAAAATTCCTCATTATTCTCTCTCAATTATCACTTTTATGTTAAAAGGAAATAAAATTAAAAAAAATCTTTATTATTTATTTTAAGTTTTAACTTTAAGATAATTTTTAAGTAAGAAAATGGTAAACCAAAGAATCTTATTGGATGCGGATCCGCCTCCAATCTTATTATCCTACTTGATGAAGTTATCTTTATCTTCTATACCAACTTTGACAGGTTTCAATTATAGTTATAGTATTTAACTATTAAATCAAACTCAATAATTGTCCAAGATACTATAGTTTATGTCAACAAGGCAGCAACACGATAAGATCACGAAGAAAGCAAAGATGGGTGGGGTAGGGTCACTAGAGAACAATATCTCATCAGAAACAAATCTAGTGTAATTAAAGGAGGGGTATGAATGAGCAACGTGAATTTCCAACAAAAGAATTGTCCTCTACTGTGACATATATTTCATATAACTAAGTGTGTGTGCATATATATATATATATATAGATATATATATATATACTAAAAAAAATACTATTTCTGACGGACAAAATCCATCGTTAAACTAGAAAATTTGTCAAAAAAACAGAATTTCTGACAAATATATCCGTCGATAAGGTCACTACAAAAAATTGATATTTTTGTGGCGGTTAAAATTGTGGTGGCTTTAACCACCACAAATATTATTTCCACTTTTTTTTTATTTTCAAGTTTTGCATTTTCTGGCGGTTTAAAAGCTCACTACTACAGCGACAACTTTTTACGATGGTTGTTTGATGCATACAACGACGGTTCCGCAACCGTCTTTGAAACGAGTGCAGTAGAAAGCTAATACATTCAAAGACGGTTGTAAAAACCGTCTTTGAAAGCCATGTTTTTTTGGAAATTTTTTTTTTTGGAAACACATTCAAAGACGGTTATTTGGAACAACCTTCTTAGAAAGCTGACAATCAAAGACGGTTGTTTCAAAAAACCATCTTTGAATGTGATGTTTTTTTGTCCATTTTTTTGGGGGGCACATTCAAAGACGATTTTTTAAAACAACCATCTTTGATTGTCAGCTTTCTAAGACGGTTGTTTCAAATAACCGTCTTAGAAAGTCTTATTTTTTTGGTAAATTTTTTTTTTGAGACACATTCAAAGATAATTTTTTGGAACAACCGTCTTAGAATGGTGACATTCAAAGACAATTTTTTCAAAAAAGCGTATTTAATTGACTTGTTTTTTTGCAATTTTTTTTTTGAAGACACATTGAAAGACGACTTTTTGAAACAACCATATTTGAATGTCACCATTCAAAGACAATTTTTTCAAAAAATCGTCTTTGAATGACTTATTTTTTTGTAAATTTTTTTTTTGCAGACACATTCAAAGACGATTTTTTGAAACAACCGTATTTGAATGTCACCATTCTACGACAATTTTTTTCAAAAAACCGTCTTTGAATGACATGTTTTTTTTTAATTTTCTTTTTTAATTTTTTTTACAACTAATCCAATTATTTCATTTTTATACCAGCGTCGTTGTTAGTTGCATTATTTTGAATAATAATATTTAATATTATTAAAATTGGTCATATTTAACATTAAAATATGATCAATGAACCTTATACTTAATTAATTATATTTAATAAATAAATAAAACTACTTTACTACCATATACCCAGAACAATGATAGTTTAAATGCCAATTAATTATTTACTCACAAAATAAAGATCCGCAGTTAATTCAACAATACAAATAAAATGATCCATGGCATTTAAACGTGAAAAATTGTTAAAATACAATATTGGAAGTGCAAAGCTTTTTTCATTAAACAGAGAATTTTGTGCATAAGTTAAATGATTTGAGGTCCATTTTTAAAATGAAGTATTAACAATAATGTGATAAAATACTGTTTCAATTTTAAAATGAAGGTTGCTAAATATTCTAAATATTGCGAAAACATTATAAGCTTATCTGATTGCAATTTCAGCTTAATCAATTTAAAAGATAACAATAAAGTTAGAAGAAAAAAATCAATGTCATGTATTATATTTAAATCTGTCTAGACCACAAGCTTCGGTCATATAGGAATCTTACTGGAAAGCTAAAAGTCATAATCTCTGTACAGTAACTTTATTTTACCACAGGGATACAACATCAATCTAGTTTTAAACAATAATAAATACTGTATAATAACAGCATAATAATGTATCAAATCCAGGACAAATTGTCTGGTGCACATCAGAACCAAAGATTGAGAAGGGAGATGAGGTGGAAAGTTATAAAGGATGTAATAAATTACTCACGACAAAGCAGTCCAGTTCTCTTGCTGCTGCAGTCTAGACCACAAGATTTTGTTTACACCATTGGGAACAATCCATGCCAATGCTACACAAACACCAAATACTTGGAATTGAAGATCAGTCATGGTTGCCACAACAACACGAATTCCACCAATGTTAATGGTAATGCCTGTAAAGTTTCAAATTTTATGGTAAGCATTGCAACCTAGGGAAAAAAAATCACAAATATTAAGCCACAAGTCAATTAACACCCCCTGCCTTATATAAACAATACATCACAAAACTTCACAAGTCAATTGCCCCAGAATATAGAGTGCACATATCATTTGTAGCCAGAATGTATAGGCCAACTAAATCAAGTAAAGCATTTCAATAGGATGAAGCTAGGGGTTCCTAAAGCAATACAACAGCCTAATAAATCACTAATAAGAAGGTTGACTGACAAAAAGGCACATCATCAACATGCCACATACCAAATCTAGTTCTGTAACTGATGAATATGCTTCAAAAAATCAAAAGACATTTAGAACTTGTGACAAGTGACAACAACACATTAATCCAGGTATTACCTTGCAATTCATGCACATCAAACAACCATGACTTGAAAGCAATATAGCTGATTGGTCCATTATGCCATTTTTCAGACCCAAATATTCATTCTCAATCAACCTATAAAGAGAAAAGTAAAATTTAAGAGGGCTGATCTAATATCAACAGACAATTAAGAAATGACTCAGTATCATATCTAATCACAATAAATTAAAGGATGGGGATCTAATTCCTTTTAAGCTTTGGTGGCATCTTAACTTTTCTACTTCAATGGTAACATTTTAGAAGCATTTTACTTTCCATCATAGTGAGTAACTAGCTTGCGAAGAGGTGTAACAAGAGGGTGAGAAGCAGAGATTGGAACAAAAATTTTCCCTTTTTCTAACAAACAAAAGTCAATCCATATCAAGGTAATTAAAGTCAAGAGGTGTTAGGGGTT
>CM023957.1:23936211-23953981 GCA_013407115.1 Glycine latifolia
AACCGAAATGTCATTAAGTTATACAAACCATAGTTAACTTTCACAAGGAGGATTCATGTATAAAATATAATACATCCCAAACTGTCCAAATGGACAATTCAAGTTTCAATTCAACGATTAATCCAAACTATATGCATTAATCACTGGATTGAAGCTTGAACGGGAAACTAAGGTTGACTCACTATGCATTAAATGGTATGACAAACCAATATTTATATATTAACACACATGTAAAAAACACAAAAGCCTAAAAAACACAACACATACCTGTGACTAGTAATTCAACCCTTAATGTTGAAGAATGCGGTGCTGAACACGATAACGATGACTTTGTGTTTCTTGATTTTTGAAGTTAAAACAACCTTTAAGGTGGTAATTGCATTAGAAACTTGGACCTAAAACAAATAAAACAATTATTTAATACAATGTACACAACAAACATGCAGAACATATATGCTTTTAAAAGCAATAGTTAAAGGTAACGCTTCAAAATTAGTATGACAAGAGACACAATTTGAGTTGTATTAATTGCAGGTATTAGTAACTAGGTTGTTGTGTTTTTTTTTTCCTTTTTCTTCTTGGTGTTGGGTGAAGAGGTTGTCAAGCCAGGTGGGTTGATTCCTTATTTCATTATTGTTCTTAAAGCAAGAATAGTATAGTAGTATGTACTATGTAGGAAAGAGACTCTGGCATATTAAAATTGTGGTCTAATGACTAGTCCTTCACCCATGGCATATTAAATTATACAAAGCAAGCAGCCCATCCCATGACAGAAATAGGTACTGAGCTTATATTGTCACTGGCTAGGTAAATTTTAATGGACATATGGTCAATCTATGCAGTTCCATGGTTTGATCATTCATAGGGGTTTTCATTACACACAAGAGGCTAGGTAAATTTTAGAGAACAGTAATATGTTAAACCAAAACCATACTTGAAGAAACTATAATGAGGTTGTTGAATTGTGATTCTTCTCCTAGCTGCATGAAGGTGGCAGATCTAGGTTGCTCTATGGGACCAAATACACTTCTTGTGATATCAAATATTATTGACATGGTTGATAAAGCAAGCACCCGCTTGAATCATGATAGGATCCAGTTAGCTATTAGTTAATATTCTGTTCAATTAGTTAGTTAGGGTCAGATATTATAAATAGGAGGGGGATGGCTGAGTAGGGGCAGCTTGTAAGCAGGAATTAGTAGGCGGCTGTGACACCTCGAATAGTCCTCTAAATCTGAACCAGGTTCCTAACAAATCATGAACCACCCACACTTCAAATTTATCTCAATGATTTATTTGGAAACGATTTCAATTCCATCTTCAAGTCACTCCCTGATTTTTACAAAAAATTGATAGAAGATAAGGGTCATAATTTTGGTCTATGCTTTATTAACGCTACTCCTGGATCCTTCTATGGGAGGCTCTTTCCCAATAATTCCATAAACCTTTTTAATTCCGCCAACAGTCTACACTGGCTCTCTCAGGTCAAATGAATTAACTCTTTTTTGTTTTCTTCTAATTTGATTGAGTTGTTATGGTCGACTAAAACTAGCTAGCATATTGTGCTTGGTTTGTTTTTTTCTTCTATTTCTAACTTCTATTTAAGTTAATGTGCAATTTTTTTCCACTTAATTTATTTATCTTCTTGGTTTAAGAATTGGTGTTGAAACAAATTAAAGTAAAGTACAACGATATTTTTATTATTACTATTAAAAATATGACAAATGAATATCATTTCCAAATAAGCGCTCATTTCCCAATCTAGCTCATATATATTTTTTGAATTGTTTTATAATGACTTAAATATATTTTTGATCTCCATAAATTATTTATTTATTATAGTTCATATAAGTTTAAATTTTATTTCAAAATTTTAATCTTATTTTTAGACTTTGTAATTATAAGTGTGTTTTTTCAATTTTAATGTCTATAAACGCAAACTTATAGAGACAAAAATAAAAAATTGAAATCTTAAAGGAATAAAATTTGAAAAGACACAAACTTCAAGATGAAAATTAACAAATGATTTTAAAGAGAGTAAAACTAAAAAAATGCAAATTTACAATAATTAAAAATAAGAAAGAAATTTACATAATTAAAACATATTTAAATTAATTCTAATTTATTGGAAATAACAATTATTTTGGATTCTATTACTTATTTTTAATGAATATTATAATTTTCAATGAATTGTAACCAAAAACTTGAGGCTTCTAACTTTGAATGTTTGTTTGAGTTGGCTAAGTTTAGAATGTTTTGTTTGAGTTGGCTAAGTTTAGATTGTGGGCATGAATCCCTCCTTCTCTTTGTATAAATGGTCAACGAATCCCATTAATGTATGTTTGATGGGATTGTAGGGTGAAAAACATTGCATATTTGGACTTACTGTGTACTTTAATTTGTATAAGGGTTGAGATATCCTTGTAACTACTTATATAGTATACCTTTTTGGTATAAAATAACATTGATCAAATAATCTAATTAAGCACCCTCTAAAAGGTTTGAATTTATTTATTATATTTTGGTTGTAGGATCCATTATTGGGGTCTAGCGAGGCATCGTTACTTAACAAGGGCCATTGTTACATAGTTAACACAAGCCCTCCAGAGGTATACAAAGCTTACCTTAAGCAGTTTCAAGAAGATTTTAAATTGTTTCTGAAATCACGTTCAAAGGAACTTGTGCCTGGAGGAGCAATGCACTTGGTGTTACTTGGCAGAGATGAAATTCCTACAAGAAGCAGTTCAGAACTAATTAGTCTAACACTCAATGACATGTTCTTGGAGGTAAACAACAATTCTGTATTAGTAACGCATTTTGCAGTCAAGTTTCCAATTAAGTTTTTATGAATCAAATCAGTGAATGAGTGAATCAAGTTAGTGATTGAAATTGAGTGAGTTGTAGTGAAATTCTCTTCCTCTGTCTCGAGGGCGCGTGTGTGTAGTGGCAAAGAATTTTCTTCCTTTCTTCCATTTCCACTGCGTGTACATGTGTGTTTTTGGGTTTTTATTTATCCTATTGATATCAATAACTAAGAATATATACATTTCAGGGTTTGATTGAAGAAGCAAAATTAGACTCCTTCAACATACCAGCGTATATAGTAACATTGAAGAAATTAGGCATGCGATTCAGGAAGAAGGGTCATTCTTTGTTCAACGATTAGAGATTTTAATCCTGGCTTTGGGTGAAAGCATAAATGAAGGTGGTGATGATTCTTTTCTTGATGGAAATATAACAGCTGAATTAGCAGCCAAGCACATGAGAGCAGTAATGGAGCCTCTCTTGTCCACAAAGTGTGGTGCAGAAGTTATAAATGAACTATTCACCAGGTATCAAAAGAAAATTATGCAACTGATGGAGGTGGAGAAATTGGAGTGGGTTACTTTGATAATATCCATGATAAAAACTGCTTGAAGATGTGTTGCTCAATAAAAGATCTTAAAAACTTGTTTTTCTTCCTTTATGAATTTGTTTTGATTTGTTGAAATAAAGTTATGGAGCAGTAAGGGCAGGGCATATCATAATAAAAGATGAGCAACTCTTTGTGTTAATTAGTAGACAACATTTTCTTCCCCTTTCTATCCATACAGGATTTCATTACACACAAGAAGTCAAGTAAACACTAAAATGAGATAGAATCTTCACACTAATACATTCTATTTTAATTTATAATTTTCATCTTAGTCACGGTTTTCATTTTATTTCATTCTATTCTATCGAACATACTTATCACTTTTAATTATGGGCAAAGCTACAAGGTGGTTGAAGTGGTTGTTGGGAAACATTCAAAGAGAAGGATTACTGTGGCTATTCAGGCTCATTGGATCTTGACAAGAGAGAAAAGAAACGATCGGAGAAGGATGAAGTGAGTCACTTTACTCCAACCAATCTTACCACCTTTGACAGTACAAGTTTCAAAAAGCAGTGAAGAACAAGCACTCCATTGATGAGGCTATTGTGAGATCAAAAACCAGTGACAGAGGCACCTTGCTTATTGGCTAGATCACTACTACAACGCTGGTTGGACACCCATCTGAAATCATTTGTAGCACAAATTCTAATTGGCCTATTTAAGTTTAACCTGTGCAATGTTTTACAAATTTTCATAATCCCATTACATGAATAATTATGTTGATGAAATTATTTGTAGCAAGTGATTGTCACTGTTAAAGTTAACAACTATATTGTTGTAGGTTTGAGATACCACAACACAAGGCTTAATCACTTAACAGAAGCAAACACGCTTAACCACCTAAAAGGTAGAAGCAAATCAAACTTAATCATCAAGACCAGAAGCTACATATGATGCTTAACTACTCAAGATAGAAGAAAGTCAACAGCAAGTGCTTAACCATCATATAGGTAGAAGCAACAAAGCTTAACCATGCAGAGCTAAAGCCAAACATGATGCTTAACCACTCAAGACAGAAGCGAACCAACAAGTGCTTAACCACCTTATAGGCAGAAGTAACAAAGCTTAACCATGAAGAGCAGAAGCTAAACATGGTGCTTAACCACTCAAGACAGAAGCAAAACACAATATTTGAATGCTTAACCACCATAAAGGCAGAAGCAAGACACCAATGTTTAACCATCCATGGTAGAAGCTTGACATCAATGCTTAACCACCATGGATACAAGCTTATATATATATATATATATATTTGTCTTTTAATATATAGTAGTGGTTCCACTACAATGGATTGAACCCCAGGGATAGCAACTGCTTCAAGGACAAAGACAAGGATGAAATTGCTGGATAACAGGATCAAGAATTTGCTCTTTTTTTATTTTTAATATAAACACTTGAGACCTTCTTAATGAATGAAGGGTACAGTCATATTAAACAACAGACATACACGCAACAGAACAATAGAAAAGGGCAAAGAATGAGTAGAACAGGTTTTTTTTACCAAAACCTGATGCATTCACAGAGGAACTTAGAAAGCAATTAAAATTATAGATTTTGCTACCTTGTCCAATGAGGTGAAAATGATAATACCTACTGTTATTACCTAATATACAGTTGTTGCTACTTGTTTTATTGTCAATTCCAACTGCATCAACGCATCTTTAACAAGCATACCACGAACCAGAGCAGCAACCAAGTTGACCTTCTTTGGAGGCAGAAGCCCAAAAGCTGCTCCCAATGCTAACCGGGAACTTGATTCCTGGACCACCAGTTTGAAAACTCTAATTTGCTGAGAACTGTCTCTTTTAACCCAATTAAGCTCCAGTGAAAAATAGGATAGTTGGTAAGCTTACCGGACGGTATTGAATAAGATTATTTATAATTTTCAAACGAATTGGCTCTAACAACTCTGCCTCTTCCACTCTTCTGCCGGTATCACTGCAAACAAATTTCCACTAGCATACCCAATGAATTTATATAGAAGCTAGTTAAAAGCCTGATCCAAGATAATTGTTGCTTAAAAAGTGAAATTGAACCCAAGTTTCCCATCAAGTTTCACTTTTTTAGAGTGAATTTTTAAAATTGATTAGACAGATAAGTTCTGAAGTCACATGTTCACTGCATATACTTGTATCAACTTGTGATTAGACACCCTAAGCCCAACTGGAATCTTACTTTAGAAAAAAAAAACCATTCAAAGGACTTTTGCTACAACAATAGTGCCTATTATATTGATCTTTCAATATATGATTCTAAGAAATAGAATTATCGATGGTAAATAAAATCCATCTAACTCTGACCATTAATTTCTTTTTAATCCTTACTTTGGCCAGTTTCTATACTTATATAAATATTCAAAATTCAATAATCAGGGCTATTTCTTTTCAAATTTCAATCCTATTGGTGTCCAACGTCAAATACAATTTTAACCTGTAGCCTTTGAAATACAACACTAATATAAAATTCAGTAAAAAAACAAGGAGGGGAACCTGCCTTCAACAATATCTATAAGGCTGATGCATCCACCTTTATGAATTGCTTAAAGAGTTTGCATTGATGGCTTAACCAAATGAGGTTTTTTCTCCTTCACTGTTTCCTATTCATTCAAGAAGAAATCCATTAAAGAAGCAATATATGAAGAACAGTAACTTATTATTTGATGCCACATAAAAACACCTGCAACGTAAATATAAATAACTAAAGGATGTTAGTTAGTTAGTTACTCAGCTACTGTTAGTACATAGCTGCAGGGTAGCTGCCACAATACAAAACTAGGGCTGTTGTATTGGGGACAGAATGAAATGATATTATTCTACCATTCTTGTCACACTTGCCCTTTCTTTCTCAGCCTGTCTGTTTCTTTTTGTTTCCAACCTAAACTTTTTATATCAACACCTCTAAAGGCATTCAAGAATCAAGACAGAAGAAGACAATCAACTTTCTCAAAACCAAAATCAATTGCTTCTTTAAAACCCACAACTAAAAGGGAAATGCAGGTCATGAGGAGTTCAAAATTAGAAATACCAAACTCTCTGAAAACATTGCACTTGACCAACCATTGTAACACAGAGAATGACTTGATTGCATGAAAGAAAGACATGTTAATTAACATTGTTTATAGACTTGTTAAAATGATAAAATGCATTCAGTTGTATGAAAGAAAGACATGATTCACAGACATGTATGACAACCAAATAAGACATGTAAAGTTTATAGACCCCTGGGTAAAATCCATTCACTTGTTAACCCCTTATACATGTGACTTCTGAATAGTACTTACAAGTAAAACACGCAATAAAAACAACAACTTGCAAAAAAATGAGTTCTTAATCCACAAGCAAGATTCACAATAGTCTGGACAGCTTCAACTGCAACAACAATATTCACATATGTAATAAGCTGCTTGGAAAACTACTGGTTAAACTTAAGTCATCCTAAAATACCAGAAACAAAGAAGATACCGAAACACAAAAATGTTAAATTTGTTCAAGATAATGCAAACGACCAATGATTCTCATAAACAATTAACATTACAGTAACAAAGGAACAAAATGTGCCACCACAATGAGTTTCATGGATAAACAAACCTTTTCCTTTACAATATAGTCATAGTCATAGTGTGATACTGTGATACAATACATTTATGCTCTGTTTCATACGCAAGAAAGGGGAATGAAGGAAAGATAACACTTATCCACAAACCAATAATTCTCCAATCAGTCATTGTCGCATCTAGAAATGAAAGGATATACTTATTTCCTTTATAAAATGTCTCTCTTTGAAGCTAATTGAAGCCTAGGAAGTAGGAACATTTTGGTACAAGCAGGAAAAGAAAATATGCTGGTCTTCTACTTAATGAAGCAAAAACCTACAGAAGACAACATTCAAAAACGTGGATAACAAAGATAGAAGATGGAAGCTTAGTTATTACCCTTTTAGTTTCCAGTAGAGGTTACACACTGGAGTCGACACTGGCGTTACCCACGGGAGGCCACCACGACAGAGTGGGTTAGGGGAGTGAGCGAGGTCACCACGGTCACCAGCTTGGAAGTGACGGAGGCCGCGACGGAGAGTGGGTCAGACACGGTTGCGAACAAAGATGGGTGATGGAACACATGAGGTAATGGAGGCTAGGGCAGGACGAGGTCTTCAAAGGTTCACATGGTCACTATTATTTCAGACTTCACAAGGTAATTCCAAAATGCTGCGTTTTAATTTTTGACTTCCTATACAAAGACGGTTTTCCTGGAACCATCTACGATTACAGTAATACGACGTCGGTTTTACAGATAAAGGTCGTTGTAACAACCATACAAAGACGGTTAACAAAGAACCGTCTTTGAAAACTTGCAGGTATTTACAAAAACACCACCGCACGGATACCACGACAAGTTTTACCGCAACCGTCTTTAAAAGGCCGTCGAAGGCAGACTTTGTAGTAGTGGCCGCCACAAAGTGTTTTTTTTTTTGTTTGCCAAAATCAAAATTTAGTTGATTGCTTTCCAACCAAGAATTCAAGTTGACGTGCTGCCTACATTAAAATGTTAACAATGTCCTATATTTAATTAGAATACTAAAAAGCAAGCAAGAAAAGTCCATCCAATTTGATTTTGTTTAGGACATCGATATTTTACCAAATAGTATCCACTTAGCATATATATTTTTTTTCTAACTTTAAAAAAACATAATGAATTCTCAAAAAGAAAACCCCAAATCCACATATTTTTATAGTTTAAGGAACAAATTCATAATATAAAAGTATAGAGACTTTGACCACATTGAAAAAAAATATAAGGATTAAAAATACATTCATTCCTTAGATTAATAACTGTAAATTTAAACTATAATTGTGTAATCTCTATCTCTTACACATCAAAACTCATACTCTAGCTGGACCCCAGCAAAAAGTAGCTCACTAAATGCAATACAATACGTACATGAATTCTAGCTGCTTTGCATCCACAAGCTTTCTCACTTGCTCTCGTGTTTCTGGACTTTGTTCTACCCACCATTGATGGAAAAATGCCTAACATTCATTTAACAAATTCAATGAAACCCAAAAAAAATCAATAAATCTGCTGATTGAAGTAAATGTACCAAAAATATAAACAAGGGTGTCATATATGAATTATGAATTATGATTTTAACATCATTGGAACAAGTGAGAAAGATTGGAGTGGGACAAGGGTGTCATATTTCATTTAATATTAGTAACACATGTAAAATAATTAAAATTAAACAATAAAATCTAAAAGCCTTATTTATGAGATGAGAAATACATAAATAACGTCGTTTAGCTTTTGGATAGTCAAACAAACTTGGAAAAGGTTAATATTATAATATGCCCTTTATAAATTTATTTGTTAATTATTTTATTATTATTTTAAGACATTTTAAATTCATAGGATGGCCCACTTACATCTTGGATTACAATGGGCTCTAATGAACAAATTTTAGTTAATAAGTTCATGATTCATGCACACATGCACTCCTTAAAAATATTAAGAGAAATGCATTTTGATTCAATTGGTTATATTTCATTTACAATGATAGTGAGTGCTGATAAATAAACTACAAAACAAAGGGCCACAACTCACAAGCCTAAACCCAGTGCTTACAGTTTAGTAAATAGTAAAAAAAATCGAATCTCCAATTAATATTACCAAATTAGAAGATATATAATTTAACAAAGCAATTTTACAAAGAAAAGTCAGGGGACTAATACATACCTCCATCCCTGATTGAATAAAACCTAGATGGATAAAACATAACACATACGTAATATTAATTGATATAACAAGCTAATTTATCAATCACATTAAAACGAAGAAACTTACATATATGGAAGGCTATAGTTTCTATTGATATGTGCAACCTTTATTTTAGTTTTGACGATATAATTCTTGTGTTTATTGGAAAGCTAGCTTAACAAGCTGTAAACGAACCAGCTAATAAAGCTTGGAACTAAGACCACATGTTTGTTCATGAATGCATGTGGTTATAACTATATGTAACAGACTAAGCAGTACACAAAATTCAAACTACGCTCTTCAATCTCCACCCATTTGGAAAAGTTACATCAGTTACCACTTACCTGAAATTCCTTGTGCACTGGCAGCATGAGCAAGCATCATCTTGCCATGTGCATCACCAATGCAGTATAAATGAGGCACCTATCATTCCACATCCTATGTCAGTAACAATATCTCAGTAAAAAAATGTAGTGGCGTGCAATAGCATCTAGGGCCAGAATCCTATGAGGCACCTATCATTCTGGTCTTCATACCCTATCCAGCATCTCTCTGCCATATCATTCACATCAGCAAAAAAAATGAATAAAAACTAACATTCCACACTTTATAATTAATGTTAGATCAAATATGAAGCATTCATTTTACAAACAAAATAAAATGAAGCATTCACAAGCACCAATTAATGAAGTAAAGCGACATATCTAGGCACCTTCAGTGTTACTAAGCAAATGAAACTATTATTCAAAAATGATAAAACGTAGAGTGAAAGGGGAGTGATTGTGCTCTTTTAGTAAATCAGCAGGGATCACAAGGAAAAGAACAGATCCAGAGCTGTTCACATAGAAACAAACCAACAGAAATTATTTATCATTACACTTATGTATCAGCAAAAAAACTTATATATCACGTACTTATCTATTGTTGTCATCAAGGCCATATTGGCAGCAAACCCTGTGGGACAAAGAGGGCAATCCTATAGCATGGATTTTAAACCAAAAATGAGTCAGCATTTCACATAATCCAGACTTATTATCGATTAGGGTCCTTTCTTCAATTCATTAGACAATAGGTGGGTCTGAGAAGAATGTAACCCATAAGCTCCTTAGAATCAAAAGAAGGTGGCCAGAAAATATAAGTGACTCAATGGGATTAATTTTATACTTGGCAACTCATAAGTGGATTCAATCATGGTCATTGAAACCATATTCATAAATAAGTAAAAATTACAATAAAAGAAAAGCATATTTTATTATTTCAAGTTTAGGCAAGCCATATCATTATCAAGTACTAATTCCTTAAAAAAGACTAAACTGCTAGGCATGAGAATGAACTGCTCAAACAAACCTACAAGTCTATTATAGAAGGAAGAACAAAAGGGCAAATTACTCAGTTAGATGACTATTAGAGTTGTTTTCATAAGCTATCCTAGAGAATTTATAGAAATAAATTGAAAACAACTTATGAATATAACATAATGATAAATTGAAAACAACTTATGAATATAACATAATGTCTCTTAAGCACTTACACAAGTTCTTACTTCATAAAATAAGCCCAAATGAATTGTAAATAAGCTCTTCTGAATGCACTCTATAGTCTTCTTTAATAATTACCAATATCAGGCAACACCAATCTGGGACAAAAGATCAACCACAACTCACAAGCTATCAACTAATTATTTTTCAATTAGGATATAAAGTAGAACAAATAAACAATCTGGAATGGTTTTAAGTAGTTCTTGCAAGCCAGTTGTTACCTCTTTCTTTTTCAAAGCTGCCAGGCTTGACTCAAGTAACCTATTATAATTGGTATATCCACAAATAAGAGCATAACCCCTTGGTCCCATACCATGTTCTTGGGAAGCCTAATTCACAACAATGAACACCAGGCAATAAGCTCAAGCTAGGAAAACAGTAGGAAAAAAATACTCATAAACTAAAGCTCAGTAAGAAGACATCTAAAAATCATTCAAAATTTGCAAGCACACCTTTGCAACAGCCTTTCCAATAGTTGGATGGGAACTCAGGCCTAGATAATCATTTCCAGAAGACAAAATTAATTTTTTAAACTTCTCATAAGATGCCCCTGCTTCATCATCACCACCAGTTGCGGTACAAACAATCTCATCACCTAATCCCACCAACAAAAATAGAATTTCAAATTATCATCAATAATCACTAAACAGAACAAAACACATTATGTTCAATACACTCACATTTATGCAGAAAACCAAAATGTAGTGGAATCAGAACAAAACGCATTTCGTCGAACACTTGGAACGCACCATCGTTCACCCCAAATTCTTGAGGCTGGCTGTTGTGGAGGCAAATGGGTATGAGAGATCGAAGGACTTGGAGAGAGTGAAGGGCCTCCCGAAAAGGAACCGGAGGAGCTAGAGCTGCGCATGGTCCGCAATGGAGAGCGAGACCGGTAAGCCCATATCGAGTTCTCAGAAGTCGGGCTTGTTAATGTTGTTGTTGTCATCACAGGTGAGCGCCGCCATCGTCCTCATCCTCTTCCTCATCTCCGTCTGGCTCGCCTTCAAGTGCTCCAAAACCAACCCTGTTTCCATCCCCGTCGTCTCCAAGGAGATCCAAGAAATCAGGCTCGACCACGCACTCAATCTCAACCCCACTCTCCAACCCGAACCTCCTTTCCCCGAACTTGACCCCGTTCCTCCCACCGAAGAGGAAACCAACCCCCTCAACTATCACAGAATCCAGTTCGAGATTGGGAAGAACCACCGAATCTCCTACCTCGAACATCCCTTGGTTCGCTCCAGCTCCAATGACCCCTGCAGCGGCGAGGTTCAGCTTCCCACCGTCATTCCAGAAGTTTCTCACTTAGGTTCAAAATAAAGCTTTTTTTTTTTGTGTGAGAGAGAGAGAATACAAAGGAAGAAGGATGAGAAGACAAAGAGTTTGCTTTTATTTTCTTTTCCTAATAATTCACGTGCTGACTCACGAGACTTTATGCTTCTTGCTCTCACGTGCCAAATAACAACATTTCCGATGGAATTTTGTCAGTGGGAAATTTTCCATCAGAAATACAGCTTTTTTTTTGTAGTGATAGTTCTTACCAAAATCTGGAAATTTCATGTGTGAGGTTGGCGTAGCCAATGTGGACTCCAAATTCTATACGTCGGATAAGATATAGACTTTGCTCATAGGAGGAACCTGCAAAACAAAGGAAAAGCACTTCGACGCTCAAGTAAGTACATCAATTTATATGAGAATAACTGAGTGTGGAAACTTAGTATAAGATGTAGAGAAAGAATAACTTGAGTAATGTGTTCAAGTACTGTGTATGGAGTGAATGAGATGTGTTTAGAGAGAACTTGTAAGGTTGTAGTTATAGTGTGGAGTGTGGGTTATGAGCCTTTGTTTGTTAGTAATCTATTGATAAGATAATAAAAGCTAATAGCAGGCAGTTATCTAATTTAAATATAAGATAATGTGTACCTTATTGATATACTGTTACTTGTAGATAAGTAACAGCTTGTAGATAACTTGTGAAGATATGATAAGATATGATGGTTGCACCAATTTGAATATATAGGCATATTTGATATGCTATTAATATAAAGATATGCGCATTAGATATTATCTTTCCTGTAGCAATCTGTACCCGCGCTCCTGTAGCAGGGTTGACGAGGAACCCGGACAAGTGTGTCCGGGTTGACACTTGGAGAGTGAATAAGCACTATTTAATATGGCAGTGCTGACGTGGAGGATGTCCACGTGTATAGTGACCCCATGATGAAGGCCACGTGTCATTTTACTATTTTGGACTGTACATAAGCCCCCCAGCCTCTAAGCCAATTCATGGGTGAAAGAGGATGAAAGAGTGTCGATGTAGAATGTCTAGTATTATAGTAGTATAACAAGTGTTGTCAGCCCCCGAGAGTAGACGAATGATGTCATGTGTCGAGGTTGATAGCTTTGTTGAGGTCGACCAAAACTTTAGACTTACGAAACAGGATGGTTTTAACGTAGTTTGGATTTATCCACCTGTAAGTTACCAAGGTCGAGCCTCAGACCAAGGGAGAACCTTGGATTTTGTATAGCACCAAGGACGGACCTTGGATTTGGCAAAGTACCAAGGGCGGACCTTGGGTTTTGTAAGGTACCAAAGGCAGACCTTGGGTTTATGCCAAGAGAAGCTTTTGGGCTCAGGTCATGTTGATAGATGAACCTGGACAAAGTAGTCCGGGTCGTGAATGCTGAGCTGTCCAAGGTGGACTATTTGGTCTTTCAGTAGATAAGACTGATCTTGGCAGGTGAAGCGTCAAGGATAATGATGGGTCTGAGTATGGCAAGTAGTTGAAAAGTCAAGGCTGATGAATTCTGCCAAAATGTGACCGTCTGATGTGATTATTGAAAATATGCGTTATATCTTCATTAATGCTATCAGTCGTGTGCCGCCCACACACCATTACCCGTGCACATGTGTCACTCGGAGAGTGGATACATTCTGGAGATCGTGCGATAGTGGGTAAATGCGGTCAATCGTGACGCGAGCTTCTAGAGGACGTTTCGGAATCCCGCCCAAAAATCGTCGACATTCACTGTACCTTTAAATAAAGGGGATTTTTGCGATTTTCACCGCCATTCCCGTGCTTTTACTTTTTCTGAGTCTTCTTCTTCACACTTCTTGCTTCCTCTCAAGGAAACAAAAACGTCTATTTCACCCGCTTCTGATTCTGCCTTAGGCATGGGTGGTAGTGACTCTGGTGGCTTAGTGAAGCAGCACATTATGCGCGAGGTAATCTCTATGGGTGATTCTTCAAAAGAAAACACCCATGGAGGAGTTTCAGACGGCTCGTCTTCTTCCTCTGAGAGGAGGGCGAGTTCTCGTCGAGCTGGTGAGGGCACTTCTCATCCTGGTCAGTAGGCAAGGGTGAATGAACCTTTGCTGCTCACCATCATCCCTGCTTCTTCCTTAGGGAGGATGAGGCAGAGTAGCTCTGGGGGCGTGAGGGTTTCCTCGCGTGTGCGTCGCAGCTCTGGTTCTGGGTCGCCACCAGTTGTTCGTGGCTACGAGTGGGTAAGGGAAGACATGTTTAAATACTGCTCCTCCGTGAACTCTACAGTTTCTGTAAATGTACTTTGCTCGACGTTGCAAATGATGGCTCCTTCGGATGCCGGCAAGGTCGTCGTCGAGCCTTGCGGGGAGGATGACTTTCCCTGCTTAAGGGCGGCGCCGGGCGCTCTGTCCTTCTTCTTTATGTACCGATGCCTCTTTAAGGTGTTGGGTCTTGTTCTTCCCTTCTCTCCCTTTCAATGTGCTTTGCTAGAGTACTTGAATGTGGCTCCTTCCCAACTTCACCCTAACAGTTGGGCAGTGGTGCGGGCCTTTGAGATTTTATGTTCTCATTTGCACATGCGTGCTACTATTCATCTCTTCTGCTTTTTCTTTCAAACCAAGCTGTCCGGGAAGGTTGCTTGGGTCTCCTTGCACAATGTCTCAAAAAAGCTGTTCGAGGTGGACACCAACGTCTTCCGCCTCTTCAAGGACTGATTCTTCAAGGTCTGCGAAAGTGGTGTTGTGGCTGATGGGTTGCCATTGATGCACAACAGGGATGGGGAAGCTCGCTTTTCCTTCTACTGGCAGGCTGACCCTACCAGGTTCAGGTCCTTTGATGAGGACATGCTGACCCTTTTGGAGAGGTCTGACAAGGCAACCTTAGAGCTGTTGCTGGCCTCACTGGACACGCGGGCTATTTTGGCCCTGCCTTCGGCCAGTGACCCCTCTGCCGCACTGGACGGTAATTTTTCTTTCTTATAACTTCTGTATTTTTCTGGTGTGCAGACTCTGATATTTGCGTGTTTTGGTGTTTTTGCAGGTATCATGAGTAACTTCCAATAGAGGCCTTTGGTGAGCAATGTAGGTGGAGATGTCGTGCCACCTCCTGTTCCCCCTAGCTGAAGAAGAGGGTCGACTGACTGTCCGGGTTGGCCCTTTTCAGGTAGCCGTTGCCGAGTTGGCAAAAAGAAAAAGGGATGAAGGTGTCAGGACGTTTGGCCGCAAGAAGTCCAGGGCCACTGTTGTGCGATTACGGCAAGTGCACCGATCGTTTACAAGTAATAAAGTTTAGGTAAGTAGAGTATCGTCTCCACAGGGATTGGAGTGATTTCACAGCAATGTTAACCAATATGATTGACTTAGAAAACAGAAAATACGCAGAAAAGTGTTGTTGAGAAGTATGGTTGATTGTGTAATTAAAAGACAAGGATTAAAGAAATATGCAGTAAATTGTTTTAAGGAAATTACCAATGGACGTTTAATTGTGGTCAGGCGCAATCCCTTCTGATTCCTCCTCTGTTACTTGACTGGTTTGTTAAGTTAATGTATACATATGATAAATCTCTTCTCTATTCGTGAAACCTAGATAACTAGCGAATCAGCCATTTAATTTGATCAAGAACCCTAAACCTTTATGAATTCTGTCAGATTAAGCATTTAGAGAATATATCATATGGGTTCCTGTTGTGATTGCTCGGAGAATAAGTCTTTTCTATATTAGTTAATCCCTAATTCCTTAGTGAACCAACCCTTTAGACTGAATTGAAAACCTAATTCCTTAGTGAAATCTATCAGTTTAAGCATGTAAAGAACATATTATAGACTCCGCACTCACGCATCCCTATTCCTAGGCGAAGAATGAATGTTATTCTTAACAGGTCAGAAAGTAGAACCCCAACGTTCCCATTGCGAATCCTACCCCTCAATACTTAATCGAAGTGATCAATTCCAATCAAGATAAAACAAAGAACAGAAAAGAATTAAAACAAGCGAAACATATAATTCAATACCAGTCAAATTACAGAGGATAACTCATCAGTTCATGGCCTTCCCACAATGAAATGTTTAGCCTACCATAGGCCTCAAGAACAAACAAGCTGTTGAATAAGTCATGATTCTTGCACAATTCTTGCTTTGATTCTTGATTTCCTAGGGTTTGGAACTATTACTCTCTGATTCTGAATGTCTGAATCCTCTCCGAATCCCCTTTTTCAGTTGTTAGAGGCTTCGTATTTATACTAATGTTTAAGTAAGGTAAGAAAACCAAAAGATAATCCAAATTTCAAAGTCAATCTTTTAAAACAGGAAACAAAATCACATCCACGCGGCTAGCGCGCGATTCCACGCTAATAGCGTGGGTCTTTTGAAAGGCTGACGCTGTTAGCGTGAGTCCTCACGCTAATGGCGTGAGTTCTTCGAATCTCCAGGCTGCTTCCAGGCTTCTTTCACGCTGATGGCGTGGATATCACGCTAATAGCATGATCTAGTCGAGGCTTTTAGCTTGGTTTGATCTTGTTGACGCTAACAGCGTGAGACACCACGCTGATAGCGTGATTTATTCGAGAGCTCAACCTTCTTTCCCTGCATCTGGCGCTGATAGCGTGATTTCCCACGCTGATAGCGTGGAACTTCAAAAATGGTTTTCTCTATTTGCTTGAGTTTTCCTCCTTTTTACCTGTAAAATGCTCAAATGTATTGAAATTAGTTCAAGGTAATTAAAATACTAAACTAGCCTAATTCTATTCTATTTCCTACATATTTAATTAAAATCTAACCTTAAACTATACTAAAAACTAGATGTGTTTGCAACACATCAAACAATTCCCAGATTTGAAAGTTGCTGTCCTCAGCAACAGAGAGAATTCTAAGACTTAGGCAAGAATTAACAATCAACACAAACCACATGCTACAATCCTAGAATCATCATGAAGTGTATGATCTATTCAGTCAAAGCCTCCATGATACCTTCAATGCTGTCAAAATAAGAAAGTACTTGAGCATTCCTCACAGATATGTGTTTCATCACTCATTCACTCAAGTGTATCAGGTTATAATTACCCTCTTACTCAACATAATCACAACATTACCATAGGCTTGAAAATATTCTCAATAATTGCAAATATGACTTGATCAAAAGGTCTTTCGGCTTGTAACGTGGCTGGACTAAGGGTAGGAATCATTTGGAAAAGTAGCTCAATGAAGAGGCTAGGTCTAGTTCCTTAAGTCCAAACCTTGTGTGGTCTTCCAAGCTCTTTGTCTTCTTTTTCAAACCTGGTACTTTTATTCAGCTTTTTATTCTAAACGTAAAAGAAACAGAATGCTAACTTTCTTTTTGAATTTTTCTGGATTTTCTATTTTTTTTTAAAAAAAAAGCATAAAGAACATATTTATAACTGGAACATAGCATAACAAACTACTGCAGCTTATCAAATGTTAGCGTGAGTCCTCACGCTAATGGCGTGAGTTCTTCGAATCTCTAGGCTGCTTCCAGGCTTCTTTCACGCTGATGGCGTGGATATCACGCTAATAGCATGATCTAGTCGAGGCTTTTAGCTTGGTTTCGTCTTGTTGACGCTAACAACGTGAGACACCACGCTGATAGCGTGATTTATTCGAGAGCTCAACCTTCTTTCCCTGCATCTGGCGCTGATAGCGTGATTTCCCAAGCTGATAGCGTGGAACTTCAAAAATGGTTTTCTCTATTTGCTTGAGTTTTCCTCCTTTTTACCTGTAAAATGCTCAAATGTATTGAAATTAGTTCAAGGTAATTAAAATACTAAACTAGCCTAATTCTATT
>CM023957.1:23953991-23964820 GCA_013407115.1 Glycine latifolia
TTATTTCCTACATATTTAATTAAAATCTAACCTTAAACTATACTAAAAACTAGATGTGTTTGCAACACATTAGCCACCCACGTTCCTCACGGCCTGCGTGCATTGAGGGAAGTTGTCGGACTAATGTTGACTTCACCTCCTCCTGTCTAGGCTCTTTCACCTGTTGCTACTGCTACTACTCCCACTACACCTGTAGTTGTGACCTCGACTCCGCCTGCTACTGCCGCTTTCGTGCCTCCTAAGATGGCTGGTCCTACCTCCCGCCCTGTTACTCCTTCTCCTTCTCCGCCTCCTCCAATTGTAATGCCGCCACCTGCTGCCCGACATGTCACCCCTTTGGAGTTTCTAAGTGCTCCAAGGGAGGTCGATTCATTGTGGAGTGTTGGGCTTAGGCTTGATCGAGGACTGTCGACCCCTTTTGACAGGAATTTGATTAGGTTAGTTGGTCCTCAACACTTGTTCGATGTCGCTGAGCTTTTCTTGTAGAGGGGACTTGCCATTATAAAGGAACAAAGGCAAGTGCATCAAGAAGCCATAGGCAAGGCGGCCTCTCTGGAGCAGTAGTATCATAAACTGAAGGGTGCTATTAGTGGTGCTTGGTGGTTAGAACGCAACCGGTTGAACAGTGTCGTGGTGGCCTTTGTCGAGGCTACCCGGTGTAACGATCAGCTGTCTATGAGAACTGGTGAGGCTTTGTCCAAGTTGCTATGGACTAGGCTTGATGGTGATGAGCTGGTGGCTCTTGGCCGAGCAACTGCTGCCAAAGCTGATAAGGCTTTGGCTGAGAATGAGGAGTTGGTGAATAAGGTGGCCGAGCTAGAGGGCAAGCTGAGAGATACCGAGGATGGACTTGCTGCCACGATGGAGCTTGCCGAAAAGGTAGCGAGTCTGGAGGAAAGGCTGGAAGAGGCTAACACCGAGCTCAATGTTGAAATGGTAGTCAACAAGGAGCTTGATGAAGAGCTGAAGATGTACAAGCGGGAAGCAGTGGAGCAGCATGAGAAAGGCTTCTCCAAGGCGGTGTGCCAAGCCGGTTTCTTTGTGAAAGACCTTGACTTGGGTCAATTTGATCCTTTCAAGGATGTGAAGAATGGCGCCTTGGTCGATGAAGAGGAGCTCAGTTCTGCTGAGGAGTTTGCTAGTGATGCAGTTGATGCATAGGCTGATTTATGCTTCTTTTGTTTCTTTTGTACTTTTGGCTGGGATGGCCATGTAAAAGTTTTCCAATATTCTAATGAAAAGTATTTCTTGTTTCGTCAATCTCCTTGCATTGCATGCTATACTTGTACAATATTTGTCATCATACCACGTTACGGTAATGTCTTGTTGTTCACGTGATTTGAAATAATGTCGGGTTATCAAATAATTAAAGTAATGTCGGGTTATCAAATAATTGAAGTAATGCTGGGTTCCTGTTTACGCCAAAAACGGCTAAGTCTTTAGCTTTGCCTATCGAGGTTCCCGTTACTGATGTGTGCTAAGAGTGTATCTTAGGCTTAGTAATGTCGAGGTTTGACCATGGACATTTGTGTTGAATGCTTGCCAATGGCTGAGTTTCTAACCTGATTTATCAATATTCTGCAGAGAAAAAATACCAAGAGTGCCTATTGGGTTTACAATGTCAAGGGTGGACTCTTCTGTCGAGGTTGCCACCAAGTGAGAGTACCAAGAATTTTCTTGGGTTTAAATTGTAGAGGGCAGACCTTGAACAATTATTCCTGCAAAATAGATGAGTCTATGGTGCCGAGATTCCATAGAAGTTAGTACCAAGAATGTTTCTTGGGTTTCAGCATGCCAAGGGAGCCTTGGACTTTGGTATATCAAAGATGTTTCCTTGATTTTTGTATAGCTCGTAATCCTGCATGAATAGATTTTGTGAGTGCTAAAATCATCAGAGTAAAGCTTCAAATACCTCATATTTCTGTAATGGATAATGGGGTGAATACAAGGTTGACCACGGATGGTCCTCGAGCTTTGAAAGTTGTAAGTTATCCGAGATTGTTGATAACTATGTCGGTCAAGGAGGAACCTTGCCAAAACCTGATGATAACTATGGTTGACCGTGTCCGGGTTCCATAGTCTGTAATAATACCAAGAGAGTTTTCTTGGGTTTGGGAGACCGAGGGTGGACCCCGGCCTTTGTGTGCCAAGTATGCATCTTGGGCTTCATGTTCCTGAGAACTTATATTCCTGCAAGGAAGAAATATGACAATGATAACATATGTCGAGGGTAGACATAGTTATATCTCATGTTTGTCAAAGTTGACACCAGTGGGGTTGTCCATGCTGGGTTTTGTCAATATATACCAAGACATGATCTTGAGTTTGGGAGCTGCTGAGAGCATACCAGTGGTGCGTCCACCCTGGATTTTTAGGAGGTCGACCAAAGCTTTAGGGTTTACGAACCTTGACGGTTTACCATAGTTTGGTTTTACGAACTTGTAAATGGCCAAGAATGGATTCATGGATTGCCGAGATGGATCCCGGGCTTAATAAGGTCAACCAAGCATGTGTTGGAATTACGAACCTTCTTCCAAGGGCGGACCCCCGGGTCTTCGTGCCAAGACGGATCTTGGGATTTAATAAGGTCAACCAGTTAGATGGAATTATGAACCTTCTTCTGAGGGCGGACCCCTGGGTTTTCTTGCCGAGACGGATCCCAGGTTTTCTAAGGTCAACCAATTAGATGGAATTATAAACCTTCTTCCGAGGGCTGACCCCTGGGTCTTCTTGCAGAGACGGATCTCAGATTTGTAAGGTCAACCAATTAGATGAAATTATAAACCTTCTTCCAAGGGCGGACCCCTGGGTCTTCTTGCCGAGACTGATCTTGGACTTATAAGGCCAACCAACTACGTGGAATTATGAACCTTCTTTCGAGGACGGACCCTGGGTCTTCATGCCGAGACAGATCCTGGGTTTTATAAGGTCAACCAACTACGTGAAATTATAAACCTTCTTCTGAGGGCGGACCCCCGGGTCTTCTTGCCAAGACGGATCCTGGACTTATAAGGCCAACCAACTACGTGGAATTATGAACCTTCTTCCGAGGACGGACCCCGGGTCTTCATGCCGAGACGGATCCCGGGTTTTATAAGGTCAACCAACTACGTGGAATTATGAATCTTCTTCCAAGGACGGACCTCGGGTCTTCATGCCGAGACGGATCCCGGACTTCTAAGGTCAACCAACTACTTTAAATTATGAACCTTCTTCCGAGGACAGACCCCGGGTCTTCATGCTGAGACGGATCCGGGTTTTATAAGGTCAACCAACTACGTGGAATTATGAACCTTCTTCCGAGGATGGACCCCGGGTCTTCATGCCGAGACGAATCCCAGACTTATAAGGTCAACCAACTACATGGAATTATGAACCTTCTTCCGAGGGCGGACCCCCGGGTCATGCTAAAGGTCTTCCTAGGGGAGCCCTAGAATTTTCCGAACCTTTAAAGGTTACCAGGACGTGTCCGCCCTGGATTTTAGGAAAGCTTGCCAAGGGCGAACCTTGACAAGTACCAGGACATGGTCCTAGGTTTACGTCGAAGCTAGACCTGGGAAAATAGTCAGGTGATAATTCCTGAAATTTAGTCAAAATCCTGAAATATTTACGTAAATAAATGATAAGAAGCATATGTTTTATTAATATGGCATTTAATGTACATATTCCCTCTGTTCATTCCTTGGATGGGCCTCATTAAAACCTTTCAAGTTAAAAACCCAGTGGGAAAAAAGGACTTGAATAGGAAAAGGAGTACACTATCCGACCTTGAGCTCTTTAGCTGAAGTAGAACTTCAAGTGGGTAGCATTCCAAGTTCTTGGAATGCCTTTACCACTGAGTTCCTGCAATTTGTAGGCGTCGTTGTCCAGGCTGCTGACAACCTGAACGGGCCTTCCTAGTTTGGTCCAAGCTTGCCTGCACGAGGATCCTTTCGGGCTTCACCTTAGAAGCGCTAGAACTAGGTCGCCTGGCTGAAAAGTTTGGGGTTGAACTTTGGAGTTATATCTTCTTGTCATGCGGAGCTTGACAGCTTCTTCTTTGATTCTGGCTATATCTCAAAGTTCTTCACTGGTTTTCAGCTCAACCCTCATGTTGTCCTCATTGCACTGTTCCTGAAAAGCATCCTTCTGGATGAAGGTTCCCCTAGTTTGACAGGGATCATGGCATCGGTGCCATATGTCAGGCGAAAAGGAGTTTCCTTCTTAGTGCTTTGAGGTGTACAATGATATGCCCAGAGTATGCTGGGTAGTTCCTCCCTCCAGAGACCTTTGGACTTATCAAGTCTAGTGCGAAGGGCTCGGAGAATAACTCTATTTGCTGCTTCCACCTGACCGTTGGTTTGGGGGTGTTCAACAGAAGTGACCAGGTGTTTGATACCTAGTCGTGTGAGGAAGTCCTCGTAGGTCTGTGCCTTGAACTGCATACCATTGTCAGTAACGATAGCATAGGGTAGACCGTATCTGCATATGAGATGTTTCCAGGTAAAGGCTTTAACTTCACTGGCTGTAATTTCTCGTAGTGGCTTTGCTTCGATCCACTTAGTGAAGTAGTCGATTGCCACCAGCAAGAACTTGACCATCCCTGGAGCTTTGGGGAATGGCCCCAAGATGTCCATGCCCCACATAGTAAAGGGCAAAGGAGAGGAGATGGTGTGAAGGTTGTCAGGGGGAATTCGTGGGATGTCCGTAAACTCCTAACACCTCTTGCATTTCCGCGTAAACTGAAAAGGCGTTCATCCTGAGTGTTGGCCAGTAGTACCCTGCCCGTACTACCTTGGTGGCTAAGGATCGTCCTCCTGTATGGAGTCCGCAGATCCCTTCATGAAGTTCCCTCAAGACATAATCTGCCTGTGAGCTATCCAGGCACTTTAATAGAGGCGTTGTTAGCCCTCTTTTGAACAACTCTCCGTCAATGATGACATAGTAGCTGGCTTTCTGCTTTAGACATTAGGCCTCATTTTCATCTGCTGGGAGTGTTCCCTTTACGAGAAAGTCTCTGTAAGGGGTCATCCAAGTGGGTTCTCTAGTTCAACAACCATTACCGATGGGGTGTCAATGGTGGGTTTTTGGAGTGTCTCTTGGATGATTATTTTGAGGTGCCCGATCTTCTTGGTACTGGCCAGCTCAGATAACAAGTCAACCCTGGTGTTACTCTCTCGGGGTATGTGATACATCTCAAAACACTCAAAGTTGTCGATAAGTGTTTTGGCTAGATGGTAATACTGGAGGAGTATGGCTTCCTTGGTTTGAAACTTGTCTGCTATCTGTCCCTGGACGAGCTGTGAGTCTGAGTAGCATCTAAGATATTGAGCCCCGACTTCTTTTGCGAGTTTGAGTCCTGCTATGAGGGCTTCGTACTCGGCTTGGTTGTTGGAGGCTTTGAAGTTAAGCTTAAGAGTCTGCTCCAATGATATGTTGTCGGGTCCTTTAAGTATGATGCCGGCTCCGCTTCCTTGTACATTGGATGCTCTGTCCACATAAAGGTTCCACCAGTTTGGGGTGGACTTGTCCTTCCCGGCGAATTCTGCTAGGAAGTCTGCCATGAATTGTGCCTTCATGGGACCACATGGTTCATATCGAATGTCAAATTCTGACAGTTTGACTGACCATGCCACCATCCTGCCTGCCAACTCCGATTTCCTGAGCACCTATTTGATGGGATAATTAGTCTTAACTATCATTTAGTGACTTTGGAAATAAGGCCTAAGGCGTCTGGCAGAGGTGACTAGCGCCAAGGCTATTTTCTCGATCATTTGATAGTGCTTCTCGGCATCATGTAGCATGCGGCTAGTGAAGTAGACAGGGAGCTGGTGCTTCCCTTCTTCTTGGACGAGTGCTGAGCTGACGACTTCGTGTGCCATGGAGAGGTACAAGAGCAATGGTGTCTCCTGTCGAGGTCGACTCAAGACAGGTGGTGCAGCAATTGTTTTCTTGAATGCCTCGAAAGCTTGCTCGCAGGTGTCATCCCAAAGGAATGGTGCTGTCTTGGTGAGCAGCTTATAAAAAGGCTTTTCTTTCTCGGCGAGTTTCAGAAGGAATTTGGACAATGCGACTAATATTCCGTTCAGCTTCTTAACTTCGTTAACATTAGCCAAACTATGCATCTGTAATATGGTTGAGCATTTGTCCGGGTTGACTTCAATACCTCGGTGTGTGATCATGAAGCCAAGGAACTTGCCGCCACCTACCCCGAATGTGCACTTCTCGGGATTGAGACGCATGTCATACTTCTAAACCTCTTCAAATACCTCTTCCAGATCTGCTACATGTTGGGCTACACTCTGAGACTTGACGACCATGTCATCTACGTAGACCTCAATGTTGCGTCCAATCTGCTTTCTGAAGACGCGGTCCATCAGTTGTTGGTACGTAGCCCCTGCATTTTTGAGACCAAAGGGCATAACCCTATAATAGTAATTGGCATCTTCAGTGATGAAGGTCGTATTTTCTTCATCCGGGATGTGCATTATGATCTGATTGTAACCAGAATATGCATCCAGGAAGCTCAAAATGTGGAACCCAGATGACCCATCGACCAGTCTGTCGATGTTGGGTAATGGATACCCGTCCTTGGAGCATGCCTTGTTAAGGTCTGTGAAATTTGTGCACATACGCCATTTGCCACTGGCTTTTTTGACCATGACAACATTGGTGAGCCAGGTAGAATACCTGACTTCTCTGATAAAGTTGGCTTTGAGCAATTTTTCTACTTCTTCTTTGACTGCCTTTCGCCGTCCTTCTCCCATATTTCGCTTTTTTTGTGCTATGGGTTTGGCCTGTGGACATATCGCCAGCTTGTGGCATATGACCCGGGTAGTACCCCCCAAAGTGGTACCATGTCTGTCTGACCTCCTGTTAGGGGGGTATGGTAACACTTTTAGGCTTTCTATGTAGCACTGTCTAGCTTGCTTTTGGTCTGCTTTCATAGTGACAATCTCCCCTGTCATGGTAGGGAACTTCATCTTTAGATGAGGCGTAGAGACAATAGCTCCCAGCTCGTTGAGAGTCTTTCTATTGATCAGGACCAGGTATGATGTGTTAGCATCCACAATGTTGTACCTGACTGTAAAGGTCCTAGATAATGAACCTTGACCAAAGGTGGTCATCAGGTCGACATATCCCAAGGTGTCGACCCTTTCTCCTGCAAAGCCGAGGAGGGTTCTGAGCAAGGCTGTATAGCTGTGGATGAAATCTCCAGCTTCTAAAAGGTCTTTAGGTATAAGACATCAACCGAGCTGCCCTGATCAATGAGCACCTTTGTCACCTTGAAATTGGCGATGATGAGGGAAACAACCATGGGGTCATATTGGTGGATAGGGTTAATTCCCTCAAAGTCAGCATCAATGAATGTGATTGGGAGGTAAACTCCGCATTGGGGGATTGTTGACTGAATTTATGTCAATATCCTTGATGGAGTGCAAATGTCTCTTACGAGACTGACTTGATGATCCTCCATATGAGAAGTCGTCTGCAATGGTATGAATCACACCACGAATGTGTTGGACAGGCTCCTCTTCCTGTTGACGAGGGGGTTGACGCTAGCGTTTGAGTTGCGATTGTCTTTGCCTCCCTCAGTCTTTTGCACCATCTCTGCGTCTGTCATTGTTTCCAAAGCGATTCTCTCGTCACTCCTCTTGCCTCTGTGTTGGTGGGGGATTATTAGGTCTTTTTACAAACTGTGATAAGTGCCCTGCTTAGATAAGTTCTTCTATCTTATCCTTTAATGCAACGCAGTCTTTGGTGTTAAGGCCAGTGCCACGATGGTAACGATAATACATGTTAGGGTTTCCTCCTTGTTTTGAAGGAGCGGGAAATGTCACCTGTACCTCAGTGTTGCAGGCTTCATCCATGATCATGGCTTGATTGACCGTCAGGGGAGTGTATCTTTCGAACCTAGGTCCTTTGGGGAGAAGCTGTGGCTTATGCGGCCTTTGCTTCTTGTTAGTCCTTCGAGGGTCGACTACGATGGAAACCTCATGCTTTTCACGCTTCTGTCCAACTTGTCAGACTTCGTTACGAAACTTTGACATTTCTTCCATCTGGATATAACCTTTGGCTCTTTCGCGTATTTCGTCCATGCTAGAAGGAGGTTTCTTGCATAGACTGTCCACGAATTTACTAGGTCGCAGGGCTAGCATCATGGAATGCAATGCTACCTCAGAGTTGAGGTTTCTAATTTGAGAGGTGACATGTGAGAATCGTTCCATGAACCTGCGGAGGGGTTCATTATCTGCTTGTCGCAGCATTGCTAGTGCAGCAGATGTCATCTTATGAGTTCGGCTAGTAGCGTATTGTGCATTGAATTTTTCGACAAGGGTGTCAAAACTGTCGATGGACTGCTCTGGGAGGTCACCATACCATGCTAACGCGGCTCCCTTTAAAGACGTAGGGAATACGCGACATAATATGGCGTCATTGTTGGTGTAGAGATTTGATTGTGAGAGGAAGGCATCAAGATGTTCGTCCGGGTCCGTGGTGCCGTCATACCTCTCTAGTTACAGAGGTTTCCAGCCGAACGGGATGTCGACTTCCATAATGCGATCAACAAGTGGATTGCGCCGAGTGTTGTGCCTCTCCCTTTGATAGCCATGTGTTGAACTACGAAAGGGTGGAGGGTCGACATGTTGTCGAGGACGCGACTCGCCTTGTGTCTGTTCTTCTTGGGTGGTAGGGGAGCGTTCGTCTCTCTCGAGTTCTCTCACCCGGTATTCATGCTGATCGCGGTCAGCCTTCAGCCTTTCGATCTCTTCCTGGTACTTGCGTTCCATCTCTGTCATACGGTTTTGGAGTTGCTGAATGATGTCGTTGTTCGTCATGGTAGCCTGTGGGGGGTTAGATGCGTCGACAGGGGTGTCGCATCTAACACTAGAACGTGTGCTGACCATGAACGCGTACTCATGAATGATTGGAATGAGAGGTCGTAGGGTAAGTTTTACTTGTGCCCCACGGTGGGCGCCAAATGTTCTTACCAAAATCTAAAAATTCCACGTGTGAGGTTGGCGTGGCCAATGTGGACTCCAAATTTTGCACGTCGGATAAGGTGTAGACTTTACTTAGAGGATGAACCTGCAAAACAAAGGAAAAACACTCTGACGCTCAAGTAAGTACATTAATTTATATGAGAATAACCGAGTGTGGGAACTCAGTATGAGATGTAGAGAAAGAATAACTTGAGTAATGCGTTCAAGTACTGTGTATGGAGTGAATGAGATGTGTTTAGAGAGAACCTGTAAGGTTGTATTTATAGTATGGAGTGTGAGCTTTGGGCCTTTGTTTGTTAATAATCTGTTGATAAGATAATAAAAGATAATAGCAGACAGTTATCTAATTTAAATATAAGATAATGTGTACCTTATTGATATACTGTTACTTGTAGATAACTTGTAAAGATATGATAAGATATGATGGTTGCACCAATTTGAATACATAGGCATATTTGATATGCTATTAATATAAAGATATACGCAGTAGATATTATCTTTCCTGTAGCAGTCTGTGTCTGCGCTCTTGTAGCAGGGTTGACAAGAAACCCGGACAAGTGTGTTCGGGTTGACACTTGGAGAGTGAATAAGTATTATTTAATGTGGCAGTGCTGACGTGGAGGGGTGTCCACGTGTATAGTGACCCCATGATGAAGACCACATGTCATTTTACTATTTTGGAATATATATATATACACAATTGAGAGCAAGAACATATGAAAAGCCGAATTAGATGAGCATAACAATGAGGAAGTTTCGGATGATGACACTAAGACCGAAGGGGAACCGAGTCAGGAGAGAACATAGTGTGTCTATACTCTATATCACGTGAATAATGGAAGGACATTGATCTATGACCTTGTTGGAACTTGGAAGGATATGCTGTATGTAATTGTAAAGTTGTTGGGGGAAAAGAATTAATTGGTGTTCATTTGTTGAAAACAAGGCTAGTTAAAGCTTAAGAAGTAATCCCTTCGTTTCTAATTATAATTCTTAAAAACAAGGATATCATGTTTGTCCCTTTTTTATAAGAATTTTTTTAAAAATTTTTAGATATATTAATTATTTTTTTCTGATATATTCTTATTAAATAGTTTTTTTCTTTAAATATTAATAAGAAACAAGTAACTAAATAAAGAGAAAATAAAAAAGCAATTTTGAAATGATAGTATAAATAATTGATAAATTTAATATAATAATTATCTTTTTATGAAACATAAATTAGTTTAAAAAGTTTTATAATTAGAAATGGGGGAGTAGAACCCTAACTAAGGAAAAAAGCTCGTTATATTGAAAATAACTATTTATTGATCAAGTTTCCAAGATAAATGAGGTCAAACACATGTTCACCCACGGATATATGGATGATTTGGGGGCCATTACTTGGTTGAACAATGTTGCAAACATGGATTCATGCTTTTTTCATATGACTTTTAAATAGTGGTGTTAGAATATCATGCTTTTAACATAGAAAAAAATGATTATATATTGATAATGTAAAAAATACACAATTATTCAATCAAATTTATTTAATATAATAAATTTATTGACTTTTAAAATAATTATCTTAAAGTAATTCAAACAATAATTAATATTTAAATAAAAATATAAAACTATTTTACATCAAACATATATTACCACATACATATAATATTGTTGTTAGATTGACACACATGTTCAATTTTTTAAAATAAAAAAAATCAAAACTCTTTTGCATCGACTTAAAGGCAAAAGAACCCAAATAATACATTTTTAATAAAAAATTATGAATTTTGGGCTGTTTTGAAACATATTACCAATCTGGGGCTGTTGGTCATGTCCAGAATTGGGCATGATTGGTCACGCCCA
>CM023957.1:23969820-23988975 GCA_013407115.1 Glycine latifolia
TATTCCTGTTCTACTCAAAGTTTGTGACTTTTGAGATTCTCATGGCTTTCCAAATAGACATTCTGGTGACTGAACACGCCCAATTTAGGCGTGAGTAAACACGCCCAATTTAGGCATGACTGAAGACGCCTACATTTGGGCGTCATTGAACCCTATATAAGTCAGACAGTCCCACACAACTGACCTCCACAACGAAATTCAATCTGAATACTATGGCATTGACCAGTCATGCCCAGTTCTGGGCATGACCAACAGCCCCAGATTGGTAATGTGTTTCAAAATAGCCCTAAATTCGTAATTTTTTTTATTAAAAATGTATTATTTGGGTTCTTTTGCCTCGACTTAAATTGTTACTAGTTTCAAATTTATGTCATAGTTGCATTGATTAAAAGTGATGTTATCAATAACATTAAAAAAATGTTTGTCTGACATTACCTAATAATGATTGATTGATTAAATCGTTTTAAAACAACTACAGCTTTGACATCAATTAATTTAAAATGTATTTTTTTAGAGAATTATAAAATCAATAATAATATTTCTTTTCATAATCTAGTTTGAATGTCTCGTACATCGGACCGGATTGATGCACGGAGACAAGTACTAGTTTAGATAAAAAGTTCTTAAGATTGACACTCACAATGCCCTAAACAAAATTGACACTCAAAAATTTTGCTTAAGTAATTATTTCAGTAGGTGTGATATTAATGCGGTTTGGGGTGCTGATTGTGAAGAGCAAAATTTTATGAGCTGCATTGACTTTGGAGGATAATGGTAGAAGGCTTATTCTCTCAGCAAATAGCTACGGGGATTGGGAAGGGAATTTGGTTGGGTATATATGTAATTATGTACAGGGTGGGGTAGCATGGCCTCACTTTCACTTTCTTTTGTAATGTGTAATTATCTATTTTTATTATGAGATGGTAAAATATAGTAATATATAACCTGGTTACACTTTGGATGATTTTTCCCTTGAATATCGGTATAAAGTTGTTTTTATAAAAAAATAGTGATAAATCTTTGTAAAAATTATAAACATATATATGTTGACTCGCGTAATTTTCATGTATATTGATTCAAGGTAGCCCTTATACATTTTGTTAACTAGCGGATACATAGATATTACACTTGTCCGCATTTCTATTATGTATTGATGTATATATTAATTTTAGTGTACTATTTTTTCCAAATAGAATTTTTTCTTTACTTCTTTTGTCTCAACTATTTATGGTATTATGATAATTTAATTTTTGTGCATTAATGAGAGTTGTATTCTAAGTATATAATTTTTTTAATTCATCAAACATTTCAAAGATACTCAGTCCTCTTAATTTGCATTACAACAAATGAATAAAGCGATTTAGGTATGTATATGTTTATTTGAGTTTAATTTTTTAATTTTTAATTATGGAATAATTTTGAATCAATAAGAATGAGAAAAAAATGAAATACTTTTTTTAAATAATGTTAAAAGAAAAAGGAAAACAAAATAATTTAAAAGTATTATAAATAAATTGATACTTTAGTTTTATTATCTGCATTTACTAAAAAATTAAGGGATCTGAACATCTATTTTTTAGTCACAAATATCACCTTAATTTTATTTGGTTTTTAATTTGAAAATGAAAATGATTTTTTATTTATATTTTTAATAATTGAAATACAATAAATATAAATAAAATTAAGTAACAATTTAATAACTAAAAAAGGTTTTCTTGTCCAATAAAATAATTAAACTATGATAATTTAGTGATACATTAATTCAGTTTATTTTTATATTTTATATCAACGTAACACTTAATTTGATAGATAGGTAATTTGATGTAGACCAACAATTCAATTTTCTAATTTATTTTACGTACTAATTAAAAAGTTTATTTTCATATTTTTTAATAGAGAAAATATGTTATGAAGAAAGTGAGATCAATGTAATAGGTATAACTTTGAACCCTTTTTTCTCTTAAAAGAAATTCATCGCTCATTTTTTTAAGTTATGTATTGCACAAAATACTAAGAATATACGTGGTCATTATTGTGGGATTACTGTACACGTGTTTGTTCTGTTTTCGCCCTCCATGTCAACCCTATTACAGGAGCGCGGACGTCAACCCTCAATAGCCAGGTCATACTAGCTAACAGATTATCTATTATACTTATTTATTCAAATAAGTGTAACCACATTATCTTCTAACAGATCACAAATTATTTACGAGCGGTTACTTATCTACAAGTAACAAACTATCCACCATTATTTACTATTTGAATTATATAGCAGTATGCAATTATCTTTTTATCTTATCAACAGATTAATCATTAATAAAGGCCCAAGGCCCATACTCCACACTATAAGTATAGGTTATATCTAACCCTTTCACACACTCATTCACACAATCATTCACCCACGGTGAACATACCGTCTCCGAGACCACCTCGGAAATCCACATTCAGTTATATAATCCTCTCTATAATTGATGTACTTACTTGAGTGTAAGAGTCATTTCCTTTGTTTTGCAGGTCCCCCTTCCTAACAAGATTGACTCACCATCTGATGTGCAAAGTCTGGAACCCACTTGGATCGTCTCCACCTCGGTGTGTGGCATTTCCAGATTTTGGTAAGAACATTTAGCGCCCACCGTGGGGCCGCGATAAAACTTACCATGTGGTCTCGAATTCTTCATCAAATCACATTCACTGTCAACTCACGTATGGTCAACACACACTCCAGCCTTAGGCATCATACTCTTGTTGACACTTCCAACCCTCAGACAACCATGACCAACGCAGACATTATCCAACAACTCCAAAACCGCATAGCAGAGATGGAGCAAAGACATTAAGAAGAAATTTGAAGGCTGAAGGCTGACCATGATTAGTTGGAGGCCAGAACGAGACAACCCCAAGGAGATGAACATTCGCCTATCACAAGGAATGGGCACACTCAAGGAGAGTCACACCCTCGACAGACCGTCCACCCTTAGGGCGGTCCCCAGCTCAGCACAGGTATACCGTCCAGAAGGGTAGACAATGTGACGACATCCATTTGTCAATCGCATTATGGAAATAGATTTACCTCCAGGTTGGAAATCTCTCCACCTAGAGAGGTACGATGGCAACACCGACCCAAACGAGCATCTGGATGCTTTCCTCACTCAGGCCAACCTCTATACAAACAACGATGTTGTACTATGTCGAGTGTTTCCCACTTCTCTCAAGGGAGCAATATTGACATGGTACGGTGGGCTTCCTTTGAGGTCTACAGACAGTTTCAACACTCTAGTCGAGAGATTTAGTGCACTATATGTGACCAGTTGGTCTCATAGGCTAACTTTAGCTGCACTAGCCAGTCTATGGCAAGTAGATGACAAACCACTTCAGAGATTTATGGAACGATTCATATGAGTAGCTGTCCAAATCTGTAATCTCAACCCCGAGGTAGCATTACACTCTATGATGCTAGCCTTACGTCCTGGTAAGTTCGTGGATAGTTTGTGCAAGAAAACACCATCTAGCATGGACGAAATAAGCGAACGAGCTAAGGGATACATTCAGATGGAAGAGATGTCTTAGTTCCAAAATAAAGTTAGACAAGCCAGATAGAAACGAGAAGCAGCGACGAAGACTAAACCACATAGGTTAGACAAAAAGCACAAACCAGACAAGTGGTAACCTCTCCCAAAAGGACCCAGGTATGAGCGCTATACTCCCTTGATGGTCAATTAGGCCACCATCATGGAAGAGGCATTCAATACAGAAGTACAAGTGAAACTACCTACAACTTCATCGTCTCTTAAGCCAGGGGCAGATCCAAACAAATACTGCAGGTATCACTCCGGTAATGGTCATAACACTGAAGAGTGTGTGGCCCTGAAAGACAAAATCGAAGAACTCATACAAGCATGATACTTATCACAGTTCATAAAATGACTTGATAATCACCCACCTAGAGCTAGAAGACATCATGAAGATAAAAAGATACTGACATGAGAAGAGTCAGAACAGATGACAGGGGACAACAAAGGCAGCACTAGCCTAGACAGGAACGTCAACCCCCTCGACAACAAGAGAACGAGCCTGCCCAACAAATACGAGGTGTGATCAATACCATCGCAGACGAGTTATCTTATGGAGGACCATCCAGCTAGTCTCAAAAGAGACACCTTCATGCTATATGGGACATTGACATTAATTATGCCGATACTCCCTTACCACGGAGCCTCCCTCCTATCACATTCATAGACAAAGATTTTCGAGGAATCGACCCTGTCAACGAAGACTATCCAATGGCGGTATCCCTTGTAATAGCCATTTTCAAGGTATCAAGGGTCCTCATTGATCAAGGGAGCTTAGCATATATCCTATATTGGAAAACTTTTCATAAGCTCGAGGTCCCATCTGATGCAATTCTACCTCACATCAGATCCCTTTTAGGCTTTGTAATGAACCAAGAAGGGGGGGGGGGTGAATTGGTTCAACTGGAAATTTAAAACTTTCTGAAACAAATTGCAGAATTGAAACTTAGGATCGTATCACAAGTTCACCTTTACCAAAGCTAGAAATCTTTCTTCACCCAAGATCACCCTTAGTTATGAAAGCAATGACAGAAAAATGTTTCTTTGATAATAAAGCTGGAGTTCACAAGGACATGTAATGAAAATACAGAAAACTAAACAAAACACAAAGCAATTATACTGGTTCACCTCTCAACCTTGGAGGCTTCATCCAGTTGCTTCCAACCCACACTAGGTTAGAGTAATTACTAAATCATAGAAACTTTTACAAGCTGTTTACAAGTGATCTCTTTACCAAAACTAGACAAAGAAGCTGATTCTAAAACCCTTTTAGAATACAAATCACAAGATACTGAGAACCTTACTCAGAATCCCAAACCTAGAGAACCTTACTCTAGCAAGCTTGAAAAGAAACCAATGATATATCACAATATAATAAAAAATGTGTTAGACCTTCTAAAAAGATGGGTTCAAGATAAACACAACCTGAGATCTTTCATGTATGAATGAATGAAATGAAATGAGATGATATTACCACACTCTTCAGGTTGTAAAGCATAATAGCTCAGAATCACAATCTTGAAAACCTTCTTTCTTTAAAACATCTTCTCTAAAAAATTCAGAAATCTTGATAACACAAGATGTTGTTTGAACTTAGAGTAAAACAGTAGTATGGGCACTTATGAAAGCTCATAAACTTTTGGGTAAGTCACTCTTGTAAAGAGTAAAACGTTCAATGCCTATTTATAAGAAAAAGACTCACCAAGCTTTATATAAAACATAATTAACTGACAATAATCGATTAATCCGTTAGTGTAATCGATTAAATTGCCATAAGTAATCAATTAAAGTAACTAGATAATCGATTAAACTGTTCATCAGCTTTCTGGAAATGGTTTCATGAACACAATAATTGTTTAAACCGTTCAGTAATCGATTAAACCAGAATAACATCATGAAAAATGAATTAGGATAATCGATTACCGTTTTTCATAAAACACTATGTAATCGATTACAAGAAACCAGTAATTGTTGCGCGATTTATGCGAATATGTTTACGGCAAGTGCACCGATCGTTTAACAAGTAATAAAGTGTAAGTAAAGTATCGTCTCCACAGGGATTGGGTAATTTTTAGCAATAATTATAAAGATTATAATTGAACAAGAAAAATAAAAAGTACGCAACAGTAGTTGGATGATTGTGTTGAAGAAAGAAAATTGAACAAAACAGTAAATTTAAAATCGAAAGATTACCAATGAGAAACAATTGTGGTCAGGCACAATCCCGTATAAGTATTACCCCCTTCAATTGACTGATTATTTTATCTTGAAGTTCACATAAGATCAATCTCTCCTATATTCGTAAATCCTAGAACTACTAGAGTCATAACCAGCGATTCAACTCTTTAATTCGATCGAGAACCCTAACCTTCTAGCGATTCTGTCAAACTAAGAATTCAAAGAACAAATCTTATGGGTTCGTGTTCTGTTTACTCGGAGAATAAGTCTTTTCTATTTTAGTTAATTCCTAATGTCTTAGTTAATTAACCCTTTAAACTGAGTTTGTAACCTAATGTCTTAGCGAAACTAATCAGTTCAAGCAATTAAAGAACATATTATAACCTCCGCACTCATGCATCCCTATGTCTAGGTGAAGAGCAAGTGTTAATCTTAACAGATCCGATGTTATAATTCCAACGTGTCCATTGCGAAGTATAACTCTAAATACTCATTCAGAGTGATCAATTCTAAACAAGATTATAATTAAGCACCGAAAAGAATTAAAATAAACAAAACATATGCATTTAATACCAGTCAATTTTACAGAAGGAAACTCATACGTTCATGGCCTTCCCACAATAAGATGATTAGCTAGCCATAGGCTTCAAGAACACCAAAGCAATTGGACGAAACATGATTATGCAGAACTTCGACTCCCAATCTTGATTCCTAGGGTTTGCTCTTACTAAAACTCTATATTCTGTGTGTCCCCCCTTGTGTCCCTTAGCTAGGTCTCTGTGAGTGTGTCTAATAATCCAGAAAACACTCATATTTATCGAGTATTTTAATTACAGTAACAAAGCAAAAACCTTCTGCATAATTTCGAAGCAAATATTCATTAATTAAGGAAAGAAATCATAACCACGCGGCTCGCGCGCGATACCACGCGACTCGCGTGGTCTGACAGAATGTAATGGCGCGACGCGCGTGAATGTTGACGTGCCTCGCGTGGATGGTCAGAGCTGAAATGGCTTAAATCTGGAGTTCTCACGCGGTTCACTTGAAGAATGGCGCGACGCGCGTGACGTTGCAGATCTTGTTTCTTTCTTTATTTGCTTTGAATTCCCTCTTTTTGGCCTGCAAACACTTAAATGGTATTAAAATGCTTTTATAATGCAAAATACTAAATATGACTAATTTTTAGAACTATTTACTAACTATTTAATAAAAATATGACCTAAAACTAATCTATAATTAAGATGTGTTTGCAACACATCAGTAATCAATTAAACTGTTCTTCAAGGCTTTTCTAGAATAGTTTGAATATCTTTAATTGATTAAATTGATTGTGTAATCAATTAAAGCAGTAAGATTTGCTTTTTTAAAGAACTAATCCTTTGAGAACTTAACTTTTTGTAAAACCATTTGATTTCTTTAAGATTTAAAAACCATGTATGCTTGATAATGAGAATGCACATGCTAAAGAAAAATCACAAGGCATTTAACTTAAACCCCTTAAACAAATTACAAATTCCATCAAAATGATTGGGCATGTAAAAAGCTAAAACATAATCAAGTCTTCAACCTTGGTTCAATTCCTCTTGCAGCTTCCTTTAAACTCAACAACCTAAGGCTACATGGACCTCATGACTACCTTAGGTCAAGGCTCACTCTCGCGTAGTTTTACTATCAGGTATTTAATTGTCAAACCCGACACTTCTTACCTTGCTTTTGATTGGCAGGAAAACGTTGAACGAGTTTGGAGCTATCGTCTCCACACCTCACCTAAAGATGAAATTCCCCACCATGACGGGAGAAGTAGTCACTGTCAAGGTAGATTAGAAGGAAGCCCAACAATGCTACATCGAGGGTCTAAAAGTGGCACCGTATCCTCCCAACAGGGAGCCTGACAGATACCATCCCACTTCGGGGAGTACCAGCCAGGTCATGAGCATAGACAAAGGGTCCACCCCCTACACCCTAATTGTCTATACGACTCAACACAATAACACATTTGACGTAGATCCACGCGATGATACCATCAACAGGGGACCGAAACCTGTGGAGGAACTCGTCAAATTGTAGCTAGGACCTGTACCTGGCCAATGCACACAGCTTAGCAAAGGACTTACTAGTCATGAACATAGGCACATAGCCGATGTCCTCCTCAAAAACACGGACCTATTCGTCTGGCAACCATCAGACAGACCATCCATTGACCCCAATGTCATATGCCACAAGCTGGCAATATGTCCTCAAGCCAAACCAATAGCACAGAAGAAGAGAAAGATGGGTGAAGAAAGAAGAAAAGCGGTCAGAGAAGGTGTAACGACCCCTCTCGTCGCTACGATATCACTAACTCTTAATCATGCAATTTCAAATTTTAATGAAAACTCCATTAATTTGATTATGAAAATGGTAGTAAATTCTTGCGATAATACACTTGTCATACAACGAAAAAATATATAATTAAATACATATGCATGTACATTTCCAAAACATTACATATCATTCACGTAATAGTACATAATTTAGTTGTATTTATAAATGTTTATGCCTAGAATATACATGTCCAACAAAAAGAATAAATAGATTAACTAAGGAAGAGTTGATTCTCAAAACACAACTCTTTCCCAAAAAGAAGTCCAACGTCATTACATCGGCTTTGTGGCTCCAACCAAAAAGAATCTTCCTCCAGAGTCACCTAATGTTGCTCATCTACTCACACGAACGAGAGTTCGCAATCATCATAGGTACCAACCACACGGTACAATAAAAATAAGGGTGAGTTTATTATATAAAACCAACAAGCATCAGGTAACAACTATTGGGAAGGAAACAACATTAACAACCACAATCATTACCAATTTCCATCAGTACAATACATACTCGACAAACCAATCATCCAATTCATTTCACAAATCAAAGAATCATGATTGGAATGATGCATGCTCCTGATTTCACTCTCACCATGCAATGTGGTACCATATCCAGGGAAATAGCCTCTCAGAGGAAAATGATTCATCGCCTATCAGGATTGCCCTGTCGTGCACAAGCCATTCCACTGCACGGTGATCAACCAGTGGCGCGCTAGAATTCCTAAGCTGACAGCCCCTTAGTACTTGCATTTTCAGCCCATAGAAACCTACAAGTACGCGCATGCCTTCATTTTATTTCCATTAATGCAATATAAAGTATGAAACATAAGCACCATCAATGTATGACCATGGCTAGGAACAAATCCTTACCCGCAAGGATGACCAGTCATGCACCCCCCATACATAGCACACCAATGTGGGCTTACCGATGCATTGACCGTGGCTAGGAACAAATCCTTTCCCGCAAGGATAACCAACCAGTCACTGCATCACATGTGTACATACACGACATACAACCATGGACACCATTAATGCATGACCCGGCTAGGAACAAGTCTTTCCCCGCAAGGATAACCAGTCATGCACCCACCATGGGTATCCATGTATATCCACATCACATAATGACAACCATGGGCACCAGCAATGCATGACCTGGCTAGGAACAAATCCTTCCCTGTAAGGATAACCAGTCATGCACCCGCCCATGGGTATCTACATCACATCATCTCAATATCATCATCATACATATCAAACTCATCTTATTTCAACATCATCAACCCAATCAACATTTATCTCATTTGAACATCGTCAATCACGTCATCATTATCTCATTTCAACATTATCAACCACATCAACATTACCTCATTTAAGCATCACAACCACATAAACATCATCAACCACTTCCATGGCATCTCAATTTCACTATCATCAACAACATCAATAATAAATACACCGCATCCCATTCGTCAAAAATATTATTTGCCTTGAAAACGAGCGCACACAAGAACAAACATACATCAATCATAAATTCATCACATCCCATTAGTTAGAAGCTTAGTTTTTCTTGAAAAGCCAACACACAGCAGGGACAGTCAGTTATCCTCATAGTTGGACTCACTGGCCCCCAACTTTGGTATCAAAACTATAACTAAATAATAAACTCCCCTTACCTAACTAGGAGTTCTCCTTGTCACAGCTTAGCAGTGTTGTTTTGAAATCCCTCGACTACGCGTGTTTTGTCCAAACCCAGAGCTCTATATACCAAATCGAAGACAATTTAGTATAGATTTCCAAGGTAAAATCAATATTAACATTTGGGGTCAAATACCCATTCAAATCAAAAAGGGGCTAAACGGTGTTTTGGGAGTTCACATAAAAAGACATCATTTTGAAACTCTAATCACACCAACGTGGCCGATGTTCAACAAGGATCACAGAAATGACATCAATTTCATAAAAAGGAGACTTTTACAACATCTCATTTTCAAAGGATTTTCAAAGGAAGTGTAAAACTCCCAACTTATCCAAAACACAAGAGACACTAAGAGAAGCTTAAACTAGCTAAAAGAAGACAAAGGAAACCAAGATTACCTTAAGGAAACTAAGAAAGAAGGATTGGGAGCTCCATTTTCTATCGAAACTTTGAGAGGAGTTTCAAAGATTCTGCTTCGATTACGAGGTTCTTCTCCATGCCATGGTCCCGTGGCAAGCAACGACGGCCCGTGGTGGTCATGTGGTGGTCGTGGGTGGTGGAAAGGAGGTTCCTAGGGTTTTTGGGTGAGTTTAGAGAGAGAAGGAGAAATAAAATTGCGAAAACACGTTTCTGCGCACTACTGGACATATTTATAACTTGAGTGGTTCACTCAGGGCAATTTTCTCATTGTCAGGAAATACCTTGAATTTCGCTCAGCGAGCTCTGGCTCGCTCCGCACGACAGCATGGCTCGCTCAGCGCGCTGGTCACACTTAGTGTGACATCAAAAGTCATTATTTAGAATATCCCAAGGGTCAAAAGAAGTAGAGACGAGTTGGGAAGCTGCTGTTAAATTTGAGGATGATCCAATGGTTAATGAATTCGAGATGATAATTTTACCGAAGCAGGTTATGGGTCAAACTATTACACTCGCATTACAAAAATAAATCAAACAAAGTTCACATAACCTAACATTCATACCAAGAAAATTCACAAGGTTAATCTACACAAAAAATCAACTAATCCAAACTTATAAAACAACCAAATACATAAAACATATATTTTCATTTATCAAAATTTCACGGTGTTACAAAAGGAGTAGAGAAGTTAATGAAGGCCAATTTTATCAGAGAAGCCAGGTACTCTACCTGGCTCATCAATGTCGTAATGGTTAAAAAGACCAACGACAAATGGCATATGTGCACAGACTTCACCGACCTCAACAAGGCATGCCCTAAGGAAGCATACCCATTATGTAGACAGACTGGTTGATTCTGCGTCAGCATTTCAGATCCTGAGTTTCCTGGATGCATACTTTGGATACAACCAAATCAGGATGCACACTCCAGACGAAGAGAAAATGACATTCATTACTGAGGATGTCAATTACTGTTACATGGTCATTCCCTTTAGCCTCAAAATTGCAGGGACCACATATTAGCGGCTAATGGATTGAGTCTTCAAAAAAATAGATCGAACGCAATGTCGAGGTCTATGTTGAGGATATGGTTGTCAAATCACAAAGTGTAGCTCAACATGTGACCAATATGGAATAGGTTTTTGAAGAAATCAGAAGGTATGACATACGTCTCAATCCAGAAAAGTGCACATTCGGGGTAGGCGGCGGAAAATTCCTCAGTTTCATGATTACACACTGGGGAATTGAAGCCAACCCTGACAAATGTTCTACCATACTAAAGATGCACAATCCAACCAACGTCACTGAAGTCCAAAAACTAAACAGAAGATTAGCGGCTCTATCCAGATTCCTCCCAAAACTTGCCAAAAAGGAAAAGCCTTTTTACAGACTGCTCATAAAGACCGAACCCTTCCTCTGGGATGAAGCTTGTGAGCAAGCCTGCAAGGTATTCAAGAAGACAATAGCTATACCACTTGTTTTAAGCCAACCTAAGCTGGAGGCACCATTGTTGCTATATATTTCAGTGACGGATGAGGCTGCTAGCTCAGACCTTGTCCAAAAAGAGGGGAAGCAGCAACTTACCATCTATTTCACCAGTCGCATGCTACATTATGTCGAGAAACCTATCAAATGATAGAAAAGATAACCTTGACACTCGTCACTTCCGTAAGACGCCTTAGGCCCTATTTTCAAAGTCACCAAGTGATAGTCAAAACTAACTATCCCATCAAACATATACTGTGAAAACCTGAATTGGTAGGTAGAATAATGGCGTGGTCAATCAAATTGCCAAAGTTTGACCTTCAATATGAACCTCCTGGTCCCATGAAGACACAATTCATGGCAGACTTCCTAGTAGAATTTGTAGGGAAGGACAAATCTACCCTATACTGGTGGAATCTCTATGTGGATGGAGCGTCCAATGTGCAGGGAAGCGGATTAGGAATCATTCTTGAGGGATCTAACAACATCTTGCGAGAACAAGCCCTCAGGCTCAATTTTAAAGCTGCAAACAACCAAGCCAAGTACGAGGCACTCATAGTAGGCCTTAAGGTCGCAAAAGAAGTCGATGCTAAATGTATGAGATGCTACTCCAACTCGTAACTCGTCCAAGGACAGGTCGCCAACAAATTCCAGACTAAAGAAACTATACTTCTCCAGTATCATCACTTGGCCAAGACACTGATCGATAGCTTCGAGTGTTTTGAAATGTATCACATAACAAGAGAGAGTAAAACTAATGCTGACTTTCTCTCCAAGCTGGCTAGTACTAAAAAGACCGGACACCTCAAGACCATCATCCATGAAACACTCCAAACTCCCACCATAGGCACCCACGAGGTAATGCTGGCGAAGTGGAGGAACCCAATTGGATGACCCCTTACAAAGATTTCCTCATCAAAGAGGCACTACCAATGTCTAAAAAGGAAAGCCAGCTACTATGTCATCCTTGATGGCGTGTTGTTCAAAAGAGGGTTGGCAACACCTCTACTTAAATGCCTAGACAGCCAGCAAGCAGACCATGTCCTGAGAAAGCTCCATAAAGGTATCTGTAGCCTCCACACAAGGGGACACTCCCTTGCCACCAAGACAGTAAGAGCCGAATACTACTGGCCAACACTCAGGACCGATGCCTTTAATTTCATGCGAAGGTGCAAAAAGTGCCAGGGATATGTAGATGTCCCTTAGACTCCCCCTGATGACCTTCACACGTTAACATCCCATCGGCCTTTTGCCATGTAGGGGATGGACATCCTAGGGCCTCTACCAAAAGCCCCGGGAGCGGTCAAGTTCCTGTTAGTTGCCATTGACTACTTCACCAAATGGATCGAAGCAAAGCCTTTACGTGAGCTAACTGCCAATGAGGTAGAAAGCTTCACATGGAAACATCTCATATGCCGGTATGGTCTACCCTTTGCCATCATTATTGACAATAGTACACAATTCAAGGCACGAACCTATGAAGATTTTCTCACATGGCTCGGTGTCAAGTACCTTGTTACTTCTATCGAACACCCCCAGACCAACAGTTAGGTGGAAGCAACGAACATAGTCATCTTTCGAGCCTTACTCAATAGACTTGACAAGTCTGAGGGTCTCTAGAAGGAAGAGCTCCTCAACATACTCTAGGCCTATCACTGTTCACCTCAGAGTGCTACTCACAACTCCATTTCGACTCACATATGGCATAGACGCCATGATCCCTGTCAAACTTAGAGAACCATAGACAAAAATGATGCTTTTTAAGAGTAGCACAACGAGGAGAACATGAGGGTAGAACTAGAAACTGCAGGGGAAGTTCAAGACATGACCAAAATTAGAGAAGAAGCCAACAAACTTTGAATGACAAGAAGATACAACACCAAGGTTTGATAGAGGACTATCCAAAGAGCATGAAGTTCTAGAAGCACTCTATCAATTGAAGGTTCTAATGACAAGGTCCAAAATCAAGCTTCTACAAAAATAGATGACCAAGAGAATCATGGCTGGACTATTTAATAAGGACAAGGATGGAGGAACACACAAGGAGCTAAATTGAAGCACCTTGAAGATTGTAGGAAGGCTTTCTTAGCGCGAATATCGCGCTTAGCGCAATTCCTTTTGTAGCTTTCGTAATTTTTGTAATTTTCATAATTTTCGTTATGTCATAATTTAGTAATTTCTTATTTGTGTAGTAGGCCTCAATGTGAACTAAAATAGGCCCAAACTATGTGTTTTTAGGTTTCATTAGAGGCTTAATTCTATAAGTACTTAGATATTGCTATTTTTGGGGAACTTTTGATTAATGAAACTAAGCATTTGCTTGAATTGAGAGCTTAGCCTCTTCTTGGTTCTTGGTTAAAACCAAATTGATTCTTATCAAGGAAGCTTTCCTTAGTGGCGAATCCTCCTCCAACTTATTGCTCCAATACGGATTGTGGCGTTGTTCATTATCATCTTCTTAATCTTCCACACCTTTTATCTTTAAGTTCTAATAACTATCACTGGGGTCTTGAAATTTGCATCCAGAAATGATCCAATCCAAGCGTTCATGCCTTGGTCGTCATCATGTGGTAATCAAAGCTTGAATCCAAAGAGCAATTCGAAAATATTTCTATCAATTTAGGTGCATTTTTCGTTTTTATTTTATTATTATTTTTTATTTTTTCCTTAAAAAATAGAAAATTAAAGTCCTTTGGTTCTTGCTTTTTGTGTTTAATTTTGTGTCTCTTGTGTGTTTTTATGAAAGCCAATTGTTTCAATTTTTTTTCTCTTTTTGGGAATGACATATTTACAGAACCCCTATGAATAGGACCAAACCTTATTCTGTGGTATTTACATGAGATTATCTTACATTTGCCTTATATTACCCTATCTTTTTGTTGAATTCATAGTTATTTTGAATATGGGTTGTTCTTCATGTTCTTCGTGTTCTTCATGAAACTCATAGCTCTGCTGGAAAATTTCTGAGTTTGATCTTTAAAATTTTGTTTGGAGAGTATTGAGGCGTTTATGCAAATACCAAAAGTTTTTGGTCCTAAAAGAGAAAATACGAAGGACCAAAGAGAAAATATTCAAAAATATTTTGGCGTCAAAATGAAAATATCAAAAAATATGAGGACCCAAGTGTAAAAAAAAGTTACTGTAAAAATTTAATAGCCCTCTATCTCTTAGTGTGTGTGCTTATTGCTACTTTCTAGTACTTTCTTTTTGCATAATTGCAGTGGTTTATACTTAGCCAATTTTTTTTTATTTCCCTAATTGTCTTGTTTGACATTCCTTTTGAGTTATACTTTCTTTTTTTAACTTTTATTGTTTGTCTTGTAAATTTCCAAGGCTTTGTCTTAGAGTTTTCTTTCTTCTTTGACCTCTTAAGTTGAGTTTGGATTTGTTTCATCTTTCACTTTGGTTACTCTTTGAATTGAAATCTTTGGATGATTTCAAGGGCTGAAGAAGAGTTAGTGAGTGGAAAAAGACAAGAGTGAACCTTATAGAAAAAAATCTTACAAGCATGAAACACGAATGTTGAAGAGTGTAAACACTTAGTGAGTGGTAAGGTCCAATATTTTGTTTGTTTTACTAACATTTTCTTGTAGCAATGGTGCCTGAAAGTGATAGTGATCCACCATCCCCTAGAACCACTAAGCTAATGGCTTCATTGGCAAAGCAAATGGATAAGTTGCAAAGAAATGTTGAAAGGAGGATGAGAGACAAATTTGATGAGATACAAAGAAGCACTCAAGAGTTGAGTGGAAGAATGGAAGACATGGAGAGAAAAAGACATCATAGGTCACTTCATTCTTCTCAAGGGAGTGATGATGGCTATGAAGATTATAGAAGACATAGGCACAGGAGGAATAGGGATGGCATGGATGATGTGAAGGTCAAAATTCCGAAGTTCCTAGGTACTTATGACCCGGAGGCTTACCTTGATTAGGAGATGAAAGTTGACCAAGTTTTCGATTGTCACAATTTTAGTGAAGAAATGAAAATGACGTTGGCTAGCCTAGAATTTGAGGGATATGACATGGTGTTATGTGTAACGACTCGCCTCATCACTACTGTATCATTAACTCTTAAGTCCGAAAAAAGTTGTTTTAATTGAAGATCTCTTTAATATGATTATGACAATGACAATAAAATCTTTCTGCGAGCACCTAGTAATTACCACAAAGCAAAACACGAATACACGAGTATATAATACATTGCAATACAAGTACATATGACAACATAATTTAGTTACAATTACAATAACCCATGTCTGAAATTTATAAGTTTTTCAAAAGAAACAAGAGATCAATCTACGAAGAGTGAATCATCAAAACACAACTATTAGTCGGGGTCTGATCCGTCGTCATCCCTGCGACTCGGCGGCTCCAACCAAAATGATACCTCCCTCCAAGTCACCTAATGTTGTCCGTCTGCTCACATGAACACGGTCATGCTTCTGACTCATCTCTCAGCATGCAATGTGGTACCATCCCGAAAATAGTCCATCCCTGTGGTTAGATGATGCAGTAGCTTGTCAAGGTCACTCTGTCGTGCATAGGCCGCTTCCCCCCAGTGGTGATCAGCCATGGGTGCAGAAGGAGTTCCAAACAGACATGGCCCCCCAGTATCCCTGTACCCTACAACCAATCATCCTATTTCCGTCATGCAAATGTAGTATGTCACATGGGCACCATCAATGTATGGCCCGGCCAGGAAAAAATTCCTCCTAGCTAGGTAATTCGCCATACACCCCCCATGTACATACATATTGCCCCAATCACAGCTCGCCCCAACATGGGCTGATCGATGCACTAACTGTGGCCCTTGCAAGGTTAACCACTCGGTCCTAGCATCTCACGTGTCTATATATAACATATCACCATGGCACCATCAATGTATGACCCAGCTAGGAACCATTCCTTCTTGGCTAAGGTAACTCTTCATACACCCCCGTGGGTATCTATGTATATCCACCCGCATTCGATAACCATGGGCACCATCAATACATGACCCGGCCAGGAACAACTCCTTCCTGGCTAGGGTAACTCTTCATGCACCCCCCTATGGTATCAATGCACATATCATCATCTCATAAACTGGCCTTCATTGTTCCAACATTATCATATATGTTCATTACATATACATCAATAGTAACACAACATAGACTAGGGACATGGGCGGACGAGGGCGGACAAGGGCGGACCCAGCACTATGCAATCGATCACATAGGCGGTTGTAATCGATTAAAAATAGACAGCACTTACTTGATACAACAGGTAAGGCTTTTGGTTATATTAATACCATGAACCTACACAAGGTCATCTGGTTCACAAATGCCAAGTGGCACAAGGTAGGCTTTCTCAAAGAAAGGACACAAGCTCAACCGAGAAAGAAATCTGGTAGCCCTCTCAAAGAAGGAAACGAGTTCATCCGAGTAAGGAACCTGGTGTCTCTACAGAAAAGGAAGTGAGCTCAACAGCTCTAAAGAAACAACCCTGGGTAAGGAACCCGGGACATAGACATACACCATCCAAGGACTACTAAGAGTCACGTCTATATATATATATATATATATATATATATATATATATATATCTACATACACACATCACATAATGATCTTAGCCCAGTATACCCAACCCGGTATCCGGCACCTCACACTACCAATAAGGTGTTTTGGGAGTTTCCAGCATCAGAATACCAACTTCACACACATACACAGGGAGTTCTTACATCATCAACTCCTCCCACAAGAACACCATCAAACTCTTCACACAAGAACACCAACAAATATAAACATTCCACATCCCATTCGTTAAAAGACAGTCTTTCTAGAAAAATAGCACACAACAGGGACATGCAGATATCTTCATAGTTGGACTCCCTGACCCCCAACTATGGTATCTAAGGCTGTTATCAACATAATAAACTCCCATTACCTAACCCAGAGTCCTTCTCACACAGTCCAGCGAGGCCGTAATGCGATCTTCTCAAACGGGAGCTTGCCTAAACAAAGCGTCCTTGCAAAAGCCAAGAAGAAGAAGGTTGGACTCTGTTCTCTTCGAACTTATGAAGAGCGGTCTAAAGCTTCCACTCCAGTCACGAGGTTCCTCTTGACGTAGGAGGTTCTGTGGCAGCTACGGTGGTCCTTGTGGGTTGAAGGCGACACAGAGGGATTGAGAAAGAGTGGTTTCTGGGTGTGGGTAAGCTTGAGAAAGAGAGGAGGAAAAAGGCGCAATGAAGAAGAGAGGAGGAAAAAGGCGCAAGGAAGAAGAGAAAGAAAAACACGCTTCCGTTGCGTACTCTGATGCTTATATATATATGACTGACATGACATGTCCACTTTACGTGCACGGTCAACAACCACAGACCAGCAGAGTTTACTTAACACATCCATCATCAAACATGCATACCAAGGCAGAATAGTAACAAACAACAATTACCACAATAAATCAAATAATCAAGCAACATAACACAAATTAAACGTCCAACTCAGCAATTAGAGATTCCAGGGTGTTACAACTCTCCCACCCTTTTTGAAATTTTGTCCCCGAAATTACCTAATACAAAAAAAGCCGGGTAGGCTTCGTGCACCTGGTTTTTTAGCTCCTATGTTGCATCTTCTTCCAATATACCTCCCCAGATTACCTTGACCTAGGGAATTTATTTTCCTCCTAAATGCTTTGTCTGTTGATCCTCAATCCTCAAAGGAAATGTTTCATACATCAAGTTTTCCTTTACTTGGATGTCATTTAACCCGACCACATGAAAAGGATCATAGACGTATTTACGAAGTTGGGACACATGGAATACAATGTGAAGATTAGAAAGGGATGAGGGTAACGCAATTTGATAGGCGACAAGGCCGACTCTTTTGAGAATTTTAAAGGGACCAACAAACCGGGGTGTGAGTTTTCGGGATTTTAATGCTCGGCCAACCCCAGTCCATGGGGTAACCCTCAAGAATACATGATCACCAACCTCAAATTCTAGGTCCTTCCTTCTTTTGTCATGATAGCTCTTCTGCCTACTCTGGGCTATCCTCATCCTATCCTAGATCAACTTGACCTTCTTGGTCGTTTGTTGCACCACTAGGGGTGTTCGCGGATCGGTTCGGATCGGTTTTGGCCAAATTTAGGACCCAACCCAATCAAATTTGATCGGTTCGGTTTGGTTCGGTTTTCAGAAAAAAAAAAATTGAAACCCAACCCAACCCAACCCGTTCATGAACAGTTCGGTTCGGTTCGGATCACCGGGTTACCCATTTAATTTTTTTTAGAACTACTATTTTATCACGATTCTTTCAAATATCTCATACAATTAAAACAATATTATCAAATGTATGAAAGTAGTAAAATTGATTCATTTAATACCATAAACATAATATTATAAAATAGACTTATAATATAAATTAAAACAAAATATTTGTGAACAATATTTACTATAATAGTCTACCCTTACACAA
>CM023957.1:23999323-24019247 GCA_013407115.1 Glycine latifolia
CCCCCTCAACAATAGGAAGAATAGCCCATTCAGCACATTCGTGGTGTGATTCATACCATCGCAGGTGGCTTCTCATATGGAGTATTATCAAGTCAGTCTGGCAAGAGACATTTGCACTCCATTCGGGACATCGATGTAAATCATGTCGACGCTTCCCCAATGCGGAGTTTACCTCCCATTACATTCACTAACGCTGACTTTGAGGGAATTAACCCTATTAATCAGGATGACCCCATGGTTGTTTCCCTCATAATCGCCAATTTCAAAGTGACAAAAGTGCTCATTGATCAGGGCAGCTCTACTGACGTCTTATATCTAAAGACTTTTCAGAAGTTGAAAATCTCTTCAAGTGCTATACAGCCTTGCTCAGAACCCCTCCTAGGCTCTGCAGGAGAAAGGGTGGAAACTCTGGGATATGTCGACCTAATGACCACTTTCGGTCAAGGTTCACTTTCCAGAAGCTTTACAGTCAGATATAATATTGTGGATGCTGACACATCATATCTTGTCCTGATTAGTAGAAAAACTCTCAACGAGTTAGGCGCTATTGTCTCTACTCCTCACCTAAAGATGAAATTTCCCACCATGACAGGGGAGATTGTCACTGTGAAAGTAGACCAGAAGCAGGCTAGACAGTGTTATGTTGAAAGCCTAAAAGTGTTACCATATCCTCCTCATAGGAGGTCACACATACATGGTACCACTTCGAAGGGTACTAACCATGTCATGAACGTAGACAAAGAGTCTATCCTCTATGCACTGACAGTCTACCATATAGCTCACCATGATGATATCTTCGACGTGAATCTGCGTGATGATAATATCAACAAAGGACCAAAATTGATCGAAAAACTAGTTACGCTGCAACTCGGGCCCAAACCCGAACAGTGCACACAACTTAGCAAAGAGCTCACCAGCCATTAGTACAGGCATCTAGCTGATGTACTCCGCAAGAACGCATCTTTGTTCGCTTGGCAACCATCTCACATGCCTGGCATTGACCCTAGTGTCATATGTCACAAGCTGGCTATATGTCCACAGGCCAAACCAATAGCATAGAAGAAGCGGAATATGGGAGAAGAAAGGCGAAAGGCAGTAAAAGAAGAAGTAGACAAATTACTCAAAGCCAACTTTATAAGAGAAATCAGATACTCTACCTGGCTGGCCAACATTGTCATGGTCAAAAAAGCCAGTGGTAAGTGACGCATGTGCACAGATTTCATAGACCTCAACAAGGCATGCCTTAAGGATGCATACCCACTACCCACCATAGACAGACTGGTCTATGGGACATCCAGCTTTACATCCTAAGCTTCCTAGACGCATATTCTGGTTACCATCAAATCATAATGTATGCCCCAGATGAAGAAAAGACGGCCTTCATCACCGAAGATGCCAACTACTGTTACAGGGTCATGCCCTTTGGTCTAAAAAACGCAGGGGCTACATATCAACGACTGATGGACCGCATCTTTAGAAAGCAAATCGGACACAACATCAAGGTCTATGTGGACGACATGGTCATCAAGTCCCAGAGTGTAGCCCAGCATGTAGCAGATCTTGAAGAGGTATTTGAAGAGGTTTGGAAGTATGACATGCGTCTCAACCCTGAAAAGTGCACATTCGAGGTAGGCGGCGATAAGTTCCTTGGCTTCATGATCATGCATCAAGGTATTGAAGCCAACCCAGACAAATGCTTAGCCATATTACAGATGCATAGCCTGACTAATGCTAACGAAGTTTAAAAACTAAATGGAAGATTAGTCGCATTATCCAGATTCCTTCCGAAACTCACCGAGAAAGCAAGGCCCTTCTACAAGCTGCTTACCAAGACAGCACCATTCCTTTGGGATGACACCTGTGAGCAGGCTTTCGAGGCATTCAAGAAGACAATCACTGCGCCACCAGTCTTGAGTAGACCTTGGCAGGGGGCACCATTGCTCTTATATCTCTTAGTGGCAGACGAAGCTGTCAGCTCGGCACTTGTCCAAGAAGAAGGGAAGCATCAGCTCCCTATCTACTTCACTAGCCGCATGCTACATGACACCGAGAAACGCTATCAAATGATTGAAAAGATAACCTTAGCACTAATCACCTCCGCCAGACGTCTTCGACCTTATTCCAAAGTCACCAAGTGATAGTTAAGACTAACTATCCCATCAAACTTGTACTAAGGAAACCGAAATTGGCGAGCAAGATGGTGGCATGGTCAGTCGAACTGTCAAAATTTGACATTCGATATGAACCACGTAGCCCCATGAAGGCACAATTCATGGCAGACTTCCTAGCAGAGTTTGCTAGAAAAGACAAATCCACCCCGGACTAGTGGAACCTTTACGTAGATGGAGCATCTAACGAAGCAGAGCTGGCATCATACTTGAAGGACCTGACAACATCTTGCTGGAACAAGCTCTTAAGCTTAACTTCAAGGCCTCCAACAACCAAGCTGAGTACGAAGCCTCCTCATAGCAGGACTCAAACTCCCAAAAGAAGTTAGAGCTCAATGTCTGAGATGCTACTTTGACTCGCAGCTCGTCCAGGGATAGATAGCAGACAAGTATCAAACCAAGGAAGTCATACTCCTCCAGTATTACCATCTGGCCAAAACACTTATCGACAGTTTTGATTGTTTTGAGATGTACCACATACCCCGAGAGAATAACACCAGGGCTGACTTGTTATCTAAGCTGGCCAGTACCAAAAAGACCAGGCACCTCAAAACGATTATCCAAGAAACACTCCAGAAACCCACCATTGACACCCCAGTGGTAATGGCTGTTGAATTGGAGGAACCCACTTGGATGACCCCCTACAGAGATTTCCTCATAAAGGGAACACTCCCAGCAGATGAAAATGAGGCCCGACGACTAAAGCGGAAAGCAAGCTATTATGTCATCATTGACGGTGAGTTATTCAAAAGAGGGCTGACAGCACCTTTACTCAAGTGTCTGGATAGCTCACAGGCAGACTATGTCCTGAGGGAACTCCATGAAGGTATATGCGGACTCCATACAGGAGGACGATCCCTAGCCACCAAGGTAGTACGAGTAGGATACTACTGGCCAACACTCAGGATGGACGCCTTTCAGTTCACACGAAAATCCAGAAGGTGTCAAGAGTTTGCGAACATCCCACAAATTCCCCCTGACAACCTTCATACTATCTCCTCTCCTTGGCCCTTCGCTATGTGGGGCATGGACATCTTGGGACCATTCCCTACGGCTACAGGGATGGTCAAGTTCTTACTGGTGGCGATTGACTACTTTACCAAGTGGATCGAGGCAAAGCCACTACGAGAGATTACAGCTAGTGAAGTTGAAACCTTCACCTGAAAATATCTCATATGCAGATACGGTCCACCCTATGCTATCGTTACTGACAACGGTACGTAGTTCAAGGCATAGACCTATGAAGACTTCCTCACATGACTAGGTATCAAACACTTGGTCACTTCTATTAAACATCCCCAAACCAGCAGTCAGGTGGAAGCTACAAACAGAGTCATCCTTCGAGCCCTTCGCACTAGACTTGACAAGTCCAAAGGTCTCTGGAGGGAGGAACTACCCAACATACTCTGGGCCTATCATTATACACCTCAAAGCACTACAAAGGAAACTCCTTTTCGCCTGACATATGGTACTGACACCATGATTCTCGTCGAGCTAGGGGAACCTTCCACCAGAAGAATGCTTTTTCAGGAATAGTGCAATGAGGACAACATGAGGGTTGAGCTGGAAACTAGTGAAGAACTTCGAGATATAGCCAGAATCAAAGAAGAGGCAGTCAAGCTCCACATGAAAAGAAGATATAACTCCAAGGTTCAACCTCGAACTTTCCAGCCAAGTGACCTAGTCTGGCGCGTCCTGGGTGAAGCCAGAAAGGATCCTCATGCAGGCAAGCTTGGACCAAATCGGGAAGGCCCATTTAGAGTTGTCACCAACCTGGACAACAACTCCTACAAACTACAGGAACTCAGTGGTAAAGACATTCCAAGAACTTGGAATGCTACCCACCTGAAGTTCTACTTCAGCTAAAGAGCTCAAGGCCAAAGGGCGTACTCTTTTTCCTATTCAAGTTTTTTTTTCCCACCGGGTTTTTCACTTGAAAGGTTTTAATGAGGCCCAGCCTAGGAATAAACAAAGGGAATATGTACATTAAAAGCCATATTAATAAAAACATATATCTCTTATTTTTACACATACTTATGTTAATATTTCAAGATTTTTACTAAATTCAGGAATTATTGCCTGATTATTATTCTCCTAGGTCCAGCCTCGAGGAAAACCCAGGACCATGTCCTGGTACTTGCCAAGGTCTGTCCTTGGTAAGCCTTACTAAAACCCAAGGCGGACGCGTCCTGGTAACCTCTAAAGGTTTGGAAAAATCTAGGGTTTCCCCTAGGTGGACCTTTAACAAAACCCAAGGTCCGTCCTTGGTTATTAAGCCTAAGATCCATCTTGGCATGAAGACCCAAGGTCCGTCCTTGGTTATTAAGTCCAAGACTCGTCTTGGCAACCCAAGAATCCATTCTTGGCCATTTACAGGTTCGTAAAACCAAACTACGGTAAACTGTCAAGGTTTGTAAAACCCTAAAGCTTTGGTTGACCTCCTAAAAATCCAGGATGGACGCATCACTGGTATGCTCTCAGCAACTCCCAAACCCCAAGATCATGTCTTGGTAAATCTTGACAAAACCCAGCATGGATAACTCCACTGATATTAGTTTCGATGAACATGAGGTACAACTATGTCTACTCTTGACACATGTTATCATTGTCATATTTTTTCCTTGCAAGGATAAAAGTTCTCAGGAACATAATGCCCAAGAGGCATACTTGGCGCACAAAGATCAGGGTCCGACCTCAGTCTCCTAAACCCAAGAAAACTCTCTTGGTATTATTACTGACTATGGAAACCCGACATGGTCAAACCATAGCCATCATCAGATTTTGGCAAGGTCCATCCTTGACCAGCATAGTTATCAACAATCCTAGATAACTTACAACTTTCAAAGCTTGAGGACCATCAGTGGTCAACCTCGTATTCACCCCATTATCCATTACGGAAACATGAGGTATTTAAAGCTTTACTTTGATGATTTCAGTGCTCACACATCCTATTCATGCAGGAATATGAGCCATACAAAAATCAAGGAAGCGTCTTTGATGTATCAAAGTCCAAGGCTCCCTTGGCATGCTGAAACCCAAGAAACATTCTTGGCACTAACTTCTATGGAATCTTGGCACCATAGAATCATCTATTTTGCAGGAATAATTGTTCGAGGTCCACCCTCTACAATTCAAACCCAAGAAAAATCTTGGTACTTTCATTTGGTGACAACCTCAATAGAAGAGTTCACCCTCGACATTGTAAACCCAAGAAGCACTCTTGGTATTTTGTCTATGCAGAATATTGACAAGCCAGGCTAGAAACCTAGCCATTTGCAAGCGTTCAACACATATGTCTATGCTCAAACCTCGGCATTTCTAAGCCTAAGATACACTCATAGCACACATTGGCAACGGGAACCTCAAAGGCAAAGCTAAAGACTTAGTCATTTTTGTTAAAGTAGGAACCCGACATTACTTCAATCACTTCAAGTGTTTTGATAAAGGTAGCATGCAACGTACAAAAGATTGACGAAGATAAAGAAGCAAGAAATACTTTCATTAAAATAGTAAAAACTTTACATGGCCATCCAAAGGCCAAAAGTATAAAAGAAACAAAAGACAAAAGAAGCATAAAGTAGCTTATACATCAGCCGCATCACTTGTAGACTCCTCAGCAGAACCGAGCTCCTCCTCATCAACTAAGGAGCCATTTTTCACATCCTTGAAAGAATCAAATTGACCCAAGTCAAGGTCCTTCACAAAGAGACCAGCTTGGCGTACTGCCTTGGAGAAGCCTTTCTCATGCTGTTCCACTGCTTCCCACTTATACACCTTCAGCTCCTCGTCAAGCTCCTTGTTGACCATCATTTCAACATTAAGCTCGGCGTTAACTTCCTTCAACCTTTCCTCTAGACTTGCCACCTTCTCAACAAGCTCCATCTCGACAGCAAGTCCATCCTCGGCATCCTTCAGCTTAGCCTCCAACTCAGCTACTTTCTTCGCCAACTCCTCCTTCTCGGCCAAAGCCTTATCAGCTTTGGCAGCAGTTGCCCTGCCAAGAGCCACTAGCTCATCACCATCAAGCCTAGTCTACAACAGCTTGGATGAAGCCTCACCAGTTCTCATGGATAGGTGACGATTACACAGGACAACCTCAACAAATGCCATCACGGCGTTGTTCAACCGGTTGTGCTCTAACCGCCAAGCACCACGAACAACACCCTTCATTTTGTGGTACTCCTGATCTAGAGAGGCCGCTTTGACCATGGCCTCTTGATACACTTGCCTTTGCTCCTTTATAATGGCAAGTCCTCTTTGCAGGAAAAGCTCAGCAGCATCGAACGAGCGTTGGGGACCGACCGACCTTATCAAATTCCTGTCAAAAGGAGTTGGTAGTCCTCGATCGAGTCTATGTCCAACACTCCACAATGAGTCAACCTCCCTAGGAGCACTTAGAAAACTCCAGGGGGGTAACAGGACGAGCAGCAGGCGACGACATTGTAGATGGAGGAGGCGGAGAAGGGGAGGGAGTGGCAACAGCAGGAGAAATAGGACGGGTGTGGGCAGAGTCGACCTGACAGTCATGGAAAGCACAGTAACAACAGCAACAGGTGGAGCCAAGGTCACGACATCAGGTGAAGCAATGCGAGAAGCAGTGGCAACAAGGGAAGGAGCCCGAACAGCAAAAGGAGAAGTCGGCAGTAGCCCGACAGCCTCCCTCAATGCACGCAGGCCAGGAGGAGCATGGGCAGCCCGAGACTTCTTACGTCTAGACGTCTTGGCACCCTCATCTCTCTTCCTTTTTGCCAATTCAGAAGGGGAAGGGTTGGGGAGTGCAACGGCTACCTCAGAAGGACCAACCCGGACATTGGGTCAACCCTCTTCTTCAGTTGAGGGGAACAGGGGGTGGCACAACATCACCACCTACACTGCGTACCAATGACCTCCACTGGAAGTTGCCCATGATACCTGTGAAAACGCAAAAACACAAAAATGTCAGACTTCAGAGTTCGCATACTAGAAAAACATAGAAGTTATAAGGAAGGAAGATTACTGTCCAATGTAACATCTTAAAATTTTGGTAACTTAAAAATATGTGTGATGTATTCCTTGTATGATTTAATTAATTTATTAATTAGGATTAGTTGAAATATTATGTGAATTAGCCCTGTGCCATTTTTTGGTGTAAATATCAAGTATGTGAAGTTTGTTCAAGCTGCGTTGTAATTGAGTGATTCCGAGTTTGACCCAAAAATCTATTTCAGTAAAATAACCATTCTGGATAGGTTAACCGTTGGATTATATTATAATTTTAAATATAGATTCCTAACCCATACAGGTAACTTTTAACCGTTGGGATTGTCAAAACAATGTTCATAACATGAGAAATTAATTTTTTACTGAAGCAGAAAATTCTAGAATCTGGTCAGCTCGCCCAAGCGAATTTTGCAAGCACTTTTGCTCGCCTGGGTGAGTGAAGGCGGTGATAAAAACGTACCAGTAGCCATAATCACGAAAATGAAGCTTTCTTACTTACCAAAACATTCACCCAACCTCCCACCACCATCCTCCACCACCCAAGACCACCGGTGACCACAACGGACCGCCATTGCTTGCCACGAGACCACTGCATGGAGAGAAACCCTTTAATCGGAGCAGAATCTTCAAAACTCTTCTCAAAGTTTAGATAGAGAACAAAGCTCCTAATCCTACTTTCTTGGTTTTCTTGAGGTAATCTTAGTTTCTTTTGTCTTCTTCTAGTTAGTTTAAGCCTCTCTTGATATCTCTTGTGATTCGGGTACCGTTATTGGCTGTTTATGTACTTCCTTTGAAAAAACCCTTTGAAAATGAGATGTTGTAAAAGTATCCTTTTTATGAAACTGATATCATTTCTGTGATCCTTGTTGAACCCTGGTCACATTGGTGTGATCGAAATTTCAAAATGATGTGTTTTGATGTGGACTCTCAAACCACCATTTTAGCCTCTTTTTAAATTTGAGTGGGTATTTGACCCCGAATGCTAACGTTAGCCTTGTTTTTGAAATCTACACTAAATTATCTTCAATTTGGTATATAGAGCTCTGCGTTTGAGCCAAAGCACGTGAACTTGAGAGATCCCAAAATGACGTTTCAAGGAGCTAACAGAGAAATATAGATAGGTAAGGGGAGTTTATTATTTAGTTATAGTTTTGGTACCATAGTTGGGGGCCAGGGAGTCCAACTATGAGGATATCTGCCTGTCCCTGCTGGGTGCTGGTTTTCAAATAAAACTAAGTTTTTAACTAATGGGATGCGAAGCTTTTATTATTAATGGTTGATGATACTTGTCTGTGCTCATTTTCAAAGCAAATGATGTTTTTAACTAATGGGATGCGGCAAGGTTGTCAGAATCACAATTCTACGTAGACTCGTGAGGCCTTGTAGAATTGAATCGTAGAATCGTAAGAGTCTACTTCAAACAAAAAAAAAGTAAATGACCTAAATACGAAAAAAAATGAGCCAAAAGGTGTATGTAAGCAAAAAAGGGGTGCAGGAAGTAATTTTGTTATGGACCTGGGCCAAATTAAAAAAAATGCCTAATTGTGCGCTTATAAGTTCTTCTTTTCCGCCGCATCTTCTTTCTCCCCTTCTTCTTCTTCACTGCTGGCCGTTCAAAGAAAAATAGAACACATGAGGTGAAGCATGGTGATTGTGAAGCATTGTGTGTTTAAACTAAACTTCTCCTCCTCTTTCACCGGAATATATCCTCCTTCAGCTGGTAGTTTTTGTCCACCCTCTCTTCTCTGTTAACCCCAATTTTTGCTTCTCTTTTTTTGAATTTTCGTCCATGGCTTCTCTGTTAATCCCGGAATCGTCGAATCACAACCAGACTCGCGATTCAACGCCGATTCCACCGAGTCTACGCCGAGTCTATCGATTCTACTCTGAAAATGATTCTACATGTGATTTAACTCGCGAAGGCTCAGTAGAATCGTAAAATCGAACGATTCTACGATTTAAATCGCGATTTTGATAACCATGGGATGCGGTGTATTTATTACTGATGTTGTAGATGATAGTGAAATTGAGATACCATGGAAATGATTGATGATGTTTACGTGATTTGTGATGATTTAGATGAGGTGATGCTTATGTGATTGGTGATGTCTGAATGAAATAATATTCAAATGAGATATGTGTTTATTGGGTTAATGATATTATTGTTTTAATGATTGGATTTTTTGGGAAAAGTCTTAATTACAAAGGAGACTCTGCCCAAAATTTTATAACATGTTTTCCTATTTAATTCTTTATTAAATTTTTAAATGGGCATAAAAGTGTGTTTTATATATTGTAGTCCTCCTTTTTAATTTAGAATCTTCCTAAAAATATCAGTATTGTGATATGATGAATTGTGAATGTATGAAATTTGGGTTGTCAGAAGGCCTGAGGAATGTGAATCTCAGGCATATGTATTATCTATAGATGTGAAATGTGATTGCTTGTGATGTCGTTGATGATATTGAAATTGAGATGCCATTGAGGTAGTTGATGATGTTCAAATGAGATGATATTGATATGCATGATGATGATATTGAGATGATATGATGCTGAGGTTGATAATGACATTGATGAGAGATAATGTTGATGTGAACAATGTCATTGTGTGTGGATATACATGGATACCCATGGGGGTGTATGACGGGTTACCCTTGCGAGGAAAGATTTGTTCCTAGCCAGGTCATACATTGATGGTGCTCATGGTTGTAGGCTGTGTATGTACACGTGGGATGCAATGACTGGTTGGTTACCCTTGCGAGGATGGATTTGTTCCTAGCCACGGTCAGTACATCGGTGAGCCCACATTGGTGTGTTACGTATGTACATGGGGGTGCATGATGGGTTACCCTTGCGAGGAAGGATTTGTTCCTAGCCAGGTCATGCATTGATGATGCCCATGTTTCATACTTCATTTGTGTGTGTGGAAATAGAATGAAGACACGCGCATACCTGTGGGTTTCAGTGGGCTAAAAATGCAGGTACTAAGGGGTCATCAGGTTTGGAATTCCCTTGTGATGCTGGCTGATCACAGGGTGGGGGAATGGCCAGTGCACGACTGGGTGGCCTTGATAGGCTGTGAATCATTTTTCCTGTGAGAGGCTATTTCCAGGATATGGTACCACATTGCATGCTGATAGATGAGTCAGGTGCATGCGTCATTCTATACATGAATGTTTGAGTCGTGAAATGCATTGGATGATTGGTTTATTGAGTTTGTATTGGAATCATGAATTTTTGTTAATAATTGTGATGGGTAATGTTGTTTCCTTCCCAATTATTGCTATTTGATGTTTATTGGTTTTATATAATAAACTCACCCATGCATTTGTTGTAGCATGTGGTTGGTACCTGTGATAATCGCGAACTTTCATTAGTGTGAGCAGATGAGCAGCAGTAGGTGACCTTGGAGGGAGATCTTCTTTTTGGGTGGAGTCGCCAAGCCAACGTGATGACGTTGGATTTCTTTTTGGAGAAAGAGTTGTGTTTTGTTAATCAACTCTTTCTTAGTTAGTTCTTTGGCTTTTTGTTAGATATGTAATATCAGGTGTATATACATGTAAAGCTAAAGGAAGTTCTAACATGTGGATGACATGTACTGATTATATATATATGTACATATGTGTTTAAATATGTAATTATAATACATGTATGATAATTGTATTATCACGAAAAAAATTTACTATCATTTTCATAATCAAATTAATGAAGTTTTTAATTAAAAATTAAATTTTGTATGGTAAGAGTTATTGATATAGTAGCGATGAGGCGGGTCGTTACATCCAACGCGACAGAAGGGTCATTGGCCGAAGACAGCGACAAAATACCTCGCGCGCCCAATGAGGCCGGCAATAGCTCCAAGGTTGCCTTGTCAGACCTCTCCATAAGGGTCAACATGTCCTCATCAAAGGACCTGAACCTGGTAGGGTCAGCCTGCCAGTAGAAAGGAAAGCAAGCTTCCCCATCCCTGTTATGCATCAATGGCAACTCGTCAGCCACGACACCACTTTTGCGGACCTTGAAGAATCGGTCCTTGAAGCAGCAGAAGACGTTGGTGTCCACCTCGAACAGCTTTTTCGAGACAGTGTGCAAGGAGACCCAAGCGACCTTCCTGGACAGCTTGGTCTGAAAGAAAAAGCAGAAGAGAGGAACAGTGGCACGAAGGTGCAGATAAAAACACAAAATCTCAAAGGCCCGCACCACTGCCCAACTGCTAGGATGAAGTTGGGAGGGGGTGTAACGCCTCTCTTTACCCTCTCGTGCTTGATTAATTTTAGATAAAATCTCGTGTCTACTTTGTCTTAATATTAGATCAGTGTAAATTTTTCACGAAAATTCCTTTTGCTTCGCTTGCTGATTTTATGATTCATAAGTAACATAAATGATTATCCTCACCACGATTTATCTAGATTAAGAAGCAAAGCTAAATATAACAGTCCATGTACATACATCCCAAAATAAAAGACAGATACAATACAGTACGAATTCCATACTTCACAAAAAAAACCAGATCATCCACTCATCAAGCCAAAACACAGCAAGCACATCATCCAAGTTCTCCACTTCTCATCTTCTCACTGTTCCTCTGCTCGCCCAAGTAAATTGGGGTCATCACAGGTGTCAAAACCACAGACACAATATGGGTAAGTATTTAATAAACAGAATTAGATAATTGACAGGAACAGATAAATAATTGATTTCTAGTAAAATAAATTATCATTTGTAAAATAGAAACAGATGCATAAAAATGATGCATGATCTCTTTATTAAATGATGCATGTCTGAGATCTCAGAGGCCTAATAAGAGGTACCGAAATTAATATAGTTTCACCCACTCCAGTGAAACTAGTCCCACCCACTCCAGTGAGACAGTCCCACCCACTCCAGTGAGACCTCCCTCCACTCCGAGGGGATAAAAGGTACCATAAAACAGTTCCACCCACTCCAGTGGAACAGTCCCACCCACTCCAGTGAGACCTCCCTCCGCTCCGAGGGGATTAATGCAAATGATGTATGTAATGGCTGATTTATTTTTCATTTACCTCTTTTATCATTTGTTTCAATTTTCATATCAACTCATTCCACCCACTCCAGTGGAATTCATATCATATAGTTCCACCCACTCCAGTGGAACACAAAACAACCAGTAACTCACTTTTAAATCATCTTTGTTACAGAATCTCAACACAGCTCAACATCACGTGAATTTTAACATGTCATACAGCTACATCATAAAATATACAGCAACAACCTACAGCACCATTTAGTTACAAATATACAGCAACATATTAAAATATCATACAGCAACCCATTCAAATATACTACAGCATTAAAGTATACAATAACCAAATAAAATAAACAGCAACTAAACAAAATATACAATAACTAAGTATACAACAACGTATATAATAGCAACATATCAGCCTATGTCCTATAGCTTACATCAACAAATAAGGTACAGCAGCTTAATTAAATACAATAACAGCAACATACATAATAACAGCAACATACGATTTAATTAAATACAGCAACAACATATAATATCATTCAATTAATTTACAGCAACAGCAATCTAAATACAGCAACATAGTCTCATACAGCCCTATTAAATTAACAACCCACAACATACAACAATCTAGTAGTTTACAGCAACAATAATACCATACAGCAATATAATAAATAACATACAATAGCCTCATACAGCATTATTTAATTTACAAATATAACCAAAACAGTAACATAATAAATTTAATAACAGCATACAGAATCCTTAAATCATTATACAGCAGCAATAAGAACAACATACAGAATCATTAAATCATTATACAGCAACATAATAAATTATATAACAACACCAAGTATTAAATACAGCAACTCAAATACAGCAACATCAATTAAATACAGCAACCTACATATAATCTTAATTAAATACAGCAACCTTATATTTAAATACAGACAAAGAATCACGTGGCCACAAAGTAGGAATAATTATTTTGGACAGCCATCTAAACAATTTCAAGCTAATTCTTTGTATGTTAATTCATTGAGAATTTTAATCAAACAATTGGTATGCTAGCTTTAGATTTCTTAAACAAGAAATAATCATAGCTTTAAATCTCAATAAATAGGTGCTAAATTAATCTATCAAGTATCTAATCCATGTTTATTAAACTACTTCCCATACCTTAGCTTTTCTTGGTGAGAATTTGATTACTTGTCTTTCAAAGCTCCTAGCTTCTTTCACGGTTTCTTGCTTGATATATGGCCTTTATGTTTTGCTTTTGTTTTAGTGGAAAGGGTGGCTGAAAGTGGGATGTTTTGGACGTGTAAATCAGCCCCCAATTTGGTCTCTTCATGCTTTTATATAGGCTAGTTTCCTTTGGCTTTTGTTGAAAAAAAATATCTTAAGCTTATGATGGCTTTGCTTTCTTGTTGTTAGTTTCTCATTGGTTAGCCATTTCCTATCTTACAAGTGGCTATGTCTTGAAGTTTCTACACCTTGCTTCTTGTTTTCCTAGTTTGGCCGTGCACTTTCATAAATTTAGTGCCTTGCTTTTGTTTTGAAATTCTTCACGTGGAAGGCTTGGTTATTGGAAGATATTAATTGCTTTGTTTTCAAAGTTACTTTCCAAATGGTCCAATGGAATGATTTCTTGCTTATTTGCCTTACAAGTGTCCTAGTTCTACATGTTTCCAAAGCTTTCTTCATTCTTCTTGGAGGTGCACGGCTAGCTTAGTCTTTTAGGGCCTTTTGGATGCTAATTAAACTTATTTAGGTAGTTTAAAGCTTGTTTAGGTGAAATAACTTTTTGTTTAAAGAATTTTAATGCTTTGTTTCAATTAATATATATTTGCATAGAATTAAATTATGTCTTATGTTTTGTGAAAGTCCAATTCTGAATGTTTCTTTAGGAATAAAATTCTAAGATTGATTAGAACATAGCTTAAGGTTTAGTAACATGTAATAAAATGTCACATAATTTCTTCTAATAGTTTTATCTATTTTTCTATTGGTCCATTTGGTTCTTAATTAATAAAATGTTTAGATCACCCATTAAATAATCTATTCCTACTACAATGAAGAAAATCTTCTCTAGATTGTGTTTTCCTTCCTTCTGTGTTTTTACATAGCTTAGATTAGCCTAAATTCAATTCTTTTTGAATTATCTTTCAAAATTTCTAATAATTCTATCTTATGGTTTTTCTTTGCAAATAACATCAATAATCTCTTGTCTAACTTTGTTCTGTATCTTATCAGACTTCCAGGACTTTACTAGAACTTATATGACCTTATCAGAGCTATAGGGATATATTGGTCATTTGAGCAATTGTTCAGGGGCATTTTGGTCTTTTACCCTTGGGACCTAAATGTCATTTGAAATTATCCAAGGATATTTTGGTAATTTCTCTTAGTAAATATCTTACTAAAATATCTAGGGATACATTAGTCTTTTCCAGAATTGTTTAGGGCAAAATTGTCATTTTCTTTCTAGGGACATAAACGTTATTTCTGAAATTGTTCAGGGGCGTTCTTGTCATTTTGCCCTAAATTTTCTACTGCCTTTCATTAACATTTTACTCATAGTAATTGTCTATAACTCTTAAATTTTTGGGGTGTTACAATTCTCCCCCCCCTTAAATAAATTTCGTCCTCGAAATTTGTGTGATTCCAAAATATTAGTGAATTTCCATAATCCTCACACTCCGATAACCTAAACAGGAATAATCATAATTGCTTATTCTTAAATCACTGACTTAAAATTTTCAGTTCTTTTTACCCTTGCAGTCTTAGGGTTTCTTCCATTCCTATTCTTAAGTTCACTAGTAGAGGTAGTTGTTATCAAATTTTTCGTTGAATAAGAAACATAAAAAGTTTCAAATTTTGAGTACATATGTGGAAATAAAGGATGAATAATTCCTGATTTAAACTACACGTTTAAAAGAGTGGTATTTACGAAAGACTTACCTTGAGTTTTAGATATAGAGGCCTCAGCTCCACTAAGAGTAAACACTCTTCCTATGGCTTTTGGTTTCTCCAGAGAATGATTTTCTTCTTCCTTTTTCTTGCGATTTAGAGGACAGTTTGTTGCAAAATGCCCTTTCTGATTGCATCTATAACATACGGGATTTGTTTCGGTACAGGAGGAAGCATAATGTCCAGTTTTTCCACATTTAAAACATTGGACAGAAAAAGTGGAAGAAGGTTGGTTAATTGGAGCTCTAAAATTTGGGCCATTCAGATGACGTTTTGGATAGGGCTTTTCTTGATTTGGACGGTATTCCATCCTTTTCCTATTAGCTTTCATATTCTTATAGTGAGAGGCTCTAGCTCGAGAGTCCTCATCATAAATTCTACACATGTTTACTAACTGAGGAAATTGACGGACCCCTTGATAATTCACTGCTTGTTTTATCTCTGGCCTCAATCCATTTAAAAATTTCACACATTTAGAACTTTCTCCTTCAACACCATGATAGTGAGGGAAATATCTCACCAGTTCTTCAAATTTGACTGCATATTCAGCTACAGTCATATTTCCTTGTTTTAATTCTAGAAATTCCATTTCCTTTTTATTTTTTATATCCTCTGGAAAATATTTTTCTAGAAAGACTGTCTTAAAAACTTCCCAGGTTATATCTTGGTTATCAGCTTCTAATCTTGGTTGGGTATTTTCCCACCAAAATTCTGCTTCTTCTGCTAGCATATAGGTTCCAAAAAGTACCTTTCTCTCAGGAGGGCAGGTTGTTACTCGGAAAATCTTCTCGATTTCCCTAAGCCACGCTTGGGCACCATCAGGGTCATAGCCTCCCTTGAAACTTGGTGGGTGGTTTCTTTGGAAACTTTCTAACCCATGATATTCGTTGTTTATATTTCGTTGTTGGTTTCCTACAGCTTGAGCCAAGGCTTGAAGTGCATCGGCTATAGCTCGATCGTTTCTACCAGCCATTTCTTTTCTTATTTTTCAAAACAACAAAAGTTTGAGTTAATAAAATAAAGATAGTCACATCATCAAATTATTTTTCTTACTTATCTTATAAATCATGTTCTTAGTCTAGAAAAATTAGAAGTTTCAAGCCTTAAATAACACCATAAATCTTGTCCAAATGATTTTAATTAGGTTAGTTCAAGAAAACCTAATCTATTTTCTTATTCTTTTTAAAAGTATATTACAGAAAACTTAGTTCATGATTCAAACTAAATCAACCTACAAATAAATCTACAAAACACAAAGTTTCTAGACATACTACAACAGTACATAGAACATATCACATAACAAATGCTTAGAAACACAGAACTTTACATGCACACAGCAACATGGCAAACATCCACAAACATCACAAACAAGCATACAATCCACAGAAAACATACCACAGCTCTGATACCACAATTGTAACGCCTCTCTTTACCCTCTCGTGCTTGATTAATTTTAGATAAAATCTCGTGTCTACTTTGTCTTAATATTAGATCAGTGTAAATTTTTCACGAAAATTCCTTTTGCTTCGCTTGCTGATTTTATGATTCATAAGTAACATAAATGATTATCCTCACCACGATTTATCTAGATTAAGAAGCAAAGCTAAATATAACAGTCCATGTACATACATCCCAAAATAAAAGACAGATACAATACAGTACGAATTCCATACTTCACAAAAAAACCAGATCATCCACTCATCAAGCCAAAACACAGCAAGCACATCATCCAAGTTCTCCACTTCTCATCTTCTCACTGTTCCTCTGCTCGCCCAAGTAAATTGGGGTCATCACAGGTGTCAAAACCACAGACACAATATGGGTAAGTATTTAATAAACAGAATTAGATAATTGACAGGAACAGATAAATAATTGATTTCTAGTAAAATAAATTATCATTTGTAAAATAGAAACAGATGCATAAAAAATGATGCATGATCTCTTTATTAAATGATGCATGTCTGAGATCTCAGAGGCCTAATAAGAGGTACCGAAATTAATATAGTTTCACCCACTCCAGTGAAACTAGTCCCACCCACTCCAGTGAGACAGTCCCACCCACTCCAGTGAGACCTCCCTCCACTCCGAGGGGATAAAAGGTACCATAAAACAGTTCCACCCACTCCAGTGGAACAGTCCCACCCACTCCAGTGAGACCTCCCTCCGCTCCGAGGGGATTAATGCAAATGATGTATGTAATGGCTGATTTATTTTTCATTTACCTCTTTTATCATTTGTTTCAATTTTCATATCAACTCATTCCACCCACTCCAGTGGAATTCATATCATATAGTTCCACCCACTCCAGTGGAACACAAAACAACCAGTAACTCACTTTTAAATCATCTTTGTTACAGAATCTCAACACAGCTCAACATCACGTGAATTTTAACATGTCATACAGCTACATCATAAAATATACAGCAACAACCTACAGCACCATTTAGTTACAAATATACAGCAACATATTAAAATATCATACAGCAACCCATTCAAATATACTACAGCATTAAAGTATACAATAACCAAATAAAATAAACAGCAACTAAACAAAATATACAATAACTAAGTATACAACAACGTATATAATAGCAACATATCAGCCTATGTCCTATAGCTTACATCAACAAATAAGGTACAGCAGCTTAATTAAATACAATAACAGCAACATACATAATAACAGCAACATACGATTTAATTAAATACAGCAACAACATATAATATCATTCAATTAATTTACAGCAACAGCAATCTAAATACAGCAACATAGTCTCATACAGCCCTATTAAATTAACAACCCACAACATACAACAATCTAGTAGTTTACAGCAACAATAATACCATACAGCAATATAATAAATAACATACAATAGCCTCATACAGCATTATTTAATTTACAAATATAACCAAAACAGTAACATAATAAATTTAATAACAGCATACAGAATCCTTAAATCATTATACAGCAGCAATAAGAACAACATACAGAATCATTAAATCATTATACAGCAACATAATAAATTATATAACAACACCAAGTATTAAATACAGCAACTCAAATACAGCAACATCAATTAAATACAGCAACCTACATATAATCTTAATTAAATACAGCAACCTTATATTTAAATACAGACAAAGAATCACGTGGCCACAAAGTAGGAATAATTATTTTGGACAGCCATCTAAACAATTTCAAGCTAATTCTTTGTATGTTAATTCATTGAGAATTTTAATCAAACAATTGGTATGCTAGCTTTAGATTTCTTAAACAAGAAATAATCATAGCTTTAAATCTCAATAAATAGGTGCTAAATTAATCTATCAAGTATCTAATCCATGTTTATTAAACTACTTCCCATACCTTAGCTTTTCTTGGTGAGAATTTGATTACTTGTCTTTCAAAGCTCCTAGCTTCTTTCACGGTTTCTTGCTTGATATATGGCCTTTATGTTTTGCTTTTGTTTTAGTGGAAAGGGTGGCTGAAAGTGGGATGTTTTGGACGTGTAAATCAGCCCCCAATTTGGTCTCTTCATGCTTTTATATAGGCTAGTTTCCTTTGGCTTTTGTTGAAAAAAATATCTTAAGCTTATGATGGCTTTGCTTTCTTGTTGTTAGTTTCTCATTGGTTAGCCATTTCCTATCTTACAAGTGGCTATGTCTTGAAGTTTCTACACCTTGCTTCTTGTTTTCCTAGTTTGGCCGTGCACTTTCATAAATTTAGTGCCTTGCTTTTGTTTTGAAATTCTTCACGTGGAAGGCTTGGTTATTGGAAGATATTAATTGCTTTGTTTTCAAAGTTACTTTCCAAATGGTCCAATGGAATGATTTCTTGCTTATTTGCCTTACAAGTGTCCTAGTTCTACATGTTTCCAAAGCTTTCTTCATTCTTCTTGGAGGTGCACGGCTAGCTTAGTCTTTTAGGGCCTTTTGGATGCTAATTAAACTTATTTAGGTAGTTTAAAGCTTGTTTAGGTGAAATAACTTTTTGTTTAAAGAATTTTAATGCTTTGTTTCAATTAATATATATTTGCATAGAATTAAATTATGTCTTATGTTTTGTGAAAGTCCAATTCTGAATGTTTCTTTAGGAATAAAATTCTAAGATTGATTAGAACATAGCTTAAGGTTTAGTAACATGTAATAAAATGTCACATAATTTCTTCTAATAGTTTTATCTATTTTTCTATTGGTCCATTTGGTTCTTAATTAATAAAATGTTTAGATCACCCATTAAATAATCTATTCCTACTACAATGAAGAAAATCTTCTCTAGATTGTGTTTTCCTTCCTTCTGTGTTTTTACATAGCTTAGATTAGCCTAAATTCAATTCTTTTTGAATTATCTTTCAAAATTTCTAATAATTCTATCTTATGGTTTTTCTTTGCAAATAACATCAATAATCTCTTGTCTAACTTTGTTCTGTATCTTATCAGACTTCCAGGACTTTACTAGAACTTATATGACCTTATCAGAGCTATAGGGATATATTGGTCATTTGAGCAATTGTTCAGGGGCATTTTGGTCTTTTACCCTTGGGACCTAAATGTCATTTGAAATTATCCAAGGATATTTTGGTAATTTCTCTTAGTAAATATCTTACTAAAATATCTAGGGATACATTAGTCTTTTCCAGAATTGTTTAGGGCAAAATTGTCATTTTCTTTCTAGGGACATAAACGTTATTTCTGAAATTGTTCAGGGGCGTTCTTGTCATTTTGCCCTAAATTTTCTACTGCCTTTCATTAACATTTTACTCATAGTAATTGTCTATAACTCTTAAATTTTTGGGGTGTTACA